>CM033643.1:9112181-9399676 GCA_019512145.1 Engystomops pustulosus | reverse complement strand
GTTCTCTGCGCTGGATTCAGGTCCGGCCGGGATTTATTAAGGCAGTTTCTCTGACGTCCACCAGGTGGCGCTGCTGGGCTGAAGAGCATCGGATCGCACTGGAGTTCACCGAGCCGGGCTGAGTGAAGGTAAGTGCCATTTTCGCGAATCCGTCGGGTTTTCGTTCGGCCACGCCCCCCGATTTCCATCTCGTGCATGCCGGCGCCGATGCGCCACAATCCAATCGCGTGCGCCAAAATCCCGGGCCAATTCAGGGGAAATCGATGCAAATCGGAAATATTGGGGTAACATGTCGAGAAAACGCGAATCGGGCCCTCAGTAATTGACCCCCTCTGAGTAGGGAATATGTTGTTTGAAACTACTTCTACACAGGTGGGCTTGAAATTGAGCTGTAGTAAAACTGCCATGACCTGTGCCCCTATATAGATAAGTAACAGCAAAGCCAACTGTAACACCCCACCTTCACAGCCAACAGACGTGGCGGTGGCGGATTGGGGAAAATAATCGCAAGTACCACAGACGAGGTGCAGAAGCCTGATAAATAACCCCCATAGCTTCTAAACCTATTGCCTCTTGTAAGACTAAGTCGTTTATCTCTGTTACCCTTTGGAAGACTTTGAAAACCACTAAGACTTTTATCTCTTGTAATAATAATAATTCTTTATTTATATAGCGCACACAGATTACAGATTAGTGCACAGAACTTGCCAAATCTGTCCCTGGCCCCCATGGGGCTCACGATCGAATCAACCTACCAGTATGTATAGGAGTGTGGGAGGAAACCAGAGGAGCCGGAGGAAACCCCACGCAAACGCTCTTTGCAGATGTTGAGCCTGGGCGGGACTTGAACCCAGGAACGCCAGCCACCGTGGTTTTAGGATGTCTGTAACCACCAAGCCTTTTTTAAAAATGGTAATAATCATCTGTTATGGATCTGCCCTATTTGACTGAATCTCTTCCCTCCTCTAAAAGGAGACCAAGACCTTCATGCCATGGGCATCTAAGAACATTCTTATTTTTAGACAGCTTGATAAATCTTCCCCAATGCTCCTTAAATACCAGGATCGGTAAATGTACCAGAGATTGTTGTACTTGGAAATAGAGTCACAATAAATTCTTGATGTAATTCAGATGGTTATGTTGATGTATGGACTACAGTGTATTAACACATATTACTTACCCGGTAGTTTCGCGATCCAGCGGCGCATTCTCCGACCAGGATTTGGGTCTTCCGGCAACTCACTAAGGCCATGCGCCTGATGTCCACCAGGTGTCGCTGCTGCACCGAGGTCCACTGGAGTTCACCTGGTTCTTCTCGGTGCATGTAAGTGCTTGATTTTGCAACACAATTCGTTTTTAAAATTCCACGGTTTTTCCGAATCCGTCGGGTTTTCCGTCGGCCCCACCCCCGATTTCTGTTGCGTGATTGCGATGAAATCAGATCGCGTGCGCCAAAATCCCTGGGGAATTTGGCGCAAAACTGAAAAAGTCGGGAAACCTGATGAAAGTCGGGCCGCGGAGCCCTTAGTAAATGACCCCCAGTGATTCTTGTTCGTAAAAAATAGGACATACCCAGAAAATAAGACCTAGCGTCTATTTAGGTGAAAAAATTTATATAAGACCTTTATTATTTTTTGGGAAATACAGTGGGGCTTATTTACTATTAATTTACTTTTATCAGATTTTTTGCGGAATTTGCGCCTCTGTGACAGGGATTTAGAAGGGAATTGTGTTGCACGTGATCAGATTTTGGCGCAGCTGTGCTGCTTTCATGCAACACAAATCGGAGGGTGTGCTGTCGGAGGATCCGACTGATTCAGACTGGGCGCAGGATTTAAGATTCAAATTGTGTCGCAAGCCCAAGCACTTACATGCACCAGGAAGAAGAAGGTGAACCCCGGCGGACCTGAGCGGGGAAGCGACACATGCGCACGATCTTAGTAAATCCAGACAAAATGCATTGACGTCGGACAACACACTTGAAAGTCCTGTTCATCTGTATTTACATAGGAGGTGATAAAGGCAGCAAATACAATACAATAACTTATGCAATCCAGCAGATAGTATCAGTATGGAGGAGAAGTACGTGATAAGGGCCATGAAGATTAATGGATCATCGGGCTGACATGATAACCCTCAGATTATCTGGAAAGGTCATGTTGTCTGTACCAGGTCCTATCCCCGTTATATATTATATGAGATACAATCATCATTTCTCCATTGGTGAATTATTTTTAACCCTCCGTAGGATTGTAAATTAGATAAACATATCGCTCCTATGTGACTGCTGTTACAGCTTATAGCAGTGTTACTTTTTGGATGAAAGTATTCCATCACTTGGCTCTAACTGTAAAGAATCCTTTCCTATATTGATTTCGGAATCAACTCTTCTGGTTCTTTATATATTTCTATATGTACTCTATATATTTTTGTAACCTCACATACATGTAAATTTGCACTATACACACATGATAATTCTTATATGAACTGGGAAAGTTTGTGAGGTTAGCAGCTTTAGCTAGGTATGCTGGGCTGGGCAAATCTCACAGGAGCCATGTCAGCTCTGCCGCATGAGCAGCAGAAATCTATGGTGATGTGTTCTCACAGGATATCAAGATGGAGACAGACCTGAAGACTAAGTCAAAATATAAAGACCAAGAACCCAGGGCTGAGCCTATACTTAAAGGGTCACATTTACTAAAGCCCTTGCGCCAGTTTTCTGACGGACTTTGCATAAGTATTTAAGAAGTGTCAGCACCACATACTCGCATGTGTCACAGCTGCACTATATCCGATATGACACATAATTCTGCACAGAATGGGGCATTCCGGTGCACAGTCGGGCCATGCACCACATTTATTATGCAGAGTCTAACATAAATGTGTGGCATGCCTCATGTTGCACCAAATAAGAAATGGTGCACTCTGGCAAGTGCAGGGGGCTCAAGATTCATAAAGAACCTGCACCACAATTCGTGAATCTGGCGCCCCCTGCGCACTACACAGGCAAACTGCACATAGGAAACACTGCACTGTTTTTGATAAATGTGGGCCGTAAACTCAAAGGGACACATTTATCAAAAAACAGTGCAGTCTGTACTAGGTGTAGTGTGCAGGGGGCGCCAGATTCAAGATTTGTGTTCCGACAGAACTAAGCAACTTTTTTTTTGCTGCAATTTTAACATGGGGCGTGCAACACACTTCTGTCGGAGTCTCCATGATAAATGTGGCGCACAGTTCGACCATGCACCGGAACGCCTCTTTCAGTGCAGAATTTTGTGTTGCGTCAGGTATAGTGCAGACACTTCCTAGAAAGTCCAACAGAAAATTATGCAAGGGCCTTAGTAAATGTGCCCCTAAGTCTTAGCCTTTGGAAAGTTCCAGGCTTCTAGCCAATAAGACATTGCATTAACACCAGGTAACATGCTAACATTAACATACTTAGTTTACATACATTATACACACTTCATACCCATTTGGACCACTAGGTGGTGTTGTAAGTACACTAATGTAGTCTACTTGGAGGAATTGCTAGAGCACAAGTTTGGGCAAGCTGGGTTACACTCCTAGAAAGTTAGATTTCTAAATTGCAAAGCCCTGTAGGGTGATCAGTCCTACTGGGTCTACTCCCATAAGATTTCCAGACTAAGAATTCTGTAATGACCTCTACTCCAGAACATTAAATATATACGGCAGTATGGTGACTTAGTGGTTAGCACTACAGCCTTGCAGTGCTGGGGTCCTGGGTTCAAGTCCCAGGATCAACATCTGCAAAGAGTTTGTATGTTCTCTCCGTGTTTGCGTGGGTTTCCTCCCACACTCCATTACATAGGGGTAGGTTGATTAGATTGTGAGCCCCATTGGGGACAAACGCTGCGTTATCTGTGTGCGCTATATTACTAAATTAATTATTATTATTATTGTTGATGTAGAATTAATATGGGTCAAGTGTTCCATAACTTGGCTCTAACTGTAAAGAATCCTTTACTATATTCTTCTGAGTAATTTCCATATAAAATATCCTTCAGTCCTTTGCATATGAGCAGAAATACATAAATGGATGTGTAATGTGCTAAATCTTTCTATTGACCACACAAATAATTGTCCCTGATCAATTCCTCATGTAACTGGGGAGCGATCATTGGCAATGGCTCTATACTCCTCACATTTTCATTGATGTCTATTGTAGACCTAAGAAATCTGAAGGAAATAAGCTTTCCTCTCATCCTTGTATATTAGAGGCAGTCCCCGGGTTACATACAAGATAGGTTCTGTAGGTTTGTTCTTAAGTTGAATTTGTATGTAAGTCGGAACTGTATATTTTATAATTGTAACCCCAGCCAAAATTTTTTTGGTCTCCGTGATAATTGGATTTTAAAAATGTTGGATTGTCATCAGACCCAGGATTAACAATAAATCTTCATTACAGACACGTCTGTTTATTATAGCCCGAGGCTTAAGAAATTAAATTACTAACATCCAGAGGTCCGCCTGTAACTAGGGGTCATCTGTAAGTCGGGTGTTCTTAAGTAGGGAACCGCCTGTATTTTTATATGTCTACAATTTCCTCAATAAATATAAAAATTATAGTATAAAAAATACCGTTTGACACCAGGAGAATGTTTTCCTTTCCATGTTACGCATAAAACTGCAATCCTGACATATTTTCCCTGTTGTTCTCTTTGCAGAAGTGGAAAACAATTGTTTTAGGAAAAATCTGGAATGATTTCCGTGTGGTAAGAAACCATAAACCTGATCTCAACCCCTTGGATGAAGTCACTGTTACACTGTAACGATGGCTCAGTCTGTGCCTTGATTTCCAGCTGTGAGATTCTGGGAACTGGAAGTGATATCTGAGGGGATCCAACCACAAACATCTTATGATATGGATCTATGGCTGAATTATTTAGGGGAGGTGTTAGAGAGATTCCTTCAAAAATCTCAGACAAAAAACTTCTACATTCCTACATTTTAGCCAATGGAAGCAGATGAAGATTATTTCAAAGACCAAGACCTTAAAGTATTCGTCCCGTAGTGTGGCCTGCGGGCAAAACGACGCCAGGTCGGACCTGGAGTAGTTTGGCGTAAAAACCTGCCAAGGTAGGAAGACTTCATTGGCGGACGTGACCTTCTATGACCAAATGACGCGGAGTGGCGTAGTCGTGATAATAACCGCAAATTCTACGCCATAAAACTAGTGTAGAAGTGCAACGTTCTCCCACCAGGGCTAATGGCTTGGGAGCAGCTGGTTTCCCCTGGTACCTGAGTGGCTGACTTTAGCGCGGCCTAGTCACAGTCGCTTGGTCCAGGGGGAACAGGCCTTGTCCACGCCAGGCAGGTCCAGTCAGAGATGGGGAGGGCGCAATATGATGGAAGGTTTCCCAATGTTGCACTCCCATTGTATGTGTGATGTAGGTATCCCTTAGCGGCAGCCAGGAATCACACAATTCTTACAATTTACAGTTTCATTATTCCAAAACTCCAATGCATCAACAATAAAAGACCGAAGTAGAAGTCCTATCTGCCAATGTCCAAGGTAGCTGGTTGGATGCAGTCACAGTCAGTCCAGATTCAGGAACTTGTGGCTGGAGAAGGTAGAAGCTGCTTTTAGAGCAAGTTTAGGCAGGTTCTGTAAGTAGTAAGAGTTGCAGCAGGCTTGATAGTGGGGGATTACTCTCAAGTGATAAAACAGCAGCAGGTCGCTAGTCTACAGGCCGTCTGTCCTCTCAGGACTCTCTCTCTGGAAAGATCGACAAGAAGACTCAGATTGTTCTGGAACTATTAGCTGCTCCATTTGTTTCTCTTATAAAATAGATAAAAGGAGCTTTACTTATAGGTTACACAATCTGTATGGAAGGTAAAGATGCAGAATTGAGTTCCTAAAGCCCTTTACTTTCTCCCTGCAATAGGTTGTGCACATGTATAACCAACGCCCCATTTTCTTTCAGATATATTCGGAAATCCCATTATAGTAAATCAATTGTTTTACAATTGGTTGAAGCACGTGTATGCCCCTGTTTTCAAGATCACTGGGGATCATGATGTCTCTGCTTAGAGAGTCCTCACCCAAACCCTGGAATATTACACTGACCATCACTGAGTGATAGGAGCTAAAAAGTCAATAACACTGTAAAATTGGGTTAAAATTTGGTCAAACCCCTTTCAACCGTGCTACTTCTGTCTATAGAGTAAAAAATTAATTTATAGGTTACACCAGCCCACATTTATCATAAGTAGTGCAGTCTGTACTATGTGCAGTTTGGCTGTGGAGTGTGCAGGGGGCGCCAGATTCCCCATTTTTTTGGTGCACTTTGTTCAAGCTGCAGAATGGTGACACAAATTCCGACTAAGCAGTAACAGCCCCTTTAGGTGCAGAATTTTGTGGCGAGGCGGAAACAGTACAGCCATGACACAAAACTGGCGCAGACACTTTATAAATACATGTGAAGGCAGTTTGCATGTTCTAGACAGAAAAATGGCGCAAATGCTTTAATAGATGTGGTCCATTGTCTAACTGTTCTCAGTAACCAGGCCTATTTTTTACAGATCTAAATCTACATCTTAATTTCCTTTATTATCGATTTTCCAACACAAATCGTTGTCTAATTTCCATAATTCCACGTCCGCTCTCAATCGCCACCTGCAGATCACATGTGGTACTGTGGCATACTGCACAATTTTAAAGTTCTATTCTCTTCTTTTATTTATGACCCCCCCCCCCCCCAAGTCGCAGGCTGTCAGGGCATGCTGGGAATTGTAGTTTTGCAACAGCTGGAGAGTAACAGGTTGCAGAGGACTGATTTTCCCCTGTAAATGGCTGCTTGAAGTTGAAATTGTAGAAATTGTAAAGCAGCAGTGAAAAGGTTAATATTAAGTCTTTTAATGCTTTTCCATAGATCTTTTTTTCTTCATGATCTCATCACTGTTTCTCTTGAGATTCTTAGGCGAGGAGCAGTGTATGGCGGCCACAAAGGGGTTTATCAGCTGCAGTGTATGGCCGCCATGGACAGTCAATGGCCCTTGTGTGTTCCAGACTGAATGATCCTTTGTCCTCTACCTGCGTCTGCTGAATTTACGACTATTCTAGAGGTAATCTCCTCACTAGATTTCCTCTCAATAACAGGATGCAGATGTTCCATGACTCCGAATGACATCACCGCAGAATATGTCTGTAACCACAAGAATGATCAGGGATCCCGGCCGTGTAGGATGTGTATAGGGGGAGATGGGCGACGGCGGATCCCAAGGCTTCAGGGGGAAATATTTTGTCATCAAAGACATGGACGGACACGTTATGTCCTAAAGACAGGAAAATGTCTGTGCCTCGTGATTAATAAATCATCTGCGCTAAAAAGGTGCTTGAAAATGGCGTCGCTTTCATTGTGTATTAAATAGCTTTAAAGGGGCTTATTGCAGGTTTCCCTTATACATTGGGTCTGATTGGTGGTGGTCAATGTCATGGGACCCCCCCGCCATCATGTCACCTATGAAGATCACCACTAGGATCTTTAGCTCTGTTCCCACTGGCGTCACTATCATTATAAGACTGGGGGTCCCATGTGCCCCCTATGCATGGAATGGCAGACCTAGAAACTCTGATACCATTGTGACCCCCATTGATTTACGGAATATGATGGCGCTATATAAATTAAGATTATTATTATTATTCCATTTCCGCTGAGACCCCCTACCATTATTATTACAGAACTCCCATTTGCCCCCTATAAATATAACTGCAGGGCATTTCTTCTCCATCTATGTATGAAAATGCAGGTCATCACTAGGATCTATAGCTCCGTTTCCACTCAGACCCCATTGGGGGTGAAATTAATCATAAGTCTTTTAGAGTCCGGTGTTCCCCCTATACATGAGACTGCTGGATATTCATGTTGTGAATAGGAGATAATTAGTTATTATTCTATTATAACGACTATTATTCCACTACTAGGGATACACAAGAGTCCGCTCTTCCATGTAGTTGTCCTGTATAGGGGGAGAGAAGTGGCTGCCAGTCACCTCTACCACCACTTATCTCCAAGATCAGATCATATTGTTTCCTCCATCAAACCTCAGCCACAAAGAGACCGGTAATAAAGATCTATTATAATAATAAAGAGCACAGCAGGACAAGATATGGACATAAAATAACAATTCTGGAGGATTTATGTGTTGTACCTCCGTCTGGAGAAAACAAGGCTTAATCACCGGAGGCGACAGGGTTTTTTACTATGAGAACTGTCACTCTGTGGAATAGCCGAGCTCAGGCGCTGGTCACAGCAGGGACAGCAGAGAGCTTCAAGAAGGGTCTAGATGCCTTTTTACACCTAAATAACGTTGATGGTTATGTTATATAGAATTGTTTCCCCTAAATCCCTTCCTCATCCAATCCCTACCCTTCCTTGGTTGAAGTTGATGGACATGTGTCATTTTTCAACCGTATAAACTATGATACTATGATACCTAGAAATGTATGAATAAATTGACAAGAGTCTGATACTGGGGCGAAAAGACAGGGGCAATACAAGGAAAAGTGAACGTGTCTACTGTATGGGGGCAGAAGGGGAGCTATGACTGCTTTATAGGGACATGTAAGGGACCATTACTGAGAAAAAGGAGGCAATTATTACTGTATGGGGAGGTGAGGGAACATAGATTACTACTTCTGTATATGGTCAAAAATTAAGATATTTCTACTGTATGGGGACACAAAGGCAGATATTATGGTTTGGAGACAAGCAGGGGGCATTATTGCTGTGTGTGGGCATAATGGGGGACACTGCTACTGTATGGGTGCACAAATGGGGAGATTACTGTATAGGGAATACAATATGGGCCTACAAGAAGAGTACTGGTACTGTATGGGCTCCAAAGGGGGTTTACCATTGGAACTGGGACTATATGGAAGTGAGTTGGAAAAGCTGAAGAGGCTGCTGGATACATAAGTAGTCAGAGATGTCTGTACTGTATTGCTTACTACGACATATAACACCCTTCTACAGAATCATCAGTAACTCTATAACTTTCTATTATACTATTCGTCTGATCACTAACTACCCACACGTTGATTTCTGCAGGGTGTCATACCACTTTTGAACAGCAGGTGGCAGGTTTGTCACAAAAATAAACCTGCCCCTTAAGGAAAAAAAGTCTGTCGCACATTTCCAAAACCTCAGCTGTGGTAATTAATACTAACTCATGATCATATTTTGGAATCAAAATCCCATGGTTTATAGAGCAGAATCATCAGATGTTTATGGTTTTCATAGCAGAATCTGTACCAGTCCCTCTTATATGCATGTCCCATATTATTTGGTTTCTAAAAGGCCCCTCATGTGTCTATTACCTTTGCAGAATCTATTGCTAAACCACTAAATAAACAACTGTTTCTACTAATAATAATGTAATTTAATGTAACTCAGGATCAGTACAGGATAAGTAATGTCATGTATGTACACAGTGACTGCACCAGCAGCAGAATAGTAGTGCAGCTCTGGAGTATAATACATGTGTACTCAGGATCAGTACAGGATAAGTAAGTGTCATTTATGTACACATGTGACTGCACCAGCCAAATAGTAGTGCAGCTCTGGAGTAATACTCAGTATGTAACTCAGGAAGCATACAGGATAAGTATGATCATGTATGTACACAGTGACCTGCACCAGCATGAAAAGTTGATGCAGCTCTGGAGTATAATGCAGGTGTAACGCAGGATCAGTACAGGATAGTAATGTCATGTATGTACACAGTGACTGCACCAGCAGCAGAATATGAGTGCAGCTCTGGGGTATAATACAGGATGTAACTCAGGATCATACAGGATAGTAATGTCAGTATGCTACCAGTTACTGCACCAGCCCAGAATAGTGATTGCAGCTCTGGAGTATAAACAGGATGTACCTCAGGATAGTACAGGATAAGTATGTCATGTATGTACACAGTGACTGCCCAGCAGGATATGAGTTGCAGCTCTGGTATAAACAGGTGTAACTCAGTGATCAAGTACAGGATAAGTAATGTCATGTATTACAAGTGACTGCACCAGCAGCACAGATAGATGAGTGACGCTCTGGGTATAATGCGATGTAACTCAGGATCAAGTACAGGATAAGTAATGTCATGTATGTACCCATTGACTGCCCCACAGAATATATGAGTGCAGCTGGAGTAATACAGGATATTAACTCAGTATCAGTAACGGATAAGTATTGTCTGTATTTACACAGTGACTGCACCAGCGGCAAATAGTGAGTGCAGCTCTGGAGTATATACAGGATGTAACTCAGGATCAGTACAGGATAAGTAATGCCATGTATGTACACGTGACTGCAACCAGCAGCAGAATAGTGAGGCAGCTCTGGAGTATAATCAGGATGTAACTCAGATCAGTACAGGATAAGTAATGTCATGTATGTACACAGTGACTGCATCCAGCGAGAATAGTGAGTGCAGCTCTGAGTATAATACAGGATAGGTAAACTCAGTATCAGTAGGATAAGTAATGTCATGTATGTACACATGACTCAGCTTCTCAGTTTATAAATCTATCGTATGTTTACCACATGAACAAGGACCTGCTCCATTCCTCACATAAGCCCTCTGTGTGTACTGCGGCCTCGGCTGCTTGTTATGATGTACAGTTCTCGGTTGTGTCCTCCTGATGCTAGCGTCCCACACCCGATCAGTGTAGTGATGTACCATAGATTACCCGCTATTAACTCACATAATCTAATTGTATTTATTACACGCGTCTCTCGGTTATCAATTATTACTAATAGCCGTCCATTGTCCTGTTCATCGGCTGCCTGCTTCTACATGAACACGGGGATACCAGTACGAGTGAGTCTTGAAGTGGACTGGAGGCTACTACTCAGCTTCACTTATCGCTATGTCAACACTTTTGTAACAGTGTCACCTGACTGGGCACACCCCATGTGTCACTCAACTGCTCATTTGCTACAATGATGAGAACGACTTTCCCATAATACAGACAACTTCTCTACACGTCAAGGACCAGGAACTGAAGTATCCATCTGAAAGGTGGTCAGGTCTATTGCTTCTCTCCGGCCGTATAGAAGGCTGGTAGAAAATATTATGATAACATCTCAAGCGTCTGATTCTGCCATGTCTGGTATTTATAATCTCTTGTTCTGGCAAATCTGACCCATAATCAGCATATCCTTGCGGGTAAATATACTGTTTATAGTCCCTTTCTGGCCTATAAAAGCCAGCATGTTAGGTGGTAATGGATGTTCCTAATGGTCGTCACCACTTATAGTGTCCTACTTTCCTGGTAAGACATTAGATCATGTGCTATAGAGGATATCTGCAATACATAATAACGCGATCCTCTTAACTTACATTTAGTATGTAGAAAACAATCTGTACAAAGTTAATCCACCCTTGAACTTTAATGTATGGCTTGTAGGTGCCGCCCTGCAGGTCTTACTAAAATGCCTGAGGTTATTACCCTGGATTATTTCCTGATGAAACTGCAATTGATTAAATAGGCCCCACTGTGTGTTTGAGACATGATGAGGGGAACACTGTAGTCAAAGATTAAAATGGGCCTTTTTCTATGGTGCAGTGTTGTCTTCCCAGAGAACTGTTTCCAACATAACCCGTCATGGCTAGAGAGGCTCTATTCTCTACTCCGCAGTTACTACCCCTCGCAGGCTCTTTCTACTAATTTTCAATTTTCACCTCTGTCGGTACAATGTCTAATTTTCAGGTGACCCTCTGCAGTGCTTCACTCGATTCTTCAGTTTTCCCCCCTCTGCATTATCTATCTCTAATTCTCAGTTTCCCCCTCTGCGGCTCTAATCTCTATTCTCAGTGTTCTTCCTCTGCAGGCTGGATCTCTAATTCTCAGTGTTCTCCTCTGCAGACTCTATCTCTAATTCTTCAGTGTTCTCCTCTGCAGGATCCATCTCGAATTCTCAGTTTTTTCCCCCTCTGCATGCTCCATCTCTGATTCTCGTTTTCCCTCTCACTATCTACTCTATTCTCAGTTTTCCCTCTGCAGCTATTATCTCTAATTCTCAGTGTTCTCCTCTGTGCAGGCGGCCATCTCTAATTCTCAGTTTTCCCTCTGCAGGCGTCCATCTCTGATTCTCAGTTTTTCCCCCTCGTGCATTATCTATCTCTAATTCTCAGTATTCCCCTGCAAGGCCTGCCTCTAATTCCTCAGTGTTCCCCTCTGCAGGTTCTATCTCTAACCTCAGTTTCCCCTTCCCTTGCCAGCTCTTATCTCTAATTCTCCAGTTTTCCCACTCTGCAGGCCTCTGTCTATAATTCTCAGTACTTCCCTCTACGGCTGTATCTCTAAATTCGCTCGTTACCACCCTCTCAGGCTCTATCTCTAATTTCCTCATTTTCCCGCTCGCAGGCTCCTGTCTCTAATTCTCAGTGTTTCTCCTCTGCATGATCCTCTCTAATTGCTCAGTTGCCCTCCCTGCAGGTTCGATCTGTACTTCTCAGTGTACCCCTCTGCCAGGCTTCTATCTCTAATTCCTCAGTTTCCCTCCTGCAATTCTATCTCTATTCTCAGTGTCTCCCGCTTATCTATCTCTAATTCTCAGTTTCCCTCCCTGCAGGTTCTATCTCTAAGTCGTCAGTTTCCCTCCCTGAATGTTTCTATCTCTAATTCTCAGTTTCCCCTCTGCAGGCTCCATCTCTAATTCTCAGTTTCCCCTCTGCAGGTTCTATCTCTAATTCTCAGTTTTGCCCTCTGCAGGCTCCATCTCTAATTCTCAGTTTCCCCTCTGCAGGCTCCATCTCTAATTCTCAGTTACCCCTCTGCAGGTTCTATCTCTAATTCTCAGTTTTCCCTCTGCAGGCTCCATCTCTAATTCTCAGTTTCCTCCTCTGCAGGTTCTATCTCTAATTCTCAGTTTTCCCTCTGCAGGCTCTATCTCTAATTCTCAGTTTCCCCTCTGCAGGCTCTAATTCTCAGTTTTCCCCTCTGCAGGCTCTTTCTATACCTCTGAATAGATTAGCTGCTGTGATGTCTACAGGGAGAGAGATATAAATACTGAGGAAAGTTTTAATTCACTTCTATAGAAGACGTTATGTAAATGATAGTCCGGAAATAGGAGCTATTGGAACACAGGAACATAGCTATGTTCATGTTTTACTATTTGTACAAAGTGTTGATGTCATATAGTGTCGGCCATGACACATCGAATATCCGTTGGGTATCCACAATCCAATCACGTGAGCCAAAAACCTGGGGCAATTCAGCGCAAAATGGAAAAATTTGGGAAACCCGACGGAAATGTGTTCGACGGACCCTTAGTAAATGTGCCCCATAGTGCTTCTATTGTATATTGTATAAGGAGGTGCAACAATTGGTTTTAAGTGCACTATACTAGTTTTTACATTCATTTGACATAATAAAATCAGATATCCATTTTGAAGACAAAGTTTCAGTGCCTGATTATTAGACAATAGGAGAAATTTGACATAAATAAATTGAACTCTGATAAGCAATGTAAACTAATAAATATACATTATAAATCCCAATAAAAATTAAGTATTTGGGAATCTTTTTTTTTATTTTCACCTTGCTTTTACCTATTGGTTTGAACAATGTAACATAAAAGATTGCTATTCTTCTAAGAATGGGTTTCCTCCGGTTCCTCCGGTTTCCTCCCACACTCCAAAACATACTGGTAGGTTGATTAGATTGTGAGCCCCATTGGGGACAGGGACTGATGTGACAAGTTCTGTGCAGCACTGTGTAATCTGTGTGCACTATATAAATAAAGGAATTATTGAGAATAAAATATAAGTTGTAAAATAATTATATATATATATATATATATATATACAGGGTCGGCCATTGGCCCTTTATTGGATACCTAATACATGGTAATGTTGGGATATCAACTTCCTGTTTGTGACACAATTAGTACAGAGGTGGTTAACAACACCATGCCCCAACACACAACCCAAATCCATGGCACTTTAGAAGATTCTTTAAGTCCTGTCTGATTTCTTTAAGCATGGCCCGGGTTCCCACAGAAAGGGCTCTGCAGTGGCCGCCGCTTGCACCCTTGCCATAGTTAGTAGCCCACTGCTTAGTATATATTGGAGTGGAAGGGCCTTTTCAGGATATGGGTTTTGCCCATATCAACTTTATGTTTTTCACTGGTATAGGGTCATTAAAACTGATCACACATTTTTGTGGGTTTTGTGAAATTCCGCAATACTTTAATGGTTATCTGAGACCCTCTTCCCATTAGGGACACCAGGCACATGGGACAATAGAGGTGACTACAGTATCTAATTCTCCTTTCCCAGGGAGCAGCTCCTCAGCACACTCCGGCAACTACAGTCCAAACTGAAATATCACTAAATTAGGAAATGAAGTCCTGATTTACCTCAGGGACTCCCGAGCATCATGTATAACTGTGTATGAATGGAATCCCAGGCTGTGCACAGGGGGGGGGGATGGGAATGGTTGGTGATATCAACTTCCTGTTTGTGACACATTAGTACAGAGGTGGTGAACAACACAAGTGCCCAAACAACAACCCAAATCCATGGAACTGTAAGAAGATTCTTTAAGTCCTGTCTGATGTTCTGGAGCGATGGCCCGGGTGCCCACAGAAAGGGCTCTGAGTGCCGCCTCTTGCACCCGTGCCATAGGTTAGCCACCACTGCATTAGTATATGGGAGTGGAGGGACTTTTCAGGATGGGTGTTGACCATAGCAACTTTATTTTTTCCACTGGTAAGAGGGTCATTAAAACTGAGCACACCATTTTTTTTGTGAAATTCGCAAGACGTTTAATGTGTTATATGACCCTCTTCCCATTAGGGACAAAACCAGGGCACATGGGACATATGAGGTGACTACAAGTATCTAATGTCTCCTTTCCCAGGGAGCAGACTCCACCTGCATCACGTCGGAACTACAGTCCCCAACTGAAAATATCACTAAAGTAGGAAAATGAAGTCCTGAGTGAAAGCAGGGACTCCTAGCATCATGTATAACTGTGATGAAGGGAATCCAGGTCTGTGCACAGTGGTAATTCTTGGAATTACATCTAAACACTAATATTATATGGATTTACCAATCACATGGGTAGTTTTATCTGTATAAAACTCACTGCACTCGAGTTTAATAGGTTTTTTTTTTAATCATTTCTTGTGATCTTCTGCTGCAGGTGCTGGGAATATCATCCAGGGGACATAAATCCTGCACATATCCTCAGGGGTGAATCCTCTCTCCCTTAATAGACTCTTTTCAGAAATCTTTCAGCACTTTTATGAGGTCAAAAAGTCAGCAGAGGTTTCTTCCTATAACCTGAAACCACAAGAAGCAAACAAGTGGTCAGTAGTGTGAGGAGAAGGGATGAGAGACAAACCACAAGTGTGTCGTCCAAGGGTCGTAATGCCCCGAAATCACTGAGTGCGGTCACCACTGGGATTTACTGCCAGACATTTATGAAGCTACAAACTACTCAGTAATGTGTCTTCTCATGGAAGCTCCACAGATGAGTCGACCGGAAAGTACTTTGCTTGTTACCCGCTCCTACACTCTAGTTACCACCAACGTTCTCTGCAGCTTTCCTTTAGTGATGGGAAATATCGGGCACATTTTCTTACCCGGTCCAGCGAGTTGCATTGTTCGATGATAATGCACTGCGCCGCGATTCACTAAGATCGTGCGTCCAATTTCCTGCATGTGTCACTTCCCCGCTCAGGTCCGACAGAGTTCACCTTCTTCTTCCCGTTGTATGTAAGTGCATGGCTTGCAACAGAATTTGAAAGTAAAATCCCGAATCACTCGGGTCGTCCATCGGAATGCCCCCCAATATCTGTCGCATGAAGCTGCACCACAATCTGATCACGGGCGACACAATCCCAACACAGACACATGTTAAAAACCTGTCAAAGCTGCACAAATCCCAAAAACGGCGAACACTCTGACAAAAGTGTGATCCGGGACCCTTAGTAAATAAGCCCCAGTGTATTTGACACTTTAAGGGATCCTTCATATGACATGGAATCCATTTCCATTTGTATGATGATCTAGGAGATTTTAAAGGTACACATTTTTTTGTGCACAGACATGGACATGCACTTTGTAATGTACAATCCACAGAACTTACAGAAGACCTGTATTACCAGAATTTTACCCCTCACACCAGTAATACCTGCCGGTAAAGGGTTAAAAGTCCTCCCTATATCACCTATAATTATTTGGCTCTGAGACTCTTTACCTTAATTACAGCTTTTTTTTCTGAAATATACATTAGTAGAGATGAGTCAACTTCTGAAGAGAAGAGTCAAGTTTTCTCCTGGGCTGCCAGTGAACCACACCTCCTTCTTTTGACTGACAGCTCAGTGTTTCTTCAAATCTCGACCTGAACAGGAAGTCCGCTGCCTGTCCTTACTGTATGGGAAACTGCAGATCTTCTCACCATTTCACGCACCCCGCGTTGGGTGGTTCAAAGAGGCGGTGGGCGGAGCCATATTCTAATAGGAAAGGCCAACATAGACAAAGGAAGAGAAAGTTTGGGGAATAATTTTACTGGTGGGAGGAGGCAGGTTTAAGCTAGAAGTGCCCTGGAGCCACCTAATAGCTTGGGCGTATGTATATCTGTAGTATTATAGACATTTCTGAGAACTATAGCGATGATATGGCAAAAATGTATCTACAGTACAGATAAAAGGGAGGACAAGTCTCCCTAAGCTTCCCTCATCCCATCATCATTTGTCTCCAGTGAAGCCTCAGTCTCATTGACAGAGTATAAAGGAGAAGAATATGTTTTGACAAACAGCAGTAGAGTCTTAGAGGGGTCCTCCACCCATATTAATCCCGGAGCTGTGGGTTCTACTGATGGTCCTAAACCTAATATATCAGATGAAAAGTGTATGTTAAATAGTTACACCAGTTCATAACGGAGACTGGTGTCTGAACATGGTGCATGACATACTGTGGGTTTACCTACGTTATACCTGTCTGCTACGTAGAAAACTGAGCAAACAGGAGCCAGAACTAGTTAGTCTGCAAATAAACAGCACACGATTGTGTCTACAGGTTATTAGGAGAAGTTATCTTGTGGTTTGTATGATGGAGAGAGTACTAATCATTTACCTGCCCGGATCCCATCCAATCTGATGAATGGCTTATTTATGCTGATTGATTTTCTATTAAAGGGATTCTCAAGGTTTTCCCCTAGTTTTCTTTAAACTGTATTGGCAGCCTCAAGATGTCAACACAATTTAAAGTTATGAAACAGAAGGAACAAAAGACTACCTACTGATTTGGTGCATTAGAGAGGTTTCAAGACTTAAATGAGGTCCCAGTAAATGATGGACGGTCCAGAAAAATGCAAATCTGCCTCTGTCTCTTCAGTAAAGGTCATGCGACTACAAATGGTTTTCTGTAGAGATTTCCAAACTACGTTGCCGACTAAAACATGCTCCCAATTTTCACCCTAAGAAATGTTTGCCCGGAATAAAATAGAAAGCCCTGTGCCCCAGTATAGAAAGTCACCTCTGGATGGTCCACATGGTCATATAGCCAATCCATCCTCAAGAAGACACCAGGTGGCATTATGACCATATCTTCCGCTGTCATAGAGTGACACACTGCGTTACTTGATTAAAAATAATACTCCAATCATGAACAGGACGTTTCCAACCATTTACCCACTCACGGCCACTTTATTAGGTACACCTGTCCAACTGCGCGTTAACACTTAATTTCAAATCAGCCAATCACCATGGCGGGCAACTCATGTGCATTTAGGCATGTAGACATGGTCAGACAATCTCCTGCAGTCAAACCGAGCATCAGTCTGGGAAGAAAGGTGATGATTTTGAGCTTGAACGTGCAATGGTTGTGTGAAGAAGGGCTGGTTATGAGTATTTCAGACACTGCTGATCTACTGGGATTTTCACGTACAACCATCTCTGAGGTACAAAAGAATGGTCCGAAAAAAAAAAATGCCAGTGAGCGGCAGTGTCTGTGCGCGGAAAATGCCTTGTTGAATGAAACGACGGGTCAGAGGAGATAGGGCAGACTGGTTCGAGCTGATAGAAAGGAAACAGTGACCTCAAAATCGCCACCGACAACCAAGGTAGGAAGAAGATAATCTCTGGAACGCAAAGGACATCGAACTTTGAGGCAGGTGGGCTACAAGCAGCAGACGACCACCCGGGGGAGGTGCCACTCTTACAGCTAAGAACAGGAAACTGAGGCTAAAATGTGCAACCAAAGCTCATCGAATTGGACAGTAGAAGATGGAAAACGTTGCCTGGGTCGGATGAGTCTCGATTTCGCTTGCCGAAATTCAGATGGTAGGGTCGAATTTGGAGTCAACAACATGAAAGCCACAAAATTGGTTTTTTTTTTTTTTTTTTTTTTCCCCATCCTGCTTGTACAAGTCAGGCGGTGGTGGTGTGGTTGTCCTGGTGTGGGGAAATTTTCTTGGCACTCTTCGGTCCCCTTGGTACAAATTGAGATCGTGCAACGGCCACAGCCTACCTGAGTAGTGCTGCTGACCATGTCATCCCTTTATGAGCACATGTACCCTTGTAACATCTGATGGCTACTTTCAGCAGGATAAGGCGCCAGTCATAAAGTGGAATCATCTCAGAGGGTTCTTGAAATGACAATGAGGGCACTGGAATCAAATGGCGCTCACACAGTCACCAGATCTCAATCCAATAGAGATCTTTGGGATGTTGTAGAACGGGAGGGGAGATTCGATCATGGATGCTGCAGCGACAAATCTGCGGCAACGTGTGATGCCATATGTCAATATGACCAAAATCTCTGAGAAGCTCCAAGCACCTGTTGTCTAGCCACGAAGAATTGAGCAGGTTCTGAAGGCAAAAGGGGCCAAACCGTTCATAGCATGGTGTCCTATAAAGTGGCGTGAGTGGATATTGCAGTTTGTTAAAACCGTACTGTACACCTACGATAGGGAGCGATAAAAAAATAGAGATGTCCATAATTTCTCCCGTCATTCGTTCCTTATGAGCCCTAGAAAGTCTATGAGGTCATAGAAGTCTATGAGGTTTCAAGACTTAAATGGTGCTGAGGTCCCCAAAAGCCAATCGCCTCTGTCTCTTTCAGTTAAAGGGGTTTGGGGGGGGGGGGGGGTGGGGGGGGTGGCAACGCGACTACAATGGTTTTCTATGGAGATTTCCCACACTACGTCCCTGACTAAAACAATGCGCCCATTTCATCCCTTAAGAAAGGTTTGCCTTGAAAAAAAAGAAGCCCTGCCTTGCCCACCCGTATAGAAGTTAACCTCTGGAGGTCCACGTGGTCATATTTAGCCAACCATCTCCAGAAAAAAATAGGTGGATGATGACATATCTTCCCGATGCCTCATTAAAGTGAACACACTGACGGCTCTGATTAAATCGTACCCCATTGGTTTACTGAACAAATGTTGCCCCTTAATCGATGCTCGGAATAAAAAGAAGTCCCACCCTCGAGTACAATAAAATAAACACCGCTGGACCAGTGCACGGATCATATAGCCAATCCATTGCAAGAAGACCAGGTTGGCTCCTGATTAAAATAATACTCATTGTGGACCCCTGACGGTGCATTATTGGTTCGGATAAAAGAAGCCCCCATCCTCCAGTATATACTAAATAACTTGGAACAGTCCTACCTGGGTCCCATAGCCAATCCCTCTACCACAGAAAGGCACAGGTGGCCTTGAGACATAATCTGTCACCACTGTCTCATAGAGAAGGTGCAGAGTATGGTCCCGGGGAGCTTAAAATGGGTATGATGAAATTTGGAAAAAACAAACTGAATGCAGGAAAAGTGGGACCTGACTTGGGTCCAGAGAGCATGGTACCAACCCCCCAAAATCTTTACAGCCTCGTCTTCGGTGTTGGTGCACAAGGGCTGGCCATGTAGACATTGACCGAATCAACTTGCGGTTTAAAAAAATTTATTTTCAGACTGTCATCTAATGGTCCACATAGGGCCTACGTAGTCCTAGGCCAACATATTGTATATATAGGCTCCGCTTTACTCCTTATGTAATAGTTCTTCTTCGCACCGCTTCCCCTTCTGTGTGATTAGTAGATTCAAACGCAATGACGCAGGATAATAGCGGTGCACCACAGAGGATACAGCTCGTATTTCACCGATCAGCGAATCCTTTTATCATGGGAATATAGAGAGCCGACGGCTGAGCTTACCATGCAAATCAAACCAAAACATTTTCGAACCTTCATGAAGTAAAAGGGGAATTGTTTCTGGGTTTACTCCTTCAGACCTATTGTTTGGGGTGATTGTCGAGAATCACACCCTCTCCATCTTACAACGGCTCACACTTGTCACTAAAAGTCGGTGTCTGCTGCAAATAACCTCAAAAAATAAGCCAGGACTTAAGGTACGTCTATAAGTACATCTCGCTGCACGACCGGTGGCCTATATAGGGATGCTATAGCACAAACATGTGTTTGTGATCTGCATTGGATTTGTAGGAAATAGGTTGGATTCTAAAAGCCGCACCCAGTGGAGCTAATGAGTTTGTTGGCAGAATTCTTCAACAGCAGGAGAGGACTTCCCATAGAGAAGGTGTAAGAGGATTTATTACTCACTCTGAATACCTGATTACATACTGGGGGGCAGTTATTATGGCTTTGCGCCAGGTTTTAGGAGGGCTTGTTTTTTTTTTTTTGGTTTCTGCACCATGTTTACCAATTTATTATAGTCAGCGCTAAAACTTAGCTTTAGCTTCTGTTCAAACAAAGGGGCTAAGTACTAAGGGTCCGCGGGACCGCATTTTGCTTTGGTTTTTACGACGATTTCGTGTTGCGGCACATTTAACAGGGGTTTTGGCGCACGCAATCGGATTTTGGCACAACACGTCAAATTTCATGGATGCAAAAGGGGGGGTGGCCATCGGAAAAACCGACAGATTCGACTGAGCGCGGGATTAAAATTCAAATTGGTCACAGGACAATGCACTTCACATACACGGGCAGAAGAGGTGGACTCAGCGGGAAGCGGGGATGCTGGAAATGTGCACATGCTACATGAAAAAGCGCCGGACTTCATTTCGTGGGGGCCGGGGATCATGACCAGCACAGGTAAGTAAATGTGGTCCAAAATCTTTTTGTTTGTCAATCATTTGGTGCAGCTCTTCAATTCCGAAATTCTCTACGTTTGCCGGATTTTTGGGCGCATAATACCATCACCTTTGATTTACTGATGGTAGACCCAATTACATAGAATGTGTATAGCTCTCTAGATCTCTCCGAACCATTCCCTGTTTTTCTAAAAGGAAGCCTTTTAAAAATATTCAGATATACAAATCTTGCGAAAGCCTACTGAGCATACAACACAAACGACATGTGCGAGATTTGGCAGAGAGCTCGCTACGTTGCAGGTTCTCTGCCTGGCATAGGGGCATGCATGCAAGGGGCGGGAGCAGCGGCGTGATGAAAAGTCAGACACACCCCCAAGCCTCTTCAGGCTCATTGATAATTTTAAAAGCTCTTTAGAAAAATGTGGGTATCCCAGGAAGGAGGGTCCCAGAGAGGAATTAAAGAGCTAAAAATGACAGTGGAGAGGTCTACCATAGGTAAAACTGATGGTTCAATTCCCGTTAAGCGGCGGCTAATTGCTGTATTTTCCCGTTTTTACAGCCGTAAGAGAACCCGTCATGCAAGATAAATAACCCCCTAACACTATAATATTATTCCAAAAGGGCATTAGAGAGCTTGCCTCTATCCTTCCATTAGTCCCTCTCTGCCGTAAACCTAAGCAATGAGGTCCTAAAGCGTATGAAAAATGACTGGAAAGTCCAATGAAGCATTAAAGCCATATTTCAGCTGTCCACCCTTATCATGAGTGGGAGTACAAGCCCACCCCCAGGAATGTATAATGGAGGCTTATATGATGGAGGCTGTATCATGATTTAAATGTGTTCATGGTGCTGGTGCCACGCCCCCTGCAGCCTCTGTGTGCATGTGTGTGTTGTGGTTAGGAGAGATACAACAGCTCAGGCCAGCCATGGTACAGCCAGGAAACATGTCAGATTCAGTGTAGCTGATGTCTGGCGTCCACTGTATATTAGGAGGATGAGCATGTCAGCAGATGCAAGCACACACACTAGCATGCTTTACTATACATTACACACGACATGAGCAGGGGGAGGAGAGGGGGATGGGGGAAAAAGGGGTGAAACAATGCCTAGACCATGGGACCAGCCTCATTACATGAATAAAGAATAGATGATTTTACAATGAATAATGTATGAAATTGAAATAACTAGATAAAGGCGGGGATGGGTCCTGTGAGTGCTCAACGGTAGTGTGAGAGGAAAGTGACACAGACCTGATGACAGGTGTTCTTAAGGATCCACAATGAAGGAGATTTATTATAAAGTTGAGACAACTTCTACTCTATAAAATCAGTAGGTTAGGACTCACGGCCAGCTTCATCTATAGTCATACTGGAGGAGAGGTTTGGACGATTTATGCTGGGAAATGCAATGATTTTTTTTCTATAACATCAGAAGTTGACAATTGGGTCGTTGGTCTTTACTGAGGACTCGATATGAAGTGATAATATTTGATAAGGGATGGATGGAAGAAGAGATCCATTGAGATTGGAAGTATTCACCAACACAAGTGCCCATTGTTCTTGGGTGAATCCTTATAGGTTCTGGGGGGAACCTACTGATATGGCATAGGTCTCTATCTCATGTGTGACTGGAGGGTGTAACTATGTGGTTGTCAGGAACCCCCAATAAAAAATCGTATCAGATCCATACACTATAAGGTATGGTTTTCTACATCAAGAAAAAACGTTGTTTATTTATAAGCGCCAGATATTTCTGCAGCGTCGTGCAGCTCCTCTGGGACAGATACAATAAACAAGACATTACAGAGTAATAACAGGGTCATATGGAAAACAACTAGGCAATGAGGTCATCCTCACATAATGGATGAGGGCGACAAATAGAGATGGTCCATTCCATTCTTTAGTGGGATAAATAGAGAATGCTGATGTGGCCTGCTTGGAAAATATGGGTTTGTTAGGGCCGTTTGAAAAGTTTAGTAGTTAGGTATACCTGATTAGATCAAGGGAGTGTGCATCAAGCATAGGTGCTGCAGCTAAGGAGAAGACTGGAGTCGAGAGTGGGAGGGTTGATTGGGAAGAAAGTCGGGTTTAGATTTAATCAGTCCCCCGGTTCAGCTAGCAGCCCGTACACCACAGCGAGAGAGACGGTGACAGCTTGGGAATGGGGTGTAAATAAAATACAAGGTCACCCGGGATGTAGCCTCAGTGCCCTGGGGTGCTTAGCATTATAATCTATATTGACGCGATTGCAAGAGGACACATCTATCATCAGTTAACACTAATGGTAGGGTTTCTTTTATTAAGAATTAGAATAGATTGGAGAGTTAGTAAGGGGAGGGACCATTAGTAGGGAGTTACAGTAAGTCGAGACACGAGTGAAAGTGCGACAATTAGGCGTTTTGTTTTGAGTTTTCCGATGTTCTAGAAGCATTGTGAGGTGCAATGGCAGGATGTGCAATGATGTATGCTGCAGGCTCAAACACGAGGTTCAGAGTCCAAAACCCCAGACAGAGGTTCAGTTCAGTTCAGGAAGATTTCAGTTCAGTTTGAGAAGATGATCAGTTAGAGAGAGGTCATGATGTTAGAAAAGGCAGAGAGACATCACTGTTGGTATGAAGTAGAAGGGGTGATGCTTTGTGCAGAAGGATATTTGGGTATCCTGTCAAGCCTAGAGATGGGTTGCCAAAACTACAATCTTGTTAATGGTTTTTATGACAGGGGAGCAGCGTAGAGGAAAAAAGAGGAAAAGGAAGTGTGAAGGAGAAGAGAAGGACGGAAAAAAGCTGAGGGTGTGTGGACCTCAAAAACGAGAATGTGAGAGCAGGCGCACAGAAGAATGACCTGAAAAAGTGCAGCATAGAAGAGGAGGATTCAAACACTTTCTCCTACTTCCCTATTATCAGGTCTGGAGCAATGAGGAAGCATAAGCACAACATAGGACACAGCAGTGGGAGAGGCAGTATGCATCTCGGATCAGGTTTTGTGAGGGCCAACATCAAGGACTTAGAAAGAAGAGGTCATTCATACATGAGTCTAGTTTAGTGCACACAAGTGGCATTGGTAAGGTGTCGTAAGGGAAGGAGAAGTAATTTATTAAAAAAAAAAACACAAATGCTCTTAATAGGGTTAGCAGGGTTTCTGTGTGGATGTCAAAAGAGTTGAAGTGTAGAACCAGGTTAGGAGAGATATCCTCAGACGTATGTCTAGGGTTATGTATTGCTTCACAAAATAATGCGTGATAGGTTAGTAGTTCATAAAGTATAGGGCTACCTAGGGCTCCTCAGACCTCTGCACTCCCTCAATAAGCCTTGTGTGACAAAACTTATATTATTTAGTCTTCTAGTCAATCTTTATTTCCCAGACTGGTTCTCTAGGATAATAGTTGCCAAGTCTAAGTGCGGTGAGATGAGAAGGGGGCTCTCATCTTTAGGACTACCTCACGCTAGTGATCGTGACTGTCTGACCTGTCGTCAGTGTGACGTTAACTTATTTGGCCTGAGATAGATTGGACGACCACACCTCAGGACATCTCCTCTATTACTCAAATGTGACAGTGCAATAAGAGACATACTCAGTGCCCAGTCATTGCCATCCTCGACAACAATGGGGCAGATCTAATTACCGGTCCCAATTCCGATCCAGCGGCTGTTTTTTCCGATTCACCCTAGGTTAGTGTGCCCGATGTCCAACAGAGTGTCAGTGCTGCGCTGCATTGTCCGTTGGAGTTTTAACGGGAGTTCATATCCAATGGGCGCAGGTAAGCGCCGTGTCAAGACGACCATTTCTTTTTTTAATTCGGGTTTTTTCATAATCGTCGGGTTTTCCGTCGGCCATGCCCCCCCATTGCCGTTGAGGTGCATGCCGGCGCCGATGACCACAATCCATTAGCGTGCCGCCAAAAAAAACCCGGGGCGATTCGCGCAAAACGGTTAGTTTCAGGAAAGGAACACCCGACGAAACATAGCGATTTGGCCCTTAGTAAATGACCCACAAAGGGTTCAATCCCCGTGTCCTGGGAGCCTATCAATCTGCAGGTCCAGAAAAGATCAAAAAAGCCACCAATATTATTACTGACCACATGACAGGGGTTCTTTATTACAGAGGGACACCCATAAATAAGAACACCAAAGAGCCAGTAAGCGGGGGTATAGTTTTCTGATAGCATGATGTGGGGTCAGAGGCTGCCGGCTGCACATTCCCTTCCCCTGAGTTATAATTTTATCATCACAATTTCTCATAATTCAATTTGTTTCCAATCTTTACAGTTAGTGACTGTATTTTTCCATACGTTCTGTGCTGGAATATGATATTATCGCAGGACGATTTAATGTACACCATGTCTAGATTCTTATTATTGTCCTTAGATATGTGCCAGTATATCGGCAGCTGCTTTCAAACAATGTCAGAATCACATAATGTTAAAGATCAAGGAAACTTAAAAAGGGTAAATGTAAGTAACTCATGCCACTGCCATTGCTTATAGGGCTGTTTCAGCCCCTGGGGTTGCGGCCTCATGAGGGAGAGAAACAGCAATGTGGGGTATTCGCAACACTCCTCGGCCTGCACCGTTGGCAGGGGGTGTTGCACAGACACTAACCAATTAAATTTATAACTACAGATAAGGATCATGCCTACCACTAAAAACTTAACAATAAAGATTTGGCTTCATTTAAACCTCATTACTGATTTTCTCCCCGGCCATCAGCGTACCTGTAAATCAATCCTGTAGACAACAGGTATTAACTAGCTTGAAGGATATTAAAATCTCACCTGGGGTGATGATATGTCATGCGGTTATCTTGACTGTATACATTTTTACGAGCGTCTAATCTACAAAAACTTTCTAACTTTTGAATAGAGAATAATCTTCCGTATTCTGTGCGTGAATCGGTGCAGACTAAGGGAAAACTCCAGCAACTAGATTTGTATTTGTAATAGTAACCTCCCTGGTCACATGAAATTTATCTTTACCCTCGAATTTTTCACTTCGGAAAATATCCATGACTGTGACATCCGCAGACCACACCCCGGTCAAACTAGTGCTCAACAGCTATTGGCTATAACCACAGAGCAGAGATATACATAGTACTGTTTTATTCTATCTTTAAAGGGGGATTCTATTAAAGGACAAGATTCTTAAATGTCTTCAGGTACCAAAAATAACACATTCTCTAATTCACGGTTGTTAACCAAAAATAAGCATCACAGATATAATTCCAAAACCTGTCCTATTAAGACCTGCAGGACACAATTCAGTTGTTCCTAGACACGACCCTGTAAACTTCTGATCTAGGGTCAGGCCGCCATCTGGATTCTGTGTGTGGCCGTGGCGACTGAGTGTCTCTCATTCCTCTGCCCCTTGCCACTTAGCACGCCACTGAAGTAGGGTGGAGCTTCAATGATAAAGACACTGGGGCACTTACTTCTGCGGTGGATGGATTCGGAGGTCTGCGCGATTCAACTAAGGTAGTCCTCCGACGTCACAGGTGGCGTCTGTTGCTGCTGAAGTCCCGAATGCACTGCTTCTTCACCACAAGGCCGGACCGACGTGAGGTACAGCGGAAGCTGTGACACTTTTATTTTTTTTAAATGAGGTCAGTTTGTCCGAATCGTCGGGTTTTGTTAGGCCAAGCCAAGCGATTTCGCGTACCGCGTGCATGCTCAGCGCCGATGCCGCCACAATCCGATAGCGTCGTTCCAAAATCCAGGGGCAAGCAGTGCAATCAGGCACAAATCGGAAATATTCGGGAACACGTCGGGGAAAACGCGAATAGGGCCCTTAGTAAATGACCCCGCCAATAGCTCTGCAAACAGCTAACAAAGGAAAATTAAAGGTTTGAAAAACAATACTATTGTCACAAGGGACATTATTAATCGTTAGCCATAGGATCAATCTTGTCGTAAGTTATACCCATGGGCTGTGTTGTTTGAGAACAAAACATCCAATAGGTTTCTCTGCTCAGAGTTTCTTCTAGGTCTCACCCCTCTGTCAGGGGTTGACTTCTCTATCCTTGCACGAAAAATGGCTTCGTCACCATATGAAAATCACGAAAGTGGATTGAGCAGCGAGAAGATTAGTTAAGGTTTTCTTATACAAATTTAGGGGAGGGAATTGTGAGTGATCCCACGTACTTTTATTGCACATGTCATTAATAATATATATATATATGGCAATGATGTGTTGCATTTAAAGGGGAATTCCGGGAAATAGAACGTCTGACAACCAAAACCCATTGATGATATAAAATAAATGAATAACAACATAGCTATCATGTGCTAATCACAAAAGGAGCTTCAATAGTTTGATTTTCTGATTTACAAAATGGGCCTTCTCTAAATGTAGGTGGAGTTATAATTTTAAGATGGCCGCCATGGAGGAAACACAAGTCCATGATCCTTTAGTTTCTCAGTAACTGATTTGGTGCATTAGAGAGGTTTCAAGACTTAAATGAGGTCCCAGAAATGCCAAATCTGCCTCTGTCTCTTCAGTAAAGTCCATGCGACTACAAATGGTTTTCTGTAGAGATTTCCACACTACGTGCCTGACTAAAACAATGCTCCCATTTTCATCCCTTAAGAAATGTTTGCCTTGAATAAAAAAGAAGCCCTGCTGCCCCCAGTATAGAAAGTTCACCTCTGGATGGTCCCACATGGTCATATAGCCAATCCATCCTCAAGAAGACACAGGTGGCATAATGACATCATCTTCCCGCCTGCTTCATAGAGTGACCACACTGCGTTACTGATTAAAATAATACTCCAATCATGAACAGGACGTTTCCAACCATTTACCCACTCACGGCCACTTTATTAGGTACACCTGTCCAACTGCGCGTTAACACTTAATTTCAAATCAGCCAATCACCATGGCGGGCAACTCATGTGCATTTAGGCATGTAGACATGGTCAGACAATCTCCTGCAGTCAAACCGAGCATCAGTCTGGGAAGAAAGGTGATGATTTTGAGCTTGAACGTGCAATGGTTGTGTGAAGAAGGGCTGGTTATGAGTATTTCAGACACTGCTGATCTACTGGGATTTTCACGTACAACCATCTCTGAGGTACAAAAGAATGGTCCGAAAAAAAAAAATGCCAGTGAGCGGCAGTGTCTGTGCGCGGAAAATGCCTTGTTGAATGAAACGACGGGTCAGAGGAGATAGGGCAGACTGGTTCGAGCTGATAGAAAGGAAACAGTGACCTCAAAATCGCCACCGACAACCAAGGTAGGAAGAAGATAATCTCTGGAACGCAAAGGACATCGAACTTTGAGGCAGGTGGGCTACAAGCAGCAGACGACCACCCGGGGGAGGTGCCACTCTTACAGCTAAGAACAGGAAACTGAGGCTAAAATGTGCAACCAAAGCTCATCGAATTGGACAGTAGAAGATGGAAAACGTTGCCTGGGTCGGATGAGTCTCGATTTCGCTTGCCGAAATTCAGATGGTAGGGTCGAATTTGGAGTCAACAACATGAAAGCCACAAAATTGGTTTTTTTTTTTTTTTTTTTTTTCCCCATCCTGCTTGTACAAGTCAGGCGGTGGTGGTGTGGTTGTCCTGGTGTGGGGAAATTTTCTTGGCACTCTTCGGTCCCCTTGGTACAAATTGAGATCGTGCAACGGCCACAGCCTACCTGAGTAGTGCTGCTGACCATGTCATCCCTTTATGAGCACATGTACCCTTGTAACATCTGATGGCTACTTTCAGCAGGATAAGGCGCCAGTCATAAAGTGGAATCATCTCAGAGGGTTCTTGAAATGACAATGAGGGCACTGGAATCAAATGGCGCTCACACAGTCACCAGATCTCAATCCAATAGAGATCTTTGGGATGTTGTAGAACGGGAGGGGAGATTCGATCATGGATGCTGCAGCGACAAATCTGCGGCAACGTGTGATGCCATATGTCAATATGACCAAAATCTCTGAGAAGCTCCAAGCACCTGTTGTCTAGCCACGAAGAATTGAGCAGGTTCTGAAGGCAAAAGGGGCCAAACCGTTCATAGCATGGTGTCCTATAAAGTGGCGTGAGTGGATATTGCAGTTTGTTAAAACCGTACTGTACACCTACGATAGGGAGC
Organism: Engystomops pustulosus; assembly: GCA_019512145.1. NCBI lineage: Eukaryota > Metazoa > Chordata > Amphibia > Anura > Leptodactylidae > Engystomops > Engystomops pustulosus. Next base: position 9,370,515 of record CM033643.1, on the reverse strand, counting down.
GATAAAAAAATAGAGATGTCCATAATTTCTCCCGTCATTCGTTCCTTATGAGCCCTAGAAAGTCTATGAGGTCATAGAAGTCTATGAGGTTTCAAGACTTAAATGGTGCTGAGGTCCCCAAAAGCCAATCGCCTCTGTCTCTTTCAGTTAAAGGGGTTTGGGGGGGGGGGGGGGTGGGGGGGGTGGCAACGCGACTACAATGGTTTTCTTTGGAGATTCCCACACTACGTCCCTGACCAAACAATGCTGCTCCATTCTCCCTAAGAAATGTTTGCCTTGAATAAAAAAGAAGCCCTGCTGCCCCCAGTATAGAAAGTTCACCTCTGGATGGTCCCACGTGGTCATATAGCCAATCCATCCTCAAGAAAACACAGGTGGCATGATGACATCATCTTCCCGCCTGCCTCATAAAGTGACCACACTGCGCTCCTGATTAAAATAGTACTCCCATTGTGTTTACTGAACAAATGTTTGCCTAAATTGAGCTCTGAATAAAAAAGAAGTCCCACTACCTCGAGTACATAAATAACACCTCTGGACAGTGCCACCTGGTCATATAGCCAATCCATTTGCAAGAAGACACAGGTTGTCCTCCTGATTAAAATAATACTCACATTTTGACCCCTGAACGGTGCCTATATTGGGTTCTGAATAAAAAGAAGCCCCACTGCCTCCAGTATATAATAAATACACCTCTGGACAGTCCTACCTGGTCACATAGCCAATCCATCTACAAGAAGGCACAGGTGGCATGATGACATCATCTTCACACCTGTCTCATAGAGAAGGTGCAGAGTGATGGTCCGGGGAGCTTAAAATTGGGTATGATTGAAAATTTGGAAACAAGTGAATGCAGGAAAGTGGGACCTGCTTGGAGCTACAGAGAGCCATGTGTACACAACCCTCCCAAATCTTTTACAGCCTAGTCTTCGGTGCTTGGTGCACAAGGCTGGCCATGTAGACATTGCCGAATCATACTTGGGTTTTAAAAAAATTTATTTTCAGAATGTCCATCTAATTGTCCACCATAGGCGTACCTGTAGTACCTAGGCACATATTGTATATATAGGCTCCCGCTTTACTCCTTATGTAAATACATGTTCTTCTTCGCACCGATTCCCCTTAATGCGTTATAGTAAGATACACAAGCAATGACGCAGATAATAGCGGTGCACACAGAGGATTACAGCTCGTACTTTCACCTACAGCGAATCCTTTTATCATGGGAAATAGAAGCCGACGGCTGAGCTTACACAATGCAATATCAACCCAGACATTTCTACCTCATGAAGTAAAAGGGGAAATTGTTTCTGTGTTTACTCCTTCAGATCCGATTGTTTGGGGTTATTTGTAAGAGAATCACACCCTTCTCCCTCCTACACGGCTCACACTTGTCACTACACGTCTGTGTCTGCTGCAAATAACCTCAAAAATAAGCCAAGGACTCAGGTAACAGTCTATAAGTACATCTCGCTGCCGACCCTGTGGCTATATAGGATTCTATAGCATCAACATGTGTTGTGGATCTGCATGGATTTGTAGGATAATAGGTTGACTTCTAAAAGCCGCCACCAGGTGGAGCTAATGAGTTTGCTTGGCAGAATTCTCAACTGCAGGGAGAGGACTCTCCATAGAGAAGGTGTAAGAGGATTATTACTCACTCTGAATACCTGATTAATATACTGGGGGGCATTTATTATTGGCTTTGCGCCAGTTTTTAGGAGGCTTTTTTTTTTTTTTTTTGGTTTCTGCACCATGTGTACCATATTTATTATATGTCAGCGCTAAAACTTAGCTTTAGCTTCTGTTTCAACACAAAGGGGCTCATTTACTAAGGGTCCGCGGACCGCATTTTTGTTTGGTTTCCCGACGATTTCCGTGTTGCGGCACATTTAACAGGGGTTTTTGGCGCACGCAATCGGATTTTGGCACAAACACGGCAACTTTCATGCGATGCAAATCGGGGGGTGTGGCCATCGGAAAAACCCGACAGATTCGGACTGAGCGCGGGATTTAAAATTCAAATTGTGTCACAGAACAATGCACTCACATACACCGGGAAGAAGAAGGTGGACTCAGCGGGGAAGTGGCGGATGCTGGAAATCGTGCACACTAGCTACATGAAACGCGCCGGACTTCATCTTCGTCGGGGATCATGACAGCACCAGCTAAGTTAATGTGGCCCAAAATCTTTTGTTTGTCACTCAATTTGGGTGCAGCTCTTCAATTCCGAAATTTCTCCTACCCTTTTTTGCCCCGATTTTTGGCGCATAATACCATCACCTTTGATTTACTGATGGTAGACCACTTACATAGACATGTGTAGCTCTCTAGATCTTCTCCGGAACCATTCCCATGTTTTTCTAAAAGGAAGCTTTTAAAAATATTCAGATATACAAATCTTGCGCAAGCTACTGAGCATACAAACAAACGCACATGTGCGAGATTTGCAGAGAGCTCCGCTTATGTTGCCGGTTCTCTGCCTGGCATAGGGGGCATGGCATGGAATGGGGGCGTGAAAAAGTCAGACACACCCCCAAAGCCTCTCAGGCTCATTTGAATAATTTTAAAAGCTTCTTTTTAGAAAATTGTGGGTATCCAAGGAAGGAGGGTCCCAGAGAGGAACTAAAGAGCTAAACATGACAGTGGAAGAGGTCTACCATAGGTAAACCTGATGGTTAATTCCCTTTAAGCTGCGGCACATTGCTGCATATTTTACCGTTTACAGCCTTAAAGAGAACCCGTCATGCAAAATAACCCCCCTAAACTAAATATATTTTCATAAACTGCCATTAGAGAGCATTGCCTCTATCCCTTCATTGTCCCTCTATATGCCTGTAAACCTAAGCAATGAGGTCCTAAAGCTGTATGCAAATGACCTGTGAAATGTCCAATGAAGCATTAGCATATTCAAGCTGTCCACCTTATTCATGAGTGGGAGGTACAGCCACACCCCCAGTGCATGTATAATGGAGGCTGTATAATGATGTGAGGCTGTATAATGATGTGCTTCCTGGTGCTGGTGGCCACGCCCCCTGCAGCCTCTGTGTGCATGTGTGTGTGTGTTTAGGAGAGATACAACAGCTCCAGGCAGCCATGTTACAGCAGAACATGTCAGATTCATGTGTAGCTGATGTCTGTGTCTCTCACCTGTATATTAGGAGGATGCAGCATGTCAGCAGATGCAGCACACACACTAGCCATGCTTTACTATACATTACACACAGACATGAGCAGGGGGAGGAGATGGGAGGGGGAACAGGGGTGACATCACTGCCTCTGACCATGTGACCAGCCTCATTTACATGATAAAGAATAGATGATTTTACAATGAATAATGTATGAAATAACTAGATAAAGGCTGGGATGGGATCCTTGTGAGCTGCTCCAACAGGTAGTGGTGAGAGGACAAGTGACACAGACCTGATGACAGGTGTCCTTTAAGGATCCTAATGAAGAGATTTATTCTACAGTTGAGACACTTCTATAAATCAGTAGGTTATGGACTCACGGCAGCTTCATCATATGTCATACTGGAGGAGCAGGTTTTGGACAGATTTATGCTGGGAAATGCAATGATTTTTTTTTTCTATAACATCAAGAAGTTTACAATTTGGGTCTTTACTGAGACCTTCTGTATGACATGTGATCATTCATTTGACAATGGATGATGGAAGAAGAGCTCCACTTGAGATTGGAGTATTCACAACACAAGTGCCCATGTTCTTTGGTGAATCCTTATAGGTTCTGGGGGAACCTACTGATATGGCCATAGGTTACTCTATCTCATTTGTTTGACTGGAGGTGTAACTTGTGGTTGTCAGACCCCAATAAAAAATCTGTATCAGATCCATAACTATAATGTATGGTTTCATACATCAAGAAAAACGTTATATTTATATAGCGCCATCATATTCTGCAGCGCTGTGCAGATCCTCTGGGACATATACAAATAAACAAGACATTACAGAGTAATAACATGGTCATATGAAACAATAGGAATGAGGCTCATCCCTCACATAAGGATGAGGGGGCGACACAATACATGATGGTCCATCCATTCTTTAGGGGATAAATAGAGAATGCTGAATGTGGCCTGCTTGGAAATATGGGTTTTTAGGGCACGTTTGAAAGTTTAGTAGTTAGGTATTACCCTGATAGATCAAGGTAGTGCATTCCAAAGAATAGGTGCAGCTCAGGAGAAGTCCTGGAGTCGTGAGTGGGAGGTTTGATTGGGAAGAAAGTCGGTTTAGATTTAATCAGTCCCCCGGTTCAGCTAGCAGCCCTGTCCATCCACAGCGCAGAGAGACAGTGACAGCTTGCTGAATGGGGGTGTAAATTAAAATACAAGGCTCCCCCCGGGCATGTAGCCTCAGTGCCCTGGGGTGATTAGCATTATAATCTATATTGACGCGATTGCAAGAAGGACACATCTATCATCAGTAAAACTAATGGTAGGTTTCCTTTAAGAATAGATTGGAGAGTTTAGTAAGTGGAGGACCCATTAGTAGGGAGTTACAGTAGTCGAGACAAGAGTGAATTAGTGCGACAATTAGGGTTTTGTTTTAGAGTTTTCCGTGTTCTAGAAGCATTTTTGAGGTGCAAATGGCAGGAGTGTGCAAGGGATTGTATGTAAGGCTCAAACAAGAGGTCAGAGTCCAAAACCCCAAGACAGAGGTTCAGTTCAGTTCAGGAAGATTTCAGTTCAGTTTTAGAAGATTTAGCTTCAGTTAGAGAGAGGTCATGATGTTAGAAAAGGCAGAGAGACAATCACTGTTGGTATGAAGTAAGGAAGGGGTGATGCTTTGTGCAGAAGTATATTTGGGTATCATCAGCATAGAGATGGTGTTGAAAACTAAATCTGTTAATGGTTTGTCTGATAGGGGCAGTGTAGAGGAAAAAGAGAAAAGGACCTTGTGAAGGGAGAATGGACGGAAAAAAGCCTGAGGGTGTGGACCTCAAAAAATGAGAATGTGAGAGAGGGCACAGAAGGAATGACCTGAAAAGTGCAGCATAGACAGAGGAGTATTCCAACACCTCCTACTTCCCTATTATCAGGTCTGGAGCAATGAGAGAAGCATAAGCCACCATAGGACAAAGCAGTGGGAGAGGCAGTATCATCCTTCTGGATCCAGGTTTTAGTGATGGCCAACAGGTCAAAGGACTTAGAAAGAAAGAGGTCATCAACAGAGTCTAGTTTATTGCACACCAAGTGGGCATTGGTAAGGTGTAGTAAGGGAGGAGAAGGTAAAAAAAAAACACACACTGAATCTTAATAAGGTTAGCAGGGTTTCTGTGTGGATTGTCAAAAAGAGTTGAAGGTAGACCAGGGTTAGGAGAGATATCCTCAGACGTATTTATAAGGGGTTATTTATTGCTTCACAAAATAATGCTGTGATAGGTTAGTATGGTTCCATAAAGTATAGGGGCTAACTAGGGCTCCTCAGACCTCTGCACTCCCTCAAATTAACCCTTGTGTGATCACAAACTTATATTTATGTTTCTATTCAACTTTATATTTCCCAGCCTTGGTTCTCTAGGATAATTAGTGCCAAGTTCCTAAGTGCCGGTGAGTGAGAAGGTGTGGCTCTCATCTTTAGACTGACCTCATCTCCTAATCGCTGCCAGTCCTGACCTGTGTATGTGTACCTGAACTCTATTTGGCCTGATATTAGATTTGGACGACCACACCTCAGGACATCTCCTCTATTTACTCCAACTGTGAGCAGTGCAATAAGAGACTACTTCAGTGACCAGTCATTTGCCATCCCTCGAAAACAATGGGGCAGATTTACTTACCCGGTCCATTCCCGATCCAGCGGCTCGTTTTTTTCCGATTCACTAAGGTAGTGTGCCCGATGTCCACCAGGTGTCGCTGCTGCGCTGATGTCCGTTGGAGTTCACTGGAGTTCATCATCCTATCTTGGGTGCAGGTAAGCGCGTGTCAAGCGACACATTTCTTTTTTTTAAATTCCGCGTTTTTTCCTAATCCGTCGGGTTTTCCGTCGGCCATGCCCCCCCATTTCCGTTGCGTGCATGCCGGCGCCGATGCACCACAATCCAATAGCGTGCGCCAAAAACCCGGGGCGATTCGGCGCAAACCGGTAGTTTTCAGGAAACCCGACGAAACATAGCGATTTGGGCCCTTAGTAAATGACCCCCAAAGGGTTCACTCCGTGTCACTGGGAGCCTATCCATCTGCAGGTCCAGAAAAAGGAATCAAAAAGCCACCAATATTATTACTGACCATGACAGTGGGTTCTTATACAGAGGGACAGCCATAAGACCCCCAAAGAGCCAGTAAAGCGGGGCTATAGTTTTCTGATCGCATGATGTGGGGTAGAGGCTGCCGGCATGCACATTCCTTCCCCTTTAGTTATAATTTATTCATCACAATTTCTCATAAATTCACATTTGTTTCCAATCTTTACAGTTAGTGACTTTATTTTTCCCATACGTTCTGTGCTGGAATATGATATTATCGCAGGAGATTTCATGTACAACATGTCTATTATTCTTATTATTGTCCTTCTATATGCTGCCAGTATATTCTGCAGCTGCTTTCAAACAATGTCAGATCACATCATGTTCACAGATCAAGGAACTGTAAAAAGGGTAAATGTAAGTAACTTTCATGCCACTGCTAATTGCCTCTATAGGGCTGTTTAATCCCTGGGGTGCAGGCTCACCTGCTGGGAGAGACACAGAATGGGGCTTATTCGCAACACTCCTCTGCCTGCACGTTGGCAGGGGTGTTGCACAGACACTAACAATAAATATAAATACATATAAGGATCATCCTACCACTAAAACTAACCAATAAGATTTGGCTTCATTTAACTCATTAATGATTTTCTCGCCGGCTTCAGCCGTCACCTGTAAATCAATCCTGTGACATTACAGATTACAGCTTGAAGGGAATTAAAATCTCACCTGGGTGATGATATGTTCAGGCCGGTTATTTTACTGTCTACATTTTTACGAGCGTCTTACATCTACAAAAACTTGTTCTAACTTTTGAATAGAGAATAATCTCTCCTGTATTCTGTGCGTGACATCCGGTGCAGCTTAAAGGGAAACTCCAGCAACTAGATTTGTATTTGTAATATGTACCTACCTGAGTCACAGAAATTATCTTTACCCTCGTATTTTTCATTCGAAAATTATCCATGACTGTGACATCAGCAAGACCACACCCCTGCTCAACTAGTGCTCAACAGCTATTGGCTATAACCACAGAGCAGAGATATTACATAGTACTGTTTTATTCTTATCTTTAAAGGGGTATTCTCATAAAGACAAGATTCTTAAATGTATTCAGGATAACAAAATAACACATTCTCTAATTCACTGTTGTTAACAAAAATACAGCATTTCACAGATATAATTCCAACCTGTCTCTATCAGACCTGCAGTACACAATTTCAGTTGTCCCTAGACACGACCCTGTCACTTCTGACTTAGGGTCAGGCCGCCATCTTGGATTTCTGTGTGATGGCCGTGGAGCTGAGTTTCTCTCTATCTCTGCCCCTTGCACTCTAGCCCCGCCCCCTGCAGTCCAGGGTGGAGCTCTCACTGATACAGACACTGGGGCACATTTACTCTGCGGTGGATTCGGGTCTTCTGGCGATTCACTAAGGCAGTTCCTCCAACGTCCACTAGGTGGCGCTGCTGCGCTGAAGTTCCCCGGAATGCACTGATCTTCACCAAGTCGGACCGAGTGAAGGTAAGCGTAAGCCTTTGACACTTTTATTTTTTTTAAATGCGTCAGTTTGTCCGAATCCGTCGGGTTTTTGTTCGGCCACGCCCCGCGATTTCCGTCGCGTGCATGCCAGCGCCGATGCGCCACAATCCGATCGCGTGTGCCAAAATCCCGGGGCAATTCAGGTGCAATCAGCGCAAATCGGAAATATTCGGGTAACACGTCGGGAAAACGCGAATCGGGCCCTTAGTAAATGACCGCCAATAGCTCTGCAAACAATAACAAAGAAAATAAAGGTTTGAAAACAATACTATTGTCACAAGTGGACATTATTAATCGTAGCATAGGATCAAATCTTGTCGTAAGTTCATACCCATTGGCTGTGTTGTTTTGAGAACAAACATCCAATAGGTTTCTCTGCTCATGAGTTTCTTCCTATGGTCTCCCCCTCTGTCAGGTCGTTTGACCTTCTCTATTCCTTGCCACGAAAAATGGCTTCTGTCACCATTATGAAAATCACGAAAGTGTCTTGAACCCGCGGACAGATTAGTTAAGTGTTTTCTTATACAAACTTTAGGGGAATTTGTGGTGCATCCCACGTACTGTTTATTGCACATTGTGCATTTAATAATATATATATATATTGCAAATGATGTGTTGCAATTTAAAGGGGAATTCCGGGAATATGAACGTCTGACACAAAAACCCATGATGATATAAATAAATGAATACAACAATTGCTCAATGTCATAGTCACCAAATGAGCTTCAATGTTGATTTTTTGATTTACAAAATTATGGGCTCTCTAAATGTAGGTGGAGTTTCATTAAGTGCCGCCACTGGAAACTACAGTTCTCCATGATCCTTTAGTTCTCAGTAACTCCTCCGTCCTCCCCTCCTCATGCTCTGCTCCCAGTGATGAATGTAACCAGGTTTTCCTTGCTCTGTTACCACATTGTAATGATGTCAAGCTGCCATCACCACAACCCACTGTCCAAACCTAGGATGCACTGACAACCAACCGACGTACCAGCCCAAACATAGTGGTGATTCACATGTACCTGCCCAGGCAGTTCAGGACATGTTGATGTGTGACATTTGACCAGCGGCCAGCTTCTGTCCTGTGTCTGCTCTGCAACGGACCGCGCGGAGGAAATTACCGGACTAATTAAAGGGGCCCATGGCATTTTTCAATTCCTTCATGACAGTGCTTGTACACTCAGCATTTCTGCTAAGCGAGCAAAATTTTTAATACACACTATTACACATTAGCTTATTTTTTGAGTACCCTTTGTATATGAATTATGCTGATTCCTGGAATACCCCTTTAAGTAACGAGTGATCTTATAGTTTCTTGTGAGTAACACCTAAAGAGAACGAATCCAGACGCACAACAACCCACATGCTGTAACATTTAGGTGTCCGCATTTGTCGCCCGGATATTGTAGCCATGTATATTTCGTGGAATTTGTAACATCGCTCTTAATAGCGGGGAACAATATAGAGCCATGGTGGGAGCTTTTTGGAGATGTATCTAACCCTTTCCGAAAGACAAGATTTCGATCGTTGTTTTGCTCTAAAATGGTAAATTTTTATTTATTCATTAATTTGATTTTCGAAGAGATGTTTCTTATTCCACTAATTCTAAGGACTAAGATTATTACTAGGAATTCACACTTTATATGACATGGGAGTCGGGCTTCCTGGATCCTCATTCGATCAGTCAGATCCTTATCACATGTGCAACAATGCCTCCGAGCCTCTAGATTCCCGGGGACCAGAGGGCTGGTTGAAAGTGGTGGCCTAGCACGGATTTGTCATCGTAGCTTGGTCCAGGTGTCCAGGTGAACTATTACATTAGTAAGGCTTATTTGTTTTATTCCCTGGCAAATGTGTGTATTTTTCAATACATGTGTATTCCTAAGGACCTTTTTACCGCCTGACAATTGTATGTGTTTCATGTCTGCACTGTGCTTTTTGTATTTAATTTTATAACTTAATAAGCCTCTGCTTTTAGCCTTAGAAATGTAAATTGGGCTCTCTAGTGTGTAGTGCACTCGGTAATGTCATTCGAGAGGGCAGAATTTTTTCACAGATTCTTTTCACGGTACGCCACCACCATGTAGTATGCATGGTGACCCCAAACCAAAACAGAAAGTTGGGTCCACTCATCTCTAATACTTAGTGCCTGCCCCTAGATCACGGGTAGATAGACTGCTATGGTCCCGGGTCTGTATGAAATTTAAGCCCCTACAGTCTCAGAGTCAACATCTGCAAACATCTCCATGTTTGCATGGAGTTTTTGCTCGGGCCTCCGGTTTCCTCCCACACTCCATAATACTGGTTAGGTTGATTAGATTGTGAGCCCCTGGGACGGACCGATTTAGCAAACTCTGCAGCGCTGCGTAATCGTGGTGCACTATTAAATAAAGAATTATTATTTTTTTTTCTTGGGGAAATGAGGATAACCCCTTTTGGCTTATTTCTAACTGGGGTTCAGGACCTTTGCTCCTGACATGGCTCTTGTGTACATGTGTATTGAGAGAAGAGAACATTCTGAGATTTCAGATGAAGGTCCTTCTAAAGTATAAAATTTGGTGGGTATTTGTTGGTCATGGGCCCGCCTAGATCCTTGGGCCCCAGGCGACCCCCAAACCGCCTGTATTATATTCACTACTATATGAACAATATCAATTCCTATATTCTCTCCCCTCCCACAAACATCACATTACTCCTTATTATCCTCTAACATCCAAATACTTCCTATTGTCCCCTGGACAGTATATACTAATAACTCCTTTATACCCACCCAGACCGCATAACTTTCTTATTACTGCCATACCGCATTATATAATACTCCCTTGGGTACCCCTGGACGATTATAACCACCTACCCCCTTAAGAAGCATCACATCATGAATTTTGTAAAGCTCCTACAACATATAGGGGCAGATGGGGACATATCAGGTTAAGGTTGCCCCTTCGCAGCAATGATAACCCACCTCCCGCACCATAGTAGTCGGTATCGCTCCCATTACCCTAATACCATTTGATTCCAGTGGGAGCCCCCTCCCGGCTAATCATAAAGTAACGGCTATTCCGTTATATATTTTACGTACTATGCGTTGGTTATAGTACTCCGTATGACCTTATATGGTCCAATATCAGCTGACGTGTACCAACTAATACACATTATAAGAGTAACAAGCTCACAACTACAAACCATACTCAAATCCATAGTATACAGTGTAATGTAGAGCCTAGGGGAGGCGGGGTTCCATCTGTATGTAAACTACTCAGACTATTGGCTTATTTTTGGTATATTTTTGTTGCCAAAAATTCTCCCAGTACATCTCTCACACGGTTTCAGACACATACAAGATCTGGGATTTTTTTACTAGTTTTACCTCTCCTCTTCTACGTGCTGCTGACTATACTGATCTATGTGGACTATTTTGGTTCCTTTCCATGTTTCTTAATAGCTTATCTACTGGTTGGATTTAAAATAGACTTGTGTTATGGAGAGCATCAATTCAAGTGAGCCAGAGCTTCTGCTGGAGAGGGAGAGAGCAGAAATTGACCAATGAGAGGACAGGGGGTGTGTCCCGAACTACTGAATCATGTCCCCTGTTGAGGTAAACTGTGGTCACATATAAGGGCTGGGCCAGCCACTGTGCGTGCCAGGGCCAGTGCCATGGCCCAGAGCTGCTGGGGGGCCACATAGGGCTGAACATAAGAGCTCCATGGGGAAGAGAGAGGACCGTATCTAATGATTTTTCATAGGGTTTGAGGGGGCTTGTATAATATAACCATGAGGGGCTGTTTAATATAAATAAACACAGGGATATTTAGGAGCGGAGAAGTTTTACCTCATTTTAATGTCACCACTTGAGTTTCATCAATGGGACCCACTGAGGCTCTGCCACCCAGGGACCTACTGATACCTGGATGGAGCCGATCCTGTCCCAGATAACAGCTCTGTCTACGTCAAGTGAGATTTGAACTGAAGCACGTAGACACATGTAGGGACATAAATAGCGATATAGAAAAGAAAATATATTATATGTAATACATATTAATCAAACATTTGAATTACTAACTACAGTCCTTCCCCTGTTACATACAAGATAGGTTCATAGGTTTGTTTCTACTAAATTGAATTGTATGTAAGGTTGTAACTGTATATTTTATAATTGGGGGTAGATCAAGACAACATTTTTTTGCCCAGTGAGACAATTGGAGTCATTTTCAAACTTTATGTGGCTGTAATTGGCCAAGGATTCAATACTATTACTATCATAATATTTCAGCTATCATTGCTGTCTGAGACTATAGTAACATTCACAAGCTTCACCATAGGTCAACAGTGGGCAGAGGGTCCTGATTTTAACTAGGGTTCGTCTGTAGTCAGGTGTCCTTTAAGTTAGGGGACCGCCGGTACTGCCTTTCCATTTAAACAGTTAGATTATAATTTTTTAGGTGATCTTAAACAGATTTTATTTTAGGATCATGTTTAAGAGAATTGTTCAGGAGAGAACAAAACGCAAAGGACCGATTTGGACCCTACCAACTACAGTCCGAAACTGACGTGTGGTTTTAGATCCTATATATGACCTTATGAGAGCTTTCCATGGTTCAAGAAAAAAAACATTGTATGGGAGTTCCTTATGAGCACATTGGACTCGCAGCTATAAATCCCCAGGGTGGCGTCTCCTCTCAGGGCTTCCACAAAGACAGGATAATCCACCCCCGCTTCATTTCACATGCCCTGTACCTATACCCGTTTAACGTAGTAAAGCTGGGAGTACCGACAATGGCTTCAATTTGTACATCAACATGCAGGCTTAAGCATAACCAAGGAACGAGGTAAGTATAAATGTTTCTATACAATTAGAAAGGGCAATTTACGTACACTAAATAAGCATCTGTAGGGTGGTTTAGTTTCCAATCGCCCTCAAAGGTCAAAAAAGACTCAAGAACAAAAGGGCGTGCAGGGGTCAAGTCCCCTGACCTGAAGGCCCAATCACTGGGTACCATTGAGAAGATACGAGTTTAACGCTGCATGCCACTGCCGTGTAGCCCGCCGCCCCTGTAATCAAACACGGCGGGCACACGGCAGCGCGTGGAGAGGCGTAGGAGGTTGAGCGCAGCTCACCCCCGCCCCTCTCCATTGCGATTATGGCCACTGGTCGCCGTAATACGGAAAAGATATGACAATGTCCTATCTTTTTCCCGGGCTAACGGAGCGTACGGTGCCCGGCAATGTGTGCTGCACCGTCAACGCTCCCGTAGGACAGTGCCCGCGAGCCAATAGAAGTGTATGGGGCGTATATCGGCCGCATCTAGGTCGGCCGTATATACGCCCCCATACTGTGTTTGAATGGCAGCCTAAATGGCATTACTAGATAGGTTGGACCCCACCACATTTTTTGCAGCACTGGGGCGTGAAGTTTCTTCTTTCAAGAAGGTTCTCACTGATCCACATGTGTTTTTGCCTCTATTGGCTTAGACAAGTTGGGACCCTGTGTTGGGCTACCTGATCTGGTTTTAGTAGTCTCTACCCCTGGGTGCCAAGTGACCCCATCTCCCATCTGTGTTCACCTGTTAACCCCTGTTACTGAGACAAGCCAACCATTTTTTTGCTACCTCTCAAAGAATTCGGAGTATAGGCAAAGAAGCTGTCATGGATCAGAGAAGCGGGTGTAGAGGCAGTAGATGTAAAGCTGGGAATAGGTCAGAAACACGCCGAGCTTGTGCAAGCAATGACACAATTGGTCTGTGAGACCCAAGTCCTAGTGAGGGTTGGGCAACTAGTTCATGCCCATAGGAAATGGTGATGGGGAGCACCGTGGAGAAAGTGGAAGTCTGAGCCCCGTTGATTTGATCGAGCTCTCTGGTGAAACACAGGTAACTCGTGGCCCACCGTTAGGAGGATGAGGAGGTAGACAACAGATAAACAAATTGATTTGGTATAAAAACTCAACCATAATCATATATTATTGTTTACAACGTAAGCCTAAGTCCTGCGCTCCCTGTAACATGACCTTTCCTACAAGTCATCTCCTGCATCAATTTACGGCTATAATGCCACAACCTCGTCTGAGGAACTCTTCTATAGTATTGTGCGCTGACCATTATGTTTTTTTAATAAGATCCCAATCCCTCAATTCTCAAACTTTAACCATGCTGGCTGTGAGGAAGGGCTGTGGGCGGTTTTATTAATTGGCAGCCGCTGGGTAAAGTTTACACAACGACTATAAAATAATTTAAAACCTTTCCAGGAAAACAGGGCTCAGGCCTGTGCATTGTCCCACCTCATTACCCAGCATATGGTTTACCATCATAGACCTGTCTATTTGGGAGGATATCAACAACCCTCCAGTTTTGTTAACAATTTGTTAAATCAGTTTTTTCTAAACTCATGGTGAACGTGGTAATTCTGAGCTTTTAATTAAAAGAAGTCTTTAGGTCATTTCAAAAAACTGGAGTTCCCCAATCACAAGACATGATGATCATTTCTTGCCTCCTGGCTGACTGAGGCATTGTCATCAGACGTGGCTTACTTATTACTTCTTATCTATGGGTCTGAGAGTGAATGGCTGCTTGAACAAAGCTATAATTAAGGCTCTATTGCTTATGCAGTTTTGTCCCTAGCACAAACTTGTCGCAATTAGTGTCACAGTCGTACATCAATGTATCTTCCATCCCAGTTTCTGTCAAACAAAGAATGAGTAGATAATATTCCACACAAGAAACCTTAACTTTTTTATCCCCAGACTTACTCTCATTCAAAAGGGTTTACCCACCAATCAAGTAGGCCCTCAGGGGGAATCTTCTTCAGCTCCATCGAGATGAATGGAGCATAACGGACATGCCTGATCTGCCTCCATTAATCTCGGAGCGACGAGAGTGGTTCCACGGAGGTACCTGGGACTCCATTGATCCCTTGTTTCTTTGATTGTTTGGGGTCTATCACTGAGATAAAACTTTATGCCTAAGGGTATAACTGATACATTGGTTTGGGAGCAGTGGTTCCTTAAAGTCATGGAAGAAACTTTAGAGGACCCCCTGGAGATCATTTAGGTTCCCTCCGCAACAATCAAACCCACATCCTAACGGCACAACCCAAAAGATAATCTTTGTCCACCAAAACTGCAGGTTTAGGACAATTCTTTTCTTTTTTAAAATGGAACAAAACTTGCATACCGATCACCCCCACACCAAAGTTGATGGTGGTTGACCGAGTGCCTCCATCCTAAAACTATTGATGGAGCCGACAAGCGAAATTGTGTAAACTGACTGGCACTGGTCTCTGGATGAGTCTAATGGAAGGAGATCAGGGGAGAGGTTGGTAAGTAGTTCCGCACCAACATCTGGCACTTAAGTGGCCCGCTGCCATTTTAAGGATAGATGGCGCCTTAACCTCTGGTTGGGCCGTTATTCTGTCTTTTTAACTTTCATGTAGGTTAATTTATCCCTATTTCCTTTGATAGTCGTCTTGGTTCATGACCTGGAATCTACACAGCACGACATGTTATTGCCTGTGGCCCCTTTGTTTCTGTAAATTAGTGGTGGTCCCCCACCCTAATGTTATCAGTACTTGTAAGGCATGCCTCCCTCTACTACACACTGTGTTCAGTAGCTCCTCCAGTCACATCTGAGTCTGGGTATTGCTGAACACGTGATGAGGTCTCACCTGTAGCATATCATGTAGGAGCATGCCGCTGAGAGTCGTTTGTTCTTACTGACTCAGGCTTAGAGTGGGTGCGGCCTTGTAATAGTGAGTCATGTCCGTTGTGTTATAGCAAGGCATAGTGAACGCCTTTGTGATAAGTCACTTTCTGTATGACTGTAGTGTGAGGGCAGGTAAAATGGCCCGTGGCGAATATACACCTTCAGGCTGTGAGTCACAGTCCACATTGCTGTCCAGGTTTTTTATCTATGGTCACTTTCCACATCCAGACCAATGTCCTACATAATACTGGTAGAAATCTTAAATGTATTAAAAGAAGCATCTTTCTACCGATATATAAAAATAAATTAATAACAACCCAACATTATTTAAATCCAGTTGTACAGATACCAAAAATTCTGTCTGGGGTTACAATTATAAAAATATACGTTTTTCCGAACTTACAGTCATACAAATTCAACTTAAGATCACGCTCCGACCCTTCGTCTTGTGTAGCCCGGGACTGCTATATCAGAACTATTGAGACCTATATACAATAAATACCCCCAAAAAATTATGTCCAAAGGTAAGATGTTAATTTAAAGGGAATCTGTACCAGTGTTTGTAGCAAGCTACAGACAATGTTTGATATTGTCCTGAGATCCATTTTAATCATCAACTTTATTATCACCAGCACGTAAAAAATGGATTTTATTCCCTAATTGGCGTTTCTTTCTACTCTTTCCAAGTCACTGGTGGCATGTCCTCACACTGCGTGCTCTTATCTCTCTGCCTTTCAAACATACCCACATGACCTAACCGGAATGGGTAATAACAGGCGAGAAGGCGATTGTTACTTCTGCGGATGCTTACTGTATACCGTACCTGCCAGATCACTCCCTTTACACCGCCATCATTCTTCTCAGCAGATGCTGTAGAAAGGAAGGGGTGTAGGATGTAAGGACCCCCAATGTAGCCGTTTTGGTTGGTGTTAATGGCTAGCCCAGGGGCCACATTGGAGACAACTTACTTTCCGGAATCCAACATGGTTTACCGTCACATGGTCTGTCATGGTAGCAGGCTAGGCATGAGTAGACGGGCTTCACAGACACGCACCTGTGACTCTTCCTTGAAGAGCCTTCCACTGAACTACTGCAACTTTTTACCTCTTATTAACTTAGGGGCTTTACACTTCTTAAGTTCTGTGTTCAGCCAATGAGAACTCCTGCTTAACATCAGATGAAGACAACTATAATAACAAATAATGAATATTAAAATATGATATGTAGAAGCATTAGACTAAAATGTGTTGTTTCATCTAGGCACACGGATAATAGAAATAAAGTTATTATGATAAATTCCACGGCCCCTGATATATATTATGCCTGCGCCAGTTTTTTTTGTTTAAGTTTGCATGAACAAAGGGCGTTGTGAGCTTGCACAGTGTATTATCTGCTGCGCCGCTATTGTGTCATGGTTGCATTTTTGCTCTCACTTACGAAAACTGTGCAACCTAATAAGGTGTGGTGTTCCTAGTTTGAACAGCTCAAGCAAAGTGCACTAAAAGGTGCAAATGGGCATATCTGAAACAGACGCATATCACTAAAGCATGAGCACTATTGGATTATTTGAGAAAGTGCACATTAGCGAGGCACACTGCACTAAGACACGATTGCCCGGTTTCATACTTATATCTGGCCCCCCAGATAATCTGCACAAGCAACCTGACAGGAGAGAGTAGCTGGAGGGTATTTACCACAAGTATCTGTAGTAGGGGGTCACTACACATGCAGAACTATTGGCCTTACTCTAGTTCATGAACGTGAGATTTTTAGGTGCTTTGTGCTTACTTTCTGGCAATTAAGACTCTTTGCAAGTGACATTTTACCTAGGTCGCAGTCGTGATACTCCTCCTCTTACATTTAAATGGTTCAACAGGGGGCTTATATAGTTTTAGATTATAAACAACATGGCAGTATAAAAAGAATCAAGGTGCCATGAAATTCGACGGAAGTAAGCCGAGAATGAGGTTTTTCGGTTGTCTGTTCCAAAAAGGTGGGATCTTATGAAATCTCCCATAAAGGCGGAGGCCCTTGTCACAATTCGCGTATTATGGGGGTTGGTCCACCAGAGATCAAGATCGCTCCAGTGGCACAGACCTAACCAATAATGGTGCCCATAGAAATCCATCAGTATACAAACCATAGTTTTGGAGTGTGCTACTTCCTAGAAAATTGATGATGTGGGCCACCAGGTACTTTTATCTGGTAGTCCCAGGATCTCTGGTCCACTCTACCTCTTAATCCTAGTGTAAGGTAAGTATAAATACCTGGAGGAGTTGTTTAGGAGAAATCCAAAAATCTCTCAAAATTGCATCAGTGGTGATAATTGAACCCCCTACTCACAAAGTGAATGTTTTTCACCTGACTCCATCTAGACCAGGATAAAATTAAAATCTCCTTTTTAGAACTTAAATTACTTTTAATTCCACTCTCGCGCTGGATGAGGGGTTAGGTTTCAGGCCCTACATAAATGTGCCCGGCATTAGCCTGTTTTTTGCTGTTTTTTATAATTAATAGTAAGTTGCAGCTGCAGAGGTTGGAACATCATACTAGGCCTTAGCAGTGATATAAAGGGTATCGCACAGACAGGAGACTGATCCCGATTACCGGGCGCTCCACATCAAAGGCCGAGGGCTAGAGCTGAGCTTTCATCTGGGAGCATGGACATAGACAGTGAGCGGTGAATAGGGGGATCCCAAGTACAGGGGCTGGCTACATTTGTCGCATTAACTTGTATTACTCCTAGACTTTTGTTTTATGTCCCAGCACTGTGATTCATCTGTCAGGAATACCTCTGAAAAGAAACGGCTGGACAATCCGAAGTGGCTCCCTGCTAAATCTCTCTTTAATACCGGTTAATCCTTACCTGTACCCTTCAGTGAACTAATAAGAATGTATGGAAAAAGTAGGAAAACAATGCAGTTTAATTTTTTTTTATATTCGGGATGTCCGACTTTGCATCCCTCTTATGTGAATGCTGAGGCGGTATACCTATTACCATATACCATGCCAAATCCCCGACTTTAAGGAAGAACATTTGGTTTCTGTAGTCATCCACTAGAGGAACTTCGAAAAGTTAAAACAAAAAAAAAACCAGTAAAAAAACTTAAAACTGTCTATGCCTTACAGGATTTCCAATCTATTGTACATTTTTAACACCATCCCAGATGCTGCATATGTGCAAACCTTTCCCTCACACTCTATTGGCATCAGTGTTTATACTTAGCTATTTACTAGCATGCCATAATACCTGATTGGGAGAGCTTGTCACTCATACATGGCCATTATCTCGCAATCAGTCATGATAAGCATAAATATCCAAGTCCCTAACACTTTTTTTTGTTGCTTTCATATCCTTTGGGGGGAAAAATGGAGAGTGTCCGTTTCGTTCAACATTTGGTCCATCTTACGGAAGGGGGCAGGAACCATGTTCTTAAAAATACGTGTAGGACCCTAAAGGTAGGACCTACATCAATCATCTACTTCTTACATATCATGTGGATATGTCATTATACACGAGATGAGAAACCCTTTAAATTTGAAGCTGTATACATTCAGATCTTGGCTCCCTCTAGTGGAAGACTGCAAACACCACATATTCATTGTAATAATACTTTATAGGGCATTTGGAGTTTAATATTAGAAACTGAGGCACTTACTGGTCTATTCATCACTGAGAAAGTCTGGAACGTACCACTATGTTTGGGACTGTCCCAAGTGGGTTTCCGGTTGACCCCTTTTCCATTGCATGTAATTTATTCTAGTCACCATACAAATCAGCTGTTGCACTGCCTCTGGTGCCAGAAGCTATACCAAGGTCAGATCTGAACAAGAAAGATTCTCAGCCTATGTAATGGCATTTGGTACACTACCTGAGCTGGAATTCGGATCATGTCTGTGTTTGACATGATATTAAGGTGAACCGATCCATTTGTCCATAGTGGGTTTGCAGTAGTATGAGATGGTGGCCCTTTAGACTTGTTATGTGCTGGGGAGGCGTATCTTTGCATTGGGTTTCCCACTTCTTGGTGGTCCTAAGCAGTTGGGCACCCTACTTATAATCCTATATATATAACACGTGGATAGGTGATAAGTGTTACCGACTGGAAAGATGATTCATGAACATCTTATGAGGACACTGGCTGATTCAGGTAATAGCTTGAGCAAAACAAACAGGTCAGGCGTTGCCAAGTAAAACAACGAGCAGATGGGAATGATATCTGTACCACCTGCAGAAACACAGATAACATCACTAGAAGCAAAAGCCACCCAGAGACATACTGTAATTTTAATTGTGACTAATAGTGAAGTGACCACTATCGCTCCATTACATGCAGTAACAGGACTCCACATCTCTTAATATTAAATGACAATTCATTCCGGTAAGGATCGTTACTTTTCCAATATTACTCCTTGAAATGATCTGATACAATCTACCCAAGGTATAACACTTCAGCGCCTCCCATGGCAGGAATTCTCCCAAAATGGAAGTCCCCTTGTGATTCCTCTGGTCACCGAATCCAATCAACGGCAGCGAGTAATCCTCTTAAAGATAGAAAAGGCTTGGATCGACCATTGCGTTATACCTCGGTGTTGGATGTTTAGGTTTTTTATACTTTAATAAATAACATCATCTGGTGATGGACATCGAAAACCCACCATTATATTAAACTTTCATGTGTGCCGAACTCTCTCTACTCTACTTGACAATAAGGTACATCGAGGTGCATGCTCGGAGGAGATCATTCTGCTATTGGATCCTCCAGTTAAAGGTTGGTTGGTCTAATAGTAAGTTGCATCTATATAGTGAGACATGGCCATGACTCGTTCTTAGGGGGTTGCCCATGGTACAAGAAAGGAGTCATGTAGGGGGGGACCCAGGCCTTTGGTTTTTTCTGCATGGCATCCCCAATTTTTGACATATAATAACTATATACTGTATTCCCCGTGCCCAATGGACCTTGTAGTCTAACCCGTTACTAGCATGGTGTACCTAATAAAGTGGCCGGTGAGTGTATATTGCAGTTGTTAACACCGTACTGTACCCTACCGTATAGGAGCTGTATAAAAATATAGAGCATGTCCTATTTTCTCCCGTATTTCAGTTCCTTATGCCCTAGAAGTCTATGAGGTCATAGAAGTCTATGAGGTTTCAAGACTTAAATGTGCTTGAGGTCCCCAAAATGCCAAATCTGCCTCTGTCTCTTCAGTAAAGTCCACGCGACTACAAATGGTTTTCTGTGGAGATTTCCACACTACGTCCCTGACTAAAACAATGCTCCCATTTTCATCCCTTAAGAAATGTTTGCCTTGAATAAAAAAGAATGCCATATTTCTGCAGCTGCTTTCAGACAATGTCCGATCACATCATGTTCACAGATCAAAGGAACTGTAAAAAGGGTAATGTAAGTAACTTTCCATGCCACTGCTATTGCCTCTATAGGGCTGTCTTAATCTCCTGCGGTGCCGCGCTCACCGCTGGAGAGACACGAATGGGCTTATTCTCAACACTCCTCTGCTGCACGTTGGCAGGGGTGTTGCACAGACACTACACAATAATATAAATTCCTTAGGATCATCCTACCACTAAATACACTACCAATAAGATTTGGCTTCATTTAACTCATTACTGATTTCTCGCCGGCTTCAGCCGTCACTGTAAATCAATCCTGTGCATTACAGATTCAAGCTTGAAGGGATTCAATCTCACCTGGGGTGATGAATGTTCAGGCCGGTTATTTACTGTCTACATTTTTACGAGCGTCTTTACATCTACAAAAACTTGTTCTAACTTTTGAATAAGAATATCGCCCTGTCTTCTGCGTGACATCCCGGTGCAGCTTAAGGGAAACTCCAGCAACTAGATGTTGTATTTGTATATGTACCTACCTGAGTCACAGACAATTATCTTTACCCTGCGTATTTTTCATTCGAAAATATCCAATGACTGTGACATCAGCACGACCACACCCCTGCTCCACTAGTGCTCAACAGCTATTGGCTATAACACAGAGCAAGAGATATTACCATAGTACGGTTTTATTCTTATCTTTAAAGGGGTATTCTCAATAAAGACACAGATTCTAATGTATTCAGGATAACAAATAACACATTCCTAATTCACTGTTGTTGAACAAAAATCAGCATTTCACAGATATAATTCAACCTGTCTTATCAGACCTGCAGTACACAAACATTCAGTTGTTCCTGAGACACGACCCTGTAACTTCTGATCTAGGGTCAGGCCGCCACTTGGATTTCTGTGTGATGGGCCGTGGAGCGAGTTTCCTCTATCCTGCCCCTGCACTCTAGCCCCGCACCCGCCCCTGCAGTCCGAGGTGGAGCTCTCACTGATAAAGACACTGGGGCACATTTACTCTGTGTCGGTGGATTCGGGTCTTACCGGCGATTCACTAGGTAGTTCCTACCACTCGACGTCACCAGGGTGGCGCTGTTGTGCTGAAGTTCCCCGTTATATGCACTGATCTTCACCAAGCCGGACCGAGTGAAGGTAAGCGTAAGCCTTTGACACTTTTATTTTTTTAATGCGTCAGTTTGTCCGATTCCGTCTGGTTTTTGTTCGGCACACGCCCCCCGCGATTTCCGTCGCGTGCATGCAGCCGCTCGATGCGCCACAATCCGTCGCGTTGCCAAATCCCGGGGCACTTCCGAGTGCATCCCGCAAATCGGAAATATCGTGTTACACTTGGCCGGAAAACCGAATTCAGGGCCTTAGTAAATCCCGCCAATAGCTCTGGCAAACATACCAAAGAAAATAAATGTTTGAAAACGATACTATTGTCACAGTGGACATTATTAATCGTGCATAGATCAAATCTTGTCGTAAGTTCATACCACTATGGCTTGTTTGTTTTGTTAGACACAAACTCCATCTGTTTCTCTGCTCATGAGTTCTTCCTATGGTCTCCCTCCTCCTCGTCAGTCGGTTGACCTTCTCTATTCCTTGCCACGAAGAAATGGCTTCTTCGTCATCCCATTATGAAATCAACGAAAGTGTCTTGAAGCCGCGGCCAGATTATTAAGGTCTTCCGTGGATGTGTTTTCTTTTTTTTCAACATTTTTTCTTCTTTCCTTTCTTCCTTCAGGAATTTTTGGTAAGAGTAGCCCGACTCGAAAATATACTGTCTTAATCTTTTATACACTTGTGCACGTTATACTTCTATACGAATATATAAAGAGTTGACTTATCTTTAGACTTGAAATCTTGGTTTTGATTTGGATGAGATTCGTCTTTAGAAGTGTGTGTAGATCATGTAAGGGTAGGACTTTCCTTTCTTTAGTTTTTATACAATACGTACATGTTTGATAGTAACCCATTAGGAATTGGACCCACGTCGTTTGCCACAACGGTAATATATTATTGCAAGTAAGGTTTCCGGATGAACGTCGACCAACTGAGTCAATAATGAATACAAACATTGCTCAATGTCATAAGTCACAAATGGAAGCTTCAATTTGATTTTCTTGATTTACAAAATTATGGGCTCTCTATAATGTAGGTGAGTTTCATTAAGTGCCGCCACTGGAACTACAGTTTTCCATGATCCTTTAGTTCTCAGTAACTCCTCCGTCCTCCCCCCTCCTCATCTCTGCGTCCCGTGATGAATGTAACCAGGTTTTCCTTGCCTGTTACCACTTGTAATCATGTGCAACTGCCACACCACAACACTGTCCAGACTGGATGCACTGCACACCAAACCGACTACAGCCAAACATAAGTGGTGATACACATGACCTGCCCAGGCAGTTCAGGACATGTGATGTGGACATTGACCAGCGGCCATCTTCTGTCCTGTGTTGCTCTGCACGGACCGCGCGGAGGAAATTACGGACTGATTAAGGGCCATAGCATTTTAATTTTATACAGTCTATGTCACCAGCATTTTCTGCTAAGGCGAGCAAAATTTTTAATAACAACTAATTACACATTAGCTTATATTTTGAGTACCCATTTGTATATGAATTATGCTGATTCCTGGAATACCCCTTTAAGTACGAGGTGATCTTATAGTTTTCTTGAGTAACACATAAAGAGAAAGAATCCGAGACACACACAAACCCACATGCTGTACATTTTAGGTGTCCGCATTTGTGACTGCCCGGATATTGTAGCCATGTATATTTCGTGGAATTTGTAACATCGCTCTTAAATAGGCTGGGGGACAATATAGAGCCAATGGTGGGAGCTTTTTTGGAGATGTATCTAACTCCTTCCGAAAGACAAGATTTCAGATCGTTGTTTTGCTCTAAAATAGGTAAATGTTTATTTATTCATTAATTTGATTTTCGAAGAGATGTTCTTATTCCACTAATTCTAAGGACATAAGATATATTACTAGGAATTACAAACACTTTATGATCAGTGGGAGTCTGGCTTCCTGGATCCTCATTCGATCAGTACAGGATACTTATCACATGTGCAACATTAGCCTTCCAGAGCCTCTAGATTCCGCCGGGACCAGAGTGGCTGGCTGAAGTGTGGCCTAGCACCAGGATTTGTCATCGTAGCTTGGTCCAGGTGTCCAGGTGAACTATTACATTAGTAAGGCTATTTGTTTTATTCCCTGGCAAATGTTGTATTTTTCAATTGTTGCATGTGTATTCCTAAGGACCTTTTTACCTGACAATTGTATGTGTTTCATGTCTGCACTGTGCTTTTTGTATATTAAATTTTATAACTTAATAAGCCTCTGCTTTTAGCCTTAGAAAATGTTAAATTGAGGCTCTCTAGTGTAAGTGCACTCTGTAAGGTCATTCGAGAGCGGAAGTTTTGTCACAGATTCTATTTCACGGTACGCTCACCACCATGTAAGTAGGCATGGTGACCCCAAACCAAAACAGAAAGTTTGGGTCCACTCATCTCTAATACTTAGTGCCCCCTAGATCACGGGTAGATTAAGACTGCTATGGTCCCGGGGCTATATGAATATTATAGCCCCTGCAAGTCTCAGAGTCAACATCTGCAAACATCTCCGTGTTTGCATGAGTTTCCTCTGGGTCCTCTGGTTTCCTCCCACACTCCAAATAATACTGGTAGGTTGATTAGATTGTGAGCCCCATGGGAACGGGGACCGATTTAGCAAACTCTGCAGCGCTGCGTAATCTGTGTGCACTATATAAATAAAGGAATTATTTATTTTTTTATTCTTGGGGAATGGAGGATACACCCCTTTTGGCTTATTTCTAACTGTGGTTTCAGGACCTTTGCTCCTGACATGGCTCTTGTGTACATGTGTATTGAGAGAAGGAACAGATATCTGAGGATTTCATGGATGAAGGTCCTTCTAAGTATAAAATTTGGTGGGTAATTTGGTTGGTCATGGGCCCCCTAGAAGCCTTGGGCCCCAGGCGACCCCCCAAACCGCCTGTATTATAATCCACTACTATAGTAGACAATATAATTCCTATATTCTCCCCCTCCCACAAACATCACATTACTCTCTTATTATCCCTCTAACATCCAAATACTTCCTTATTGTCCCCTGGACAGTATAATACTCCTTTATAACCACCCAGACCGCATAACATTCCCTTATTACTGCCATACAGACATTATAATACTCCCTTGGTGACCCCTGGACAGTATAATACCCCCTTAAAAGAGCATCACATCATGAATTTTGTAAAGCTCCCTACAACATATAGGGGCAGATTGGGGACAAATTCAGGTTAAGTGCCCCCGGCAGCATCATACGCCCCTCTCCAGGCAGCATAGTAGTCTGTTATCGCCTCCCATTACACTAATACCAGTATTGATCCAGTGGGGGCCCCCTCCCTGCTGATCATAAAGTAACGGCTTATCCATATTATATATTTACGTCTATGCAGTGGTGTAGTACATACCTGTATGACCTTAATAGGTCATATATCAGCTGACGTGTAACCAATAATAAACATTATAAAGGAACAAGCTACAACTACAAAAATACTCAAATACAATAGTATACAGTGTAATGTAGAGCGGGGGAGGCGGGAGTCATCTGTAATGTAAACTACTCAGACTATTGGCTTATTTGGTATATTTTTGTTGCCAAAAATATCTCAGTAAATCTCACACTTATTCAGACACATACAAGATCTGGGATATTTTTACTAGTTTACTCTCTCTCTAAGTGCTGCTGATCTATACTGATCTATTTTGTAATATTTTGTCCTTCCATTTTCTTAATAGCTTTATCTACATGGTTGGATTAAAATAGACTTGTGTTATGGAGAGCAGCCAATCAGAGGAGGCAGAGCTGCTGGAGAGGGGAGAGAGCAGAAGATTGGACCAATGAGAGGACAGGGGGTGTGTCTCAGACTACTTCATGTCCCCTGTTGAGCTAAACTGTGGTCACAGATAAGGGCTGGCACCAGCACTGTGCGTGCCAGGGCAAGTGCCAGGGCCCAGAGCTGCTGGGGGGCCCACATAAGGCTGTATATAAGATATCCATGGGGAGAGAGAGGACAGTATCTAATGATTTCATAGGGTGTGAGGGGGGCTTGTATAATATAACCATGAGGGGCTGTTTAATATAATAAACTAGGGAATATTTTAGGGAACCGGAGACTGTTTTAGTTTCTGAATTTTTAATGTCACCACGTGAGTTTACTGCAATGGGGCCCACTGAGGCTCTGCCACCCAGGGACCTACTGATACCTGGAGCCGATCCTGTCACAGATAACAGCTCTGTCTAACGGAAAGTGAGATTGAACTGAAGCAAGTAGACACATGTAGGGACATAAATAGCAGATAATAGAAATGAAAATATATGTATATTGTAATACATATTAATACACATTTTAATTACTAACTACAGTCAGTCCCCGGGTTACATACAAGATAGGTTCCATAGGTTTGTTCTTAAATTGAATTTGTATGTAAGTTGTAACTGTATATTTTATAATTGTAGATCAAGACAAACATTTTTTTGCCCCAGTGACAATTGGAGTTTCAAAACTTTTTGCTGTAATTGGACCAAGGATTATCAATACTATTACTATCAATAATATTATCAGCTGATCATTGCTGTCTGAGACTATAGTAACATCCACAGAGCTTCACCATAGGTCACAGTGGGCAGAGGGTCCGTCTTTAACTAGGGTCGTCTGGAAGTCAGGTGTCCTTAAGTAGGGGACCGCCTGTACTGCCTTTCATGTAAACAGTTAGATTATAATTTTTAGGTGATCTTTACCAGATGTTTAATTTTTAGGTCATGTTTAAGAGAAATTGTCAGGACAATTTGGGACCCTAAACCAACTACAAGTCCGAAACTGACGTGTGGTTTAGGATCCTATATTGACCTGTATGAGAGCTTTCCATGCGTTCAATAAAAAAAAACATTTATGGGAGTCTGATGAAGCACATTGGACTCGCAGCTATAAATCCCAGGGTGGCGTCTCCTCTCACGTGGCTTCAACAAAGACAGGATAATACCCCAGCTTCATTGCACATGCCCTGTACCTATACCGTTTACGTAGTAAAGCTGGGGAGTACCACAATGGCTTCACTTGTATCAACATGCAGGCTTAGAGCAGAACAAGGAACGAGGTAAGTATAAATGTTTTCTATACAATTAAAAGGGCAATTTAGGACACTAAATAAGCATCTGTGGGTGGTTTAGTGTCCAAATCGCCCTCAAAGGTCAAAAAAGACTCAAGAACAAAAGGGCGTGCAGGGGTCAGAGTCACCTGACCTTGAAAGGGCCCAAATGCTACTGTGCCATGTGAGAAGATACCAGTTTAAGGCTGCATGCACACTGCCGTGAGCCCGCCGCACCGTAGCACGGCGGGCACACGGCAGCGCGGGGAGAGGAGGAGGAGGTGAGCGCAGCTCACCCCCGCCCCTCTCCATTGCGATATATGGCAGCGGCGCCGTAATACGGGAAAAGATAGGACATGTCCTATCTTTTCCCGGGCTACGGAGCGGTACGGTGCCGCATGTGTGCTGCACCGTACCGCTCCCGTAGGACGCCGCGAGCCAATAGAAGTGTATGGGGGACGTATATCGGCCGCATATAGGTCGGCCGTATATACGTCCCCCATACTGTAGTGTGAATGCAGCCTAAATGGCATGACTAGATAGGTATGGACCCCACCACAGTTTTTGCACTGGGGCCGTGAAGTTTCTTTCAAGAAGGTTTCTCACTGATACCACATTGTTTTTTGCCTCTTATGGCTTAGACAAGTTGGGGACCCATGTGTTGCCTAACTGATCTGGTTTTAGGCTCCTAACTCCTGGGTGCAAAGTGACCCCATCTGTGTTCACCTGTTAACCCCTGTACTGAGACAGAGCAACCAGTTTGCTACCTCTCAAAGAAGTTCGAGTATAGGCAAAGAAGCTGTCATGGATCAGGAGAAGCGGGTGTAGAGCAGTAGATGTAAAGCTGGGAATAGTCAGAAACAAGCCGAGCTTGTGGCAAGCAATGACACATGTGGTCAGTGAGCCAAGTCCTAGATGAGGGTGGGCAACATGAGTTCATAGCCCATAGGAAATGGGTGGATGGGGAAGCACCGATAGAGAAAGTGGAAGTCTGAGCCCGTTGAGTTGAGCAGCTCTCTGTGAAACAAAGGTAACTCGGTGGCCCACCGGTAGGAGGATGAGGAGGTAAGACACAGATAAAAATTGATTTGGATAGAAAAACTCAACCATAATATATTTTACAAAGTAGCCTAAGCCTGAAGCTACACTGTACATGACCTTTCCTACAAGTCATCTCCTGCTTCATATTTACGAGCTATAGAAGTGCCACAACCTCTTCTGAGGAACTCTTCTATAAAGTATTGTGCTGACCATTATGTGTTTTATAAGATCCCAATCTCAATTCTCAATAACTTTTTACCATGCGGCTGTGAAGAAAGGGCTGTGGGCGGTTTTATGGCAGCGCTGGGTGAAGTTTACAGCAACGACTATAAAATAATTAAAACCATTTCCAGGAAAACAGAGGCTTCAGGCCTGTGCATTGTTCTCCACCTCATTACCAGCAGATGGTTACCATCTAGACCTTGTATATTTGGGAGGAATATCAACAACCCTCCAGTTTGTTAAACAAATTTGTTAAATAAAGTTTTTCTAAACTCATGGTGAACGTGGTGAATTCTGAGCTTTTATTTAAAGAAGTATTTAGGTCATTTCAACTGGAGGTCCCAATCACAAGAATGATGATCATTCTGCCTCTGGATGACTGGAGGCATTGGTCATGCAGACGTGGCTACTATATTACTTCTATGGGTCTGAGAGTGATGGCTGCTTGACAAAGCTATATTAAAGGCTCTAGTTGCTATGCAGTTTGTCCCTAGCAACAAACTTGTCTCAAATTAGTGTCACAGTAGTACATCAATGTATCTTCCATCCCAGTTTCTGTCGAAAACAAAGAATTGAGTATGATAATATTCAACACACCTTAACTTTTTTTCCCCAGACTTACTCTACAGTCAAAGGGGTTTACCCACCAATCAAGTTAGGCCCTCGGGAATCTTCTTCAGCTCCATCGAGATGAATGGAGCAGAACGGACATGCATGTCTGCTCCATTAATCTCCGAGAGCGACGAGCGGTCCGACGGAGGTACCTGGGACTCCATTGGATCCCTTGTTCTTGTGATTTGTTGGGGTCTCATCACTGAGATAAAAACATTTATGCCTAAGGGTATAACTGATACATTGTTGGGAGCAAGTGGTTCCTTTAGAAGTAAATGGAAAACTTTAGGGACCCCCCTGGAGATCATTTAGGTTCCTCAACAATCAGACCCACATCCATAACGGCACAACCCAAAAAAGATATATCTTTGATCCCACCAAAACTGCAGGTTTAGGACAATTCTTTTCCTTTTTAATGGAACAAAAACTTCAATACCGATCACCCCCACAACCAAGTTGATGGTGGTTGGACGAGTGCCTCCATCCTTAAAACTATTGATGGAGCCGACAAGCAAATTTGGTTAAACTAGACTGGCAGCTGGTCTCCTGGATGATGTCTAATGGAAGGAGAATCAGGGGAGAGGTTGGTAGTAGCACCAACACCTGGCACTTAAGTGGGCTGCTGCCATTTTACAGGATAGATGGCGCCTTTAACTCTGGTTGGCCGGTATATCTGTCCATTTTAACTTTCATGTAGGTTAATTTATCCCTATTTCTTTGGAATAGTTACAGTCTTGGTTCATGACCTGGATCTACAAGCATCAAGCATGTTATTGCCTGTGGCCCCTTGTTTCTGGAAATTAGTGGTGGTCCCACCCTAATGTTATCAGTACTTTGTAAGGCATGCCTCCCTCTCTACACACTGTGTCATGTAGCTCCTCCAGGTCACATCTGAGTCTGGTATTGCTGAACACGTATGAGGTCTCACCTGTAGCAGATCATGTAGGAGCATGCCGCTGAGGAGTCTGTTGTTCTACTGACTCAGGCTTAGAGTGGGTGCTGCCTTGTAATAGTGAGTCATGTCCGTGGTGTGATATGCCAAGGGGCATAGTGAACGCTGTGATAAGTCACTTTCTGTATGACCTGTAGTGTGAGGCTCAGGTAAAATGCACGTGGAGAATATGACACCTTCAGGCTGTGAGTCACAGTCCACATTGCGTGTCACAGGTTTTTATCTATAGGTCAACTTTCCACATACAAGAAACAAATGTCTACATAATACTGGTAGAATATTAATGTATTAAAAAAAGAGCATCTTTATACAGTATATAAAAATAAATTAATAGACAACCCAACATTTTTAAAATCCAGTTGTCACAGAGACCAAAAAAATTCTGTCTGGGGTTACAATTATAAAATATACTGTTCCGACTTACAGTACATACAAATTCAACTTAAGATCAAAGCTACAGACCCTATCTTCTTTGTAACCCGGGACTGTCTATATCAAGAACCTATGAAGACCTATATTACAATAAATACCCCCCAAAAAATTTATGTCCAAGGTTAAGATGTTTAATTTAAAGGGAATCTGTTACCAGTGTTTGTAGGCAAAGCTACAGACAATGTTGGATATTGGTCCTGGAGATCCATTTTAATCATCTAACTTTTAGTAGCAGCAGAACTGTAAAAAATGGATTTATATTCCCTAATTGTCGTTTCTCCAAGTTCACTGGTGGCATGTCCTCACACTGCTGTGCTCTTATCTCTCTGCGCTTTCAACATACCCACAGTGACCTAACAGGGAATGGGTAATAACAGTCGAGAAGGCGATTGTTGCTTCTGCGGATGCTTACGGTAGACCTTACCTGCCAGATAACTCTCTTTACACAGCCATCATGTCTCTCAGAGATGCTGTAAGAAGGAAGGGGTGTAGGGATGTAAGGACCCCCAAGGTAGCAGTTTTGGGTTGGTGTTAAGTGGCTAGCCCAGGGGCACATTAGGAGACAACTTACAGTTCCGGAATTCCAACAATGGTTTACCGGTCACAATGGATCTGTCACTGGTAGCAGGCTAGGCTGAGGTAGAACGGGCTTCACACCAACTGTGACTCTGGCCTTGAAGAGGCCTTCCACTGAACTACTGCACACTTTTTGCCTCTTATTAACTTAGGGCTTTTCATTTCTTGAAAGTTCTGTGCTGACAGCCAATGAGAAATCCTGCTTAACATCAGGTTAAGACAAACTATAAATAACAAATATGAATATTAAAATATGATATGTAGAAGCATTAGACTAAAATGTGTTGTTTCATCTAAAGCACACGGATATAGATAAAGGTTTTATAGATAAAGTCACGGCCCCTGATATATTATTATGCCTGAGCCAGTTTTTTTGTTTAAGTTTGCATGAAAAAAAGGGCGTTTTGAGCTTGCACATGTATGTATTATCTGTTTGCGCCGCTATTGTGTCATGGTTGCATTTTGTCTCACACTTACAAAACTGTGCACCTATAGAGGTGTGTGTTCCTAGTTTGAACAGCATCAAGCAAAGTGCACTAAAAAAGGTGCAAATGGGCCATATCATGAAAACAGACCAGATTAACTAAGAGCATGTAACACTATTGGATTATTTGGAGCAAAGTGCACATTAGCGAGGCAAACTGCACTAAGACAGATTGCAACGGTTTTCATACTTATATCTGGCCCACTCAGATAATCTGCAGCAACTGACAGGAGAGAGTAGCTGGAGGGTAGTTACCCAAAGTATCTGTAGTAGGGGGTCACTACACATTGCAGAACTATTGGCCTATGACTCTGTTCATAAATCTGAGATTTTAGGTGCTTTGTGCTTACTTCTGGCAATTAATGACTCTTTGCATGACATTTACCTAGGTCGACAGCGTGAATACTCCTCCTCTTACATGTTAAATGGTTCAACAGGGGGCTTATATAGTTTTAGATGATAAACAACATGGCAGTATAAATGCATCAAGGGTGCCATGAATTCGACGGGAAGTAGCCGAGAAGATAGGTTTCGGGTTTGTCCTGTTCCAAAAAAGGGTGGGATCTTATGAAAATACTCCCTAAAGCAGGAGGCCTTGTACAATTCAGGATTATGGGGTTGGTCCACCAGAGGATCAGAGGATCCTCCAGTGGCACAGACTCTAACCCAATAATGGGCACCAGAGATCCATCAGTAGACAACCTAGTTTGGAGGTGTCTACTTCCTAGAAATTGATGGATGTGGGCCCCCAGGATAATTTTATCTGGTAGTCCCAAGGATCTCTGGTCCAACTCTACTCTTAATCCATAGTATAAGGTAAGTATAAATACACTGGAGGAAGTTGTTAGGAGAAAATCCAAAAATCTCAAAATTGCAGCAGTGGTGAGAAATTGACCCCCTAACATCACAAAAGTGAAATGTTTTTCACCTGACTCCATCTAAGACCAGGATAAAATATCCTTTTAAGACTTAAATTAATTTTAATTCCATCTCTCGGCGCTGGATGAGGGTTTAGGTTTCAGGCCCTACAATAAATGTGCCCGGCATTAAGCCTGTTTTGTGTGGCTGTTTTATAATTAATAGGAAGTGCAGCTGCAGAGGTTGGGAACCTCATACTAGGTCCTAGCAGTGATATAAAGGGTATCGCACAGACAGGAGACTGGATCCGATTACCGGGCGGCTCCACATCAAAGGCCGAGGGCTAGAGCCTGAGCCGTTTCATCTGGACATAGGACATAGACAAGTGAGCGTGTGAATGGGGGGTCACAGTACAGGGGGCTGGCTTACATTTGTCGCATTAACTTGTATTACTCCTAGACTTTTGTTTTATGTCCCAGCAATGTGATTCATCTGTCAGGAATCACCTCTGTGCAAAAGGAAACGGCTGGGACAATCCGAGTGGCTCACTGCTTAAATCTCTCTTTAATAACCCGCTAATCTCTTACCTGTAACCCTTCAGTGACTAATAAGAAATGTATGGAAAAAGTAGGAAAACAAATGCAAGTTATTTTTTTTTATATTAAAGGGAATGTCCGACTTTGCATCCCTCTGTATTGTGGAATGCTGAAGGCGGTCAGACCTATTACCATATACCATGCACAAATCCACGGATTTAAGGAAGAACATTTTGGTGTCTGTAGTCACCACTAGAGGGAGCTTCGAAGTTTACAGTATACTGTCTATGCCTTAAAGGGATTTTCCAATCTTGTACATTTATAACACATCCACAGATTGCTGCATATGTGCAAACACTTTCCATTCCACTCTATGGCATAAGTGTTTAGACTTAGCTATTTACTGCAATGCCATAGACCTGATTGGGGAGCTTGTCACGCATACATGGCCATTCTCCAATCAGGTATGAGTAAGCAGAAAATAGCCAAGTCCCTACACTTTTTTTTGTTGCTTTCATATCCTTGAATGGAGAGTGTCCGTTCAGTTCAACATTTGGTCCATCTACAGGAAGGGGGTCAAGGAACCCATGTTCTTAAAAATACGTGTAGGACCTAAAGGTAGGACCTACATCAATCATCTACTTCTTACATATCATGTGGATATGTCATTATACACGAGATGAAGAAAAACCCTTTAAATTTGAAGCTGTATACATTCAGATCTTGAGCTCCCTCTAGTGGAGACTGCAAACAGCCAGCATATTCATTGGTAGATATACTTTATAGGGCATTTGGAGTTTAATATTAGAAAACTGGAGCACTTACTGCTATTCATCACCTGAAAGTCTTGGAACCGTACCACTATGTTTGGGACTGTCCCAAGGTGGGTTTTCCGGGTTGACCCTTTTCCATGCATGTAATTTATTATATTCACCATACCAATCAGCTGTTTGGCACTGCCTCTGGTGCCAGAAGCTATACAATGGTCAGAGCTGAAACAAGAAAGATACAGCCTATGTATAGCATTTGGTAAACTACCTGAGCTGAATTCGGGATCATGTCATGTGTTGACATGATAGTTATGTGAACAGATACCATTATGTCCATAGTGGGTTTGCAGTAGTATGAGATGGTGGCCCTTTAGACTTGTATGTGCTGGGGGTAGGCGTATCTTGCATTGGGTTTCCCACTTCTTGGTGTCCTAGCAGTTGCACCCTACTAATCCTATATTTATAACACGTGGATAGGTGATAAGTGTTACCGACTGGAAAAGAATGATATCAATGAAAATATTATGAGGACATCTGCTGTATTCAGGGTAAGAGCTTGATCAAACAAACAGGTAAAGAGTGCCAGTAACACGAGCAGATGGGAATGATATCTGTACACCTGCAGAAACAGAATAACATCACTAGAAGCCAAAAGCCACCCAGAGACATACTGTATATTTATTGTGACTAATAGTGAAGGTGACCACTATCGCTCCATTACATGCAGTAACGGAGACCTCCACATCTGCTTAATATTAACAATGGACAATTCATTTATCGGTAAGGACTTTACTTTTCCAATATTACTACTTGAAAATGATCTGATACAATCTACCCAAGGTAGAACACGTCAGAGCCGCCCATATGCAGGATTCTCCCAAAATGGCAGTCCACTTGTGATTCCTCTGGTGCACCGGAATCCAATCACGGCAGCGAGTAAATCCTCTAAAGATAGAAAAGGCTTGGGATCCCATTGCGTTACCTCGTGTTGGATGTTATGGTTTTTATACTTTAATAAATACATCATCTGGATGACACCTTACGAGTTCATGTGTGCCGAACCTCTTCTATCTATACTTGAAAATAAGGTACATCGAGGTGCATGCTACGGAGGCAGATCATCTGCTATGGGATCCTCAGTTAAAGGGTTGGTTGGTCTAATAGTAATTTGCATCTAGATAGTGAGAACATGGCCAGGACTCTGTTCTGTAAGGGGGTTGGCCCATGGTACAAGAAAAGGAGTCATGTAGGGGGACCAGGCCTTTGTTTTCTGCATGGCAATGCCCAATTTTTGACATATAATAACTATATACTGTATTCCCGTGCCCAATGTACCTTGTAGTCTATATGTTCTTCAACAAATTGGACATCATGGAGATGTTGGTAGAGGTCTAGGACGAATTCAGGACCCTTGTGTTTAAATTGCAAACTATTGAGTCATAAGACCACCAACGACTACTAACTAAATAGTGAGGAAGCAAAATATCTGTTCCATGCCGTTTCAGCGGGAGAGAAGCTGTCAGCCCCAGTCGAGCATTTGCATGTGATTGGCATCTATTCATGTCTCATATTAAGACTTTTTCAAGTATGAGCAATTCCCTTGACCTAGAAGTTTCAAACGTATGGATTTGGCATTGGATACAGTTTTGGAAGAGGTTCAGTGATTCACCATGACTCCACCACACAACAAATCCTCTTAAAAACATTTTTCTATATGTTAATAAAGTTGATTGAGCGGGTCATAAATCATAATGCTATCAATATAATATTGTGGAACACCCTGTGTAGACTCATCGGGATTACAAGAATTTTCGCAGTATTGAGGATTGTGCTGGTTTTGTGGGAAACAGTGACCAAATTTGAAACAACAATTTGCTCACTTCTCTCTCTGCCATGCTCTGTGGAGTGGTCTCAGCTTCCGCTGAAGGGATGGAAATCTATTGTTTGACTTTTCAACTACAATTCTCCACAACAACTGAAAGCTAGTGTTTGTCTCGAAGTTACCTCCAAAAAATTGGCCCTATTATTGTTTCAAGTTTTGGATTGGGGTTCATTGGGACCACAAGATGAAATTATCCTGGGGGGCTCACCATCCATCAGCCCAAAAGAAGGATGGTTCTTCCACCTGAAAGGCATTGGTTTGTATGGACTTGTACTCTGGACATAGACCTTCATAGAGCCTTCGAATTTGGTTGTCTTCTGCCAGACTTCTAGTTTTTAGTATTGGGTTAAAACCTCGACCTACCAGAGGATTCTCTACTCCTCAGGTTGGCCAGTCAGACAATGATTGTATCAAAGCTGGGGGACCAGGCCAACCTAGGTAACTACTGTGAACGGCAGGAATCCACCATGTGAAACTTAATTTCTCCATGACGCTTGTAGCAAATTCTTTTTGTAAAATCTGATGAGCCTAAAATATTAAACTTTGCATTTAGGGTTAATAATAATAATTCTTTATTTATATAGCGCCTACAGATTACACAGCGCTGCACAAAGCATGCCAAATTGGTCCCTGTCCCCAATGGGGCTCACAATCTAATCACCCTACCGGTATGTTTTGGAGTGTGGGAGGAAACCGGAGGACCCGGATGAAAACCCATGCAAACACGGAGAGAACATACAAACTCTTTGCAGATGTTGACCCTGGGTGGGACTAGAACCCAGGACTCCAGTGGTTAAGGGGCTATGGATTCTCCTTGTTGTGACCAAAATATGCAAATCAAATTTGCTCTCCTGTAGAAGGAAAAACAATACCTCTCTAGTGTCAGGGTTGGCTCCAGGTTTCAGAAGGCCCCTGGGATGACAGAGCCTTGGTGGGCCCCTTTGCAGTGAACTCACATGGAGGGATTAAAAATTCAGAAATGAATGCCGTTCCCAAAATATTCCTTAATTTATCATACCAAACAGCCCCTGCATGGTTATTTTTGTTATAAATACCCCTCTAATGGATTCATTAGATACAGTCCCCTCACCCTCCATGGATTCCTTATGTACAGCCGTATGTGGCCCTCCAGCAGCTCTGGGCCCTAGCACTTGCCCGGGAATACCCAGTGCTAACGCCCGCATTGACCTATAGGTAGCTATACTGTAAGTCAGCGTAATAAGTCATGATTAGAGATTTCAGGCAAACAAGAGGGGTCTACAAGAAAAATCTAAAAACATATATATATGAGTGCTGCAGCACGGCAGGGGTTAATGTGTCATATACTCTGCTTGTTTCTCACAGTAAGTTGCTTATTTTATCTTCTAATTCTCCACACCTCGGGTTGAATGTGGAGAGAGGGTGTGTTAGGGACCTGCCTGAAGGCCGATAATACAGATAATCCAGTGATTTCATTACTCGGCATTTTGACAGATATCTGCAATATAAAGAGACCTCCATGTTCCAGAGAGACGTAAACAACATACTAAGATCTAGAGAGGAGAAAAGCTGTACTACTTCTGCTTCCCCAGGGGTTGTCATCCAGTGGTTTTTTCCAAGTTTTCATAGTATAGGCAATAGTTTCCAGATTGGGGGTTTTGACAAGAATCCGGTCAGTAAGTATCATTTCCAGCCAGTCCATGGACTATGTGGTTGTAGCTCAGTCCCATTTGAAGGGAATCTTCAATCAACATCCATATTATAATAATATAATATAATAAATATAAAATAATAATTCTTTATTTATATAGCGCACACAGATTACACGGCGCTGCACAGAACTTGTCAAATTGATAAACCAGGGACATTACTCATACCCTGTTTCCCCGAAAATAAGACAGTGTCTTATATTAATTTTTGCTCCTAAACAGGGGGTGTCTTGTATTTCCATGAAAAATAATTCACATTTATTCTTGGAAAAAAAAACTTCTAACATCCTTCTCTCCAAACTTATTTCATGTAGAATTTCTTGTGACTCCATTTCTATTGGAATCATTGCCCCCAATCTCTCACATTAGAGCACTATCCTTAAATGATCCCCTTCTTGTCCAGGTAGCTGCTTGTCTAACATTTGCAGCGCAACAGTCAGAGATTTTATCCCATGATTTCTTCCCGCAGGTCACAACCTCTTGTGGTATCTAAATGATCTACTAATACTAATGTACGACATGGGGGGAGCTGCTGCAAAGGCTGTCACTAGGTCTTATTTTCAGGAGAGGCCTTATATTTCTAAGCTTGAACAAAAATCTACTAGGTCTTATTTTCGGGGGATGTCCTATTTTAGGGGAAACAGGGTAGATCGAGGCACCGTGTCTGTTGTAATCTTCTTATATTTGTTATCCATGACCTTCTTCCTTCTAAAATCAACTTTTATAATTTTGCTAATGAGTCAGATTGGCTTTGTGGGGGCGTTACCTGAGCTCCTCTATGCTGTAGCTTCACAGGCTTTTAAACTCCCCCCCCCCCCCCCTCCCTGCTCCCTTAGCACCTCCCCTTCCTCTGTCTGCTGCAATTTCACAGAGAGAGAGAGAGAGGGGGATAGTGCTTCTTGCACACTTTAATAGCCTGTAATGCTGCAGCATTGAGGGGCTCTGGTAACGCCCACAAGAGGTCTCCTGTCCCATCATAATTTTAAAAGTTGATTTTAGAAGGAAGGAGGCCATGGATAACAATATAAGTAGATTACCACAGTCACGGTGCCTGGATCTATGAATAAGTGTCCCTGGTTTATCATAATGATAGTAGACTTGATGGTAGACTACCTTAAAGGGGTTGTCCACTTTCAACAAATAATTGATATTGTTTGTGTAAGCAAAAATTATACAATTTTCTAATATACTTTTTGTATATAAGATCTATGTTTTCTAGATCTCTGCTTGCTTTCCTGCTGTAGAAAGCTTCTTTGTTACTTCCAGTGGATAGAAATCTGTCCATAGTCCCATGATGGACAGGCAAGTGCACAAGCCATTATTATCACAGAGAGTAACCAGAGCCATGTGATAATAATGTCTCGTGCACCTTCGTGTCCACCACATGACCATGGACAGATTTCTATCCACTGGAAGTAAACATAGAAGCTTTATATAGATGGACAGCAAGCAGAGATCTAGAAAACCGTGAGGAATTGATACAGAAAGTATATTGTAGATCTTTTTAATTAACAAGCAATATTAATTATTTGAATATGGACAACTCCTTTAAGTGAATGATGTTGACCTGCAATACCAAGCACGGCCACAATATAATGTATGGCGCTGTGCTTTTCTATGAGTGGGGAGAACACAACTCTAGTCTATCCAAAGGGGGTCTCTTTAATGGACAGATCTCAGACAATCCATTTAAAGGAGGTATTCCCAAATAAGAAATGTATGGCAGGATAAATCATTTATGGCATATAGTAAAATACTTATATAGGATATATGGGATCTATTAGTAGATCTTCTGTGCACATATTGATGTCTAAGGAGCCTCAGTAAAGATTTTTGACTACAAACTTGTGTTTCTTGTGAATTCTACTCTATAGAAAACATTTTTTAATAGAAATTCTAAAATTGAAAGTATCAATTAAGTTAAAAAAAAACCTCCTGATCCCAAAATATTCCTGACTCCTCATTACGGTTATGTTCTCCGCGCTGTGCCCAGGGTATGGTTGGCACAGGAGACAGGAGTAAGAATTTCCTCCTTATTTGTTGACTTTATTTTAGGCTCTTGAGAATTTGGAATGTTCCAAAAAAAATACAAATGTTTTGAATGATTTCAGGCCTGGGCAGATCAGAAGACTATGGAGAGTTCACAGATGAGTTGTGTACAGAAGATCCGATTTAAAGGGGTTGGGCTAAATAAGAAAGACATGTCTGTGGTCTTCCAAAAATTATCCCAACTGTCCATAGGTTGTATTGGGATTGCAGTGAATGTTGCTGAGATGCAATACCAAATACAACCTGTGGACTGGTATGGCGCTGTTTTGGCGTTATGATAACATTTCATTGGGGAAAGCACTTAAAGGTTTTGGTCCAGGGGTAAACCTAAACTCTCTGTTGCCTGAGGCGAGCTAAACAATGGCGCCCCCTCTGACCCATGCAGTAGCAGAATATCAGGTTGTTTCTCTTAGTAAGTGGGGTTTCTAGACAGTGGGGGTCATTTACTAAGGGTCTGATTCGCGGTTTCCCGGCGTGTTACCCGAATATTTCCAATTTGCGTAGATTTTCCCTGTATTGCCCCAGGATTTTGGCGCACACGATCGGATTGTGGTGCATCGGCGCTGGCATGCACGTGACGGAAATCGGGGGGCCTCGGCGAGCCTCGGGGAACTTCAGCGCAGCAGCGCCACCTGGTGGACGTCGGAAGAACTTAGTGAATCCCGGCCGGACCCGAATCCACCGCAGAGAACGCGCCGCTGGATCGCAAATGGGCCAGGTAAGTAAATCTGCCCCAATGTCTCACACAGATGTTGATATCAGGTATGAAGAGACACTATTTTTGTAGCACATGACTGCACCCTTGATGCTGCCGCCCCTCTTGTTGCAGGGGGTGCTGCCTGAGGCAAGAGGCTCAACTCACCTCATGGCTGGTGTATCCCTGGTGTAATCTTGTCCCAAGATTGAATGTTACCCACCATACATAGAATAGGATGAAAATGAAGTCTAGTTATGGAGATCTCAGGATACGTTCTCACCTATAATCCATTCCCACATGGAAGATGGGCCAATCCTGGCACAACGTCAATAAGTAAATGAACCCAGCGCCACTTGCTCATAAAGAAGCTGGTACCCGCTGATTATATGGTATAACGTGTGTGGTGTTCCAGCTCCCGCTACTGATCACTATATCAAAGTGACGGCATAATGCACTCACTCATTGTAACCAGTGCTCCACCCGCGGATAGCGTTACTAATCCCTCCGCACAGCGTTACTCGCCTCATTGCTCCTCTTCTCTTCTGCCGTTCTACTTGTACAGGATTTCTCAGGAAAAGAAACCTGACGGAATTCTTAAAAAAACCCCATTAATTTGTTGCAATCCCTGGAAGTTCTTGCTATGGCAGGTCACATATGGAATCACATCTGCTGGTACCTGCCAAAGGGGTTTTTCAGTTGAAGGTGTTGTCCGGGCCGCACAGTGGCTCAGTGGTTAGCACTACTGCCTTGCTGCACTACTGCCTTGCAGCGCTGGGGACCTAGGTTCAAGTCCCAGGGACAACATCTGCAAAGAGTTTGTATATTCTCTCTGTGTTTGTGTGGGTTTCCTCCGGGTCCTCCAGTTTCCTCCCACACTTCAAAACATATTGGTAGGATGATTAGATTGTGAGCCCCATTGGGGACAGGGACCGATTTGGCAAACTCTATGCAGCGCTGCGTAATCTGTGCGCTATATAAATAAAGAAATATTATTATTTATTCACAACAAGTCATCCCCTATCCCGAAATAACTTGCTGATCGGTGGTGAGACTCCCACAGATCAGCGGGAACGGTGGTCCGTTGCACTCAGGGGTACACTGGCCCTGCGTCTTGTTGAGCCTCTTGCCTCAGGCAGCACCACCTGAAGCAAGAAGGGGGGCAGCATGAGGGGCAAATAAGAAATAAATTGAGCATATCTCACTCCCTCCTCCCCAGTTTCCCATTTATTTTTTTAATGGCCTCCAATCTGATGTCTTGGGGCGTTAACTGGAAAACCCTTAAGCAAATATATATACTTTAACAGGAGGTGAAAGGACTTGGGACTGTATAGTAAAGAAAAGTCTTTTTATTTTTGAAGATTGTAACCATCAAGCATCTAAGCTGTGCCTCTCATGAGCCTCCTAGTGATCCTACTTAAAGGGAATCTGTCAGCAGTTTTGATCCTGTAAGGCTAAAGACAATGTAAGGGTTTTTTTTTTCCTCAAACCCATATATATCAGTGTAAAAACCAATATATGTTCTAGGATTGTAGCTGGATTCAGAGCACTCTAGTGCACTGGTGTATGCAGGGGCGTGTAACTAGGAGAGGCTGGGCCCCATTACAGACTTCTGAATGGGGCCCCCTTCTCCAGGCAGTCTTTGTATCCCAGGGGGGTTGAGAGCACAGATTTGTCCCAGTAACTGCAGACCACATGGGGGAAGTAGATGGCAGAAAGCTAGAGATGAGAGATTCCTAGTCCTGCCGCCCTCTTCCCCGAAATGTATTATCTGAGTTCCCAACTTAGCTGTGTACTGTAGACAATTTCATGTGCATATACATATTATACTGTACAATGTGCAGAATAATACGTATATAATGGTGCTCATTCCACATTATTTAGTGTGTCAGGCTAGATGACAGGGCCCCCTAGGGCCCCTAGCAGCTTCTATGACTGCTACCTTCGTAATAACGCCCCCGGGTGTATGATATATGGTCACTGTTGCACTACCCTGTTCACAGCTGCAATCGTCAAATATAAATTAATTTTTCACAGTCCCGCTGCTACTAACAACTCAAAAGTATGATTAAAGGTATGTTTGGTGTGTCTTGGGGGTTTAGTATCACCACTGTGCACCAACCACTGAGCCAAAGCTCCTCTTATGTTATCCTATGCCTCACGATCCATGGACATGACTACTTATTGATCACTTAGACACAGTGCTGTTTATACATCTGTGGCTGTGCTTGGTACTGCAGCTCCTTCACAATTGTAAGTTTTACCTCATCGTGCCTAGGTGATCAGTGAAAGACGTGACCTCCACCGATCGATAGACCGTCGCTGTGAATCTCCCTATAACCCATTTCAACAATAACCTTACTAAAGATTGTGTGATGCATTTTAAGGGGTCGATTATACTGTACATTATAATAATTCCTCTGTACTGGATCTGCTGTTTTCCATCATGCCTTTGCTCGCTAACACCTCTTTTATAGCTTCATTACTTAATTTCCTAAAACTCGGGCTCCCCTGTTTTATAGCTGTCAGAAAACTGTTGTGAATTAGTCCCACATATCGGGGGGTGTCGCTATAATAGGTACAGGGGGGGGGGTGAGAATATTACTAGTGCAGGGTCAGCGCTCACACAGGTCTCTGAACTGCTATAAATGAGGAATATTACATTGTTTAATCTGGAAGAGGGCGTCTGTGTCTGGGCCGCGGGGGGGAGGCCGGAGTGTTGGTATTTACAGTGGAGGCTATAGTCGTGTTCACACATAGCAGCAGATGTCCAGACTTGTTACTTAGCATATGTGGATTACCCCAAGGTTACCAAGTAGATCATCTACAGGTCTGACCTGGGATCTAAATGGATTTTTGGTGTGGGGTCTGATTTGTACTGTATGTACCAGGATACATACTGTATAGTGGCAGGGGAGATTTACGGACACACAGATGGTGGCCTAATTGATCTGGGGGCAGGACTGGCCCACAGGTGAACAGGTGGATCCCCCGGTGGGCCCCTGCGTTAGGTAGGCCCACAGGCCCTGCATAAGATAACCTCTCTGTAATTTATACATATATTTAGCATAGAGCATTTCAACTATCTTATGTATTTATATGTTTATATTAATAGATTATGTAACAAATTTATAGCTGTGGGCTCCCAG
The DNA here is from genome assembly GCA_019512145.1 of Engystomops pustulosus. NCBI lineage: Eukaryota > Metazoa > Chordata > Amphibia > Anura > Leptodactylidae > Engystomops > Engystomops pustulosus. The sequence continues at coordinate 9,327,593 of CM033643.1, read as the reverse complement.
ATCAGATTTTACTGGTAGGCCCAAGGTATCCCAGTCCGACACTGTTTGGGGGCACATACTTTGGGGATGTTTAGTATTCTCCACAGGCATTTTATTGGTTACACCTTAAAGAGGACCTGTCACCCAATTTATCGGCACTAGGAGCTGCTTATTAAAGTAAGCAGCTCCTATTGCTCGATCAAACGCCCCAGTGTTAGAGCGATATCGTTACCGGAAACCTCTGGTAACGCTATCAAACACTGCGGCGGGGTAGTATGTAATTGTCAGACAGCTCACAAAGCTGTCCGACGTATTCATGAGCGGGCGGGGTTGGGGTGTGGCTAGGGGCGGTGACTGCCGCCTCGCGCGCAGCTGTCACTGCCGGCCTATGGAGCGAGCGTGGCGGTCCGGGGTAGAGGCAGCGCCTCAGACCGCCCCCTCGTGAATACATCGGACAGCTTTGCAAGATGATTACACTGTACCCTGCCGCAGTGTTTGATAGCGTTACCGGAGGTTTCCGGTAACGCTATCACTATAACACTGCGGCGTTTGATCAAGCACTAGGAGCTGCTTACTTTAGTAAGCAGCTCCTAGTGCCAAAAATGTAGGTGACAGGTCCTCTTTAAAGGGGTTGTCCACTTTCAGAAAATAAATGATATTGAAAAGTCCCCCTATCAACCAACAGATCTGGTCAGTTCTAGGCCAGACCAGCCCGAACCTGGCACAGGGTGTGGCTAGTGGGTCCCTGCCCCACATTGCGGGTCTTGGCACCGCCCTCTCCCCTCCCAACCGGTGAAGAGGGCGGGAAGTCACAATTTCCCGCTCTCCGTGATAAATCACATGTATTTCTGGGGCCCATTATCAAAGTATTTTTGGTACTATACCTGTTTAAATCCCAGGCCCCTATTTTTTTCAGAAACTAAATGGAAATTAACATATCTGATACCCAGCAAGTAATGGGTGAGGGGGGTCGGAACATGGAGCTAATATTAAAAGTCGCCATATTGGATCAAGTGCAAAGTTTTTCAAAGGGAAGATGGTCATGTAGCAAATCAAAGAAGACCAGACCTGTCTCAAAAAAAACTATTGTTACAATCAGATTTGTAATATCTCTTGTGGTTAATAAGTTATCAACAACCAGGAACGCTCCTTGTGATGTACAGTTACCAGTTGTGTTGTCCCTGGTGGTTTGACCTGGCATAAAACCATAGCGTGCGGCCCTCTGTACAACCGAGCACCGCTGCCCCCTCCCCACGAAACCGGAGAAGAAGAGTTCTGCTGCGGGAATTCCGACATTCTGGGGTTATTTCCTGGGAAATGTCCTGAATGTACAAACCACGTGAGCTATCAATAATTGTGGATAAAAAAAACTTAAAGGAAATCTACCATTTGATTTCATGCATTGTGAACCAAACATACCTTGAGAATGCTGTAGCTTCACTGATGCAGAAACATATCTTGTTTAATCCCTGAGCTGAATGATTTTGCTGAAAAAACAATTATAAAATTATGATAATGAGGCTCTGTTGCTCCTGTGGCTGCCCCAGCGCTTCTCCTCTTACTCTAATTATGCACTGCTTCAGAGAATGATGTAATCACTGTGTTGTCCCTTAAAGGCAGAAATAATCGATCACTGCCCCATCCCCGAGCTCCTGTGTATGAGTCATCCAGCTCAGGTTGATTAGACTTTTCTGAACCACTCAGGGAGCTCCATGTAATGTGTTATGTAGGATAGTCTGTATACAACCCAGCTTTCCCAAGGTCATGAATTTTATCATTGTTTTTTAGCAAAACCACTTGGATCAGGGATTAAACAAGATATGTTTCTGCATCAGTGTCGCTATAGCATTCTCAAGGTATGTTGAGTTCACAATGCATGAAAACAAATGGTAGATTTCCTCAGGACCTCTTTTATTATAACTCTATACGCCACGAAATATAGAGTTATAAAAGTTATGCTTATTACCCTTGGGCGTTCAGGCTATGTCACCCGAGCACTTCAGGGAGCCTCATATTTTAATTTGCGCACGGGTGATGTAGCCCGGGCTCCCCAAAGTAATTAGCATCAATTTTATAACTCTATATTTTCATGATGGAGGCGTATTAAGCTATGATAAAATAAGTCTGTTCCTCAGGACCTTCCTATTAGGACACATCCTGATGGTAAATGTCCTTTAAAGTTTCCATCCATACTGAGACACTTTTTTAAAACTCCAAAATCCACTGCAGCAGCTCTACCCCGCAGCAGCCTGCACGGGACAAACCAGAGCCACGTGTGACCTGACTGCAGGGGTTACATCTTCTATATATTGTCACGTTTCCTTTCTGAGACATTGTAAGACAAATTAGGGATGAAATTACATGTAAATTTCCACTTTTTGTCGGATATTGTTCTGGGTACAAATTTGCCAAAATATAAATGTTTTCATACACGAGATGAGAGTAGAAGCTGTTTGTTCAAGGCTGAGGGTTTAGATGATATCAGATGGATTTACTGATGGGTTGTATCATGTTCCCAGCTCTGTAATCACTTCCATCTTCTTGGCCACCCCCTGCTTGTTCGGGACCTTGTCTTCGGTCTCAGATGTCTGCTTCCTCATACAACTCTATATTCCGATCCTGGGAGATGGTTCAGGATCAGGAGGGTGCATGTCCCCAGTCACACCAAAAGATCACTGATCCATGTTCTATGGAGAATATGGAGCTGTTCTTCCGGATCCATTCCCTGTCCGAGGAAAATGAAGCTGATCGTCAGATTCTTAATGGCTCAGTTTTTTACAACTTTCCCTGTCGACTCCATGTGACACGTCCTCTTTATTCTTTGAATCAGTAGAGGCACCGTGACTGTGGTAACAGTCTTATATTTATTATTCATGGCCTCCGTCCTTCTAAAATCAACTTTATAAATGATGCTAATTAGCCTGAAGGCTTCTCGGTGTGTTACCAGATCCTCTCCATGCTGCAGCTTCACAGGCTGTTACACTGTCTCACCGGCCAGTCTGCTTCCTCAGCACTTCCCCTTGCCTAATGTTAATTTTACTGCAGCAAAGAAAGTTTTAGCACACAGTGGGAGTGGAAAGTGCTCCTGCACAGTGTAACAGTCTGTGAATCTGATACATATAGGGCTCTGCTAACACTCCTAGGAGTGCCTGGATCTATGAGTAATGTCCCTGGTTTATCAGGATGAATTTTGATGGTAGATTTCCTGTAACACTTTTTTAAAACAATAAAAATCTTTAAAAACAAACAACTTTTTAGATTTAATTTTTATCGGACAAACTAAGATTTTCATTTTGGTAAATGTATGCCCTTTAGATTATTTTTTATTAAAATATTTTTTCAAAAACTTTACTGCATGGGATATTTATATTTCAAATGAAGGTATTTAGTATGTGTCCTACAGATGGAAGGGGGAGGATTTGAACTTTTATTAAATGTAATTTAAAAAAAAAACAAAAAATGTTTGACTTTTTTGTTCAGCTTTAACATTCAATCATTACAGAGGAGATCTGGTGGCGGAAGAGTCCATTCAGCTCCTGACTGGGCACCATCTAAATTTTCTTGACTTGCATTTTGTTTCACGTTCTCCTTTTTTTAGACTTTCCCTCCTCAAATGTTTACCTTATAGATAGGGTTAGGTAGGAGGTCAGGAGTAGAAGACCCTACCCATTACCCCCTAACCTCCAATTATCTACAGCTGGGCTCATACTTGGTTCCCATGCTGGTAGATGAAAGCCAGCCATAGACACAATTAAGGTATATGATTGCTCTAATGTTAGATTACCCTAAAACAACTCAACTTTACTAAATATTCACATAATTGGGGGGACATGAATGGATTCTGTCAGGTCCAAATACCTCCCAATCCAATAATAGTTCTATGCACTGACCTTTAAGAGGAGACGAAACATTCATTGTGGCCAAAATCCAATGAAATAAACCAAAACTTTTTTATAGATATGCAAATCAGCTTTTAAGTGCAATGGGGGCGGGATTTATTTGCCAGATTTGCCTAGAGAGAGCTGCAAGTGCTACAACTCTTCTGTAAAATCATTTCAGCTTCATTTTCACTTTCTTCCTGCGTCATAGATGTCTGTGAGCAAATTTGACAAATTAGATCCTCCCACAGTGCACATGGCGGCTGATTTGCATATCTAAAAACAGATGATTATCTCTGATTTTGATTTTGTGACCACAAAGTATGTTTCTGCTTCTGTCTGTCTGTTTTTGACCGTTTTTGTCATGGAATACGGTCAAAAATGGATGCGTTTTTTAAACGGACTGAAAACACATGCTTAAAAATGGACCAAAATCGCCATGTGCGTGGCCCTCATGTGTATGGTCATGATGTAGGGTGATCGCTGAACCTACCCACAATTTTTTTGCCCTAACGCCGTTTTTTAGAAAGTAGTCCACTGGCAGCGGCGCACCCCCTGGCGATAAGGACGGAGGGGACATCACCCAACAGTTACACCCCTGAGTGTATGTTAGAAATCATGTATCTGCTACTATATACTGACAAGTGTGTGCTGACATTTCATCCAATGATCGGATGAAGTAGCTGTAAACGTCTGAAGCCTCCACCAGGAAGTAGTTAAGGCCTTGATATAAATGCCATGGCGACGCATTAGCTGATGCTGATGAGTTGCAGACCCTCAGGAAGAGAAGGACTGAACCTTTGATCAGGGTGGCCTAAACTCCCAGGACATCAATCACCGGCTGCTGTTATGACACCATATCAGGCTGTCTCTTTATACAAAGAGAGTGTCAGGCTGTCTCATTACCCAGACATCAGCACATGCTGATCCCCCTTGTCAAGGCCTTCTACCTCCAGGATGTCAATTACCATCAAGATATAATATATGAGGAATTTTATATCTTTTTGTAGGGTTTGGGGATCTAGACTGTCACCATGTCTCCTCCAAAGCTTCTGATTCACATTAGTATTTGTAGAAAATATCCCCAGATACACTGTTATAGATAGATAGCAATGAGATAGATAGATATTAGATAGATAGATAGATATGAGATAGATAGATCCAGCTCTGTAATCACTTCCATCTTCTTGGCCACCCCCTGCTTGTTCAGGACCTTGTCTTCGGTCTCAGATGTCTGCTTCCTCATACAACTCTATGGGGGTCATTTACTAAGGGCCCGATTCACGGTTTCCCGACGTGTTACCCGAATATTTCCGATTTGCACCGATTTCCCCTGAATTGCCCCGGGATTTTGGTGCACGCGATCGGATTGTGGCACATCGGCGCTGGCATGCACGTGACGGAAATCGGGGGCGTGGCCGAACGAAAAACCCGACGGATTCAGAAACACCACTGCAAAAAATCTGTTGCGGACCTTGCACTTACCTTCACTCAGCCCGGCTCTGTGTATTCCAGTGCGTTCCAGGGAACTTCAGCGCAGCAGCGCCACCTGGTGGATGTCGGAGGAACTGCCTTAATAAATCCCGTCCGGACCCGAATCCACCGCAGAGAACGCGCCACTGGATCGCGAATGGACCGGGAAGATAGATAGATAGATAGATAGATATGAGATAGAGAGATATGAGATATATAGATATGTGATAGATAGATAGATAGATAGATAGATAGATAGATAATAGATAGATGGATGATAGATAGATAGATAGATAGGTGTAGTGGATAGGGTGCCCGTGATGGTGACAGCCGTAGTAGCATGGATCAGCCAGAGGCAGACGTTGCACAACAGTAACTTACAGTTCTTTATTGGAACCAACAGGAACAGTGGATAACGTGCCAAACGAATCTTGAGAATGGTAACAGGCTGGGGATGCACTTGGAGAGGGAACCACAGGAGTTGATCACCAGCCTGGATGCAGGGGCAGGCTGGGAGGTAGCTGTGTCCTAGTAGGATGCTTCAGCTTGTCCTGGGTTACTTCAGATATAGATAGATAGATAGATAGATAGATAGATAGATAGATAGATAGGTGTAGTGGATAGGGTGCCCATGATGGTGACAGCCGTAGTAGCATGGATCAGCCAGAGGCAGACGTTGCACAACAGTAACTTACAGTTCTTTATTGGAACCAACAGGAACAGTGGATAACGTGCCAAACGAATCTTGAGAATGGTAACAGGCTGGGGATGCACTTGGAGAGGGAACCACAGGAGTTGATCACCAGCCTGGATGCAGGGGCAGGCTGGGAGGTAGCTGTGTCCTAGTAGGATGCTTCAGCTTGTCCTGGGTTACTTCAGATATCACCCTTGAAGGTAGGATGATACCGCTTTACTCTCACTAACTCCTCAAAGCTCTACTGTCTCACTGCTTGGTCTGACTGACTACTCTGTCTGACTGCTCTCTCCTTCTACTCTCTAGAACTTTCCTGACCAGGGGTTTTATTACTCCCACTGGTCAGGTGGTGGTTATTCCTCCAATTGCATCCCAGCTTACAATACAATATGAGAACCGGTGTGATTGGCTGATGGAAAGACATCACATTAAACAATTAACTCCTGCCTTACCAGGCAGGATCTACCGCTGCAGTGTTCCCCGTGTTGTGTAGTGACCTTCTGTCGGGTTGCTCAGACTCCACATAGGTTGCGAGCTACATATTGGGACGTATTCGCAACAACCCCTCTGCCTTGCATCGGCAGGGGTGTTGCAGATAGATAGCAATGGCAGGTGAGACCCACTATACACTATAGGAATAAAGGAAGCAACTTTTTGTTTTTGAATTATTTGGAGTGATGACATTTGTTTTCATTTAGATAGAAGACAGATATGGGAATAGATAGATAGATAGATAGATAGATAGATAGATAGATAGATAGATAGGAGATAGATAGATAGATAGATAGATAGATAGATAGATAGATAGGAGATAGATAGATAGATATGGGATAGATAGATGAGGGAAAGCTGGTTATTTTAGCTGCGCGGCTAATTTGACGTTTAATCGCAAAAATGGCGCAAAAACGGTGCGCCTGAATGAAAAGGCGCAAAAACAACTGAAAAAACGAGTGATACATGTGGCCCATTGTATTTTAGATATTTTCTTTTGTGTTGTAAAATCCATTGTTCTGTATGAAATTAGAGGATCTTCCATGACCTCATCAGATGTGGCCTAGATTATGTTTAGCCATAATTAGAAAAGTTCAGTGCGGCCGGGCTGTGTGCCAGCACAATATAGCGAGTGTATACAGCCGCCATATCTGCCTTATTACCGCCTCACACATGAAAAGTGCTGATGTTTTTGTTTGTAGGAAAACTGAGGCTTTTGTTTCCCGTCCCGTGCGCTTGAACTGCTTCCAATCCCAGTAAACGCCGGTTAATTAAATCCCATGTATGGCTCCGATATTCGCCTGCAGCATATCTCTCCCCATAAAAAATGGGGGGATGTGTGTAAGTCTGGATTATCGTCACCAAACCTGTTATTTCCTGATGGCATCTTGTGTGCATTAGATATGGACAGAGGCCCAAACCTCAGTCTCTGTGCACACTATGGACAGGACTGAGACTGGAGCAATGTTGTATGCCCCATTTAAAGGTGCAGGTAGATCATTACTGTAAGTTATATGACATATATACAGTATATATATATAATACTAGGGTATCAGGAAACAATATGGAGAGGTGAAAAGCTGCAATGCTGAGGGTGGTAAGAGCTCACACCTGCCGAGTACAACCATATTCCTGTGGTATGGCATGGAACTAGTTAATCTTCTCAAAAGGAGGTAATTATCATACTAGCTGTGTTATAGGGGCAGTATTATAGTAGTTATATTCTTGTACGTAGATGGCAGTATTATAGTAGTTATATTCTTGTACATAGGGGCAGTATTATAGTAGTTATATTCTTGTACATAGGGGGCAGTATTATAGTAGTTATATTCCTGTACATCTCTTAAGTTGCCTAGGACTACAGGAAGACTTGATATATTTGGTCCTGTTTGCTGAACTCTGTCCTGGGGTGATGTCCTGAGTGCCCACAGAAAGGGCTCTGAGTGCCACCTCTGGCACCCGTGCCATAGGTTCGCCATCACTGGTATAGGAGGATGAACTGTAATGTGTGCTGGGGATGGGGGAGTCTACAAAATCTGCCTGTATGGACCTACAAAAGTTTTGATGTCATCCCTGTAAGTGGCCCCTAACCCATCCAGTCTACTCCCAGATGTTGGACCCCAGCATCACAGAATGGGGTCCTGATCCTCCTGGTTCCTAATATAGTGTGGTTACCTGGTGACTGGTGTCTACATCCATAAGTCTTAAAACTATGATCCCTGGGTGTAACCAAACTATAACTCCCAGCATAACCTCCAAAGTTAGTAGACTACATTTCACATATATTTATATGATCTGGGGTCTTCTTCATAGTGACATTTCTTCTGCTAAAACAGGAAACTCTCTCATCTTAATCATTTTATAGCATGTTTTAGCCTTGATTCTTACTCACTGATCCATAAAGGAAAGCTCCAGGCCCAGGCGCTTCCCCTCTAACCCTAATTATGCACTGCTCCAGAGAACGCTGTATTCAGTGTGTTATCCCTGACAGGCAGAAGTAATCAATCGCTGCACCATCCCCCAGATGCTATGAGCTGTGTATGAGTTATCCAGCTCAGGTTGATTAGTCCTGTCTGGACAGTTCAGGCAGCTCTTTTCTTTATTGGCAGTCTGCACCCATCTTTCCCAAGGTCCTGAATTTTATAATAGTTTTTTTGAGAACTTGGATCAGGGATTAAACAAGATATGTTTCTGTATCAGTGTAGCTACATTATTCTCAAGGTATGTTTGGTTCACAATCCATGAAAACAAATGGCAGATTTCCCTTAACTCAAACACACACTGCTCTGCTACATCCATCCATTCACTCACACGCAGCTCTGCAACATCCATCCACACACGTCTGAAACATCCATCCATACAGAGGTCTGCTCCATCCATCCATTCGCAAACAGCACTGCTACATCCATCCACATCTACGCTTGTTACATACATCCATTCACACACACACATACATATCTTATACATTCCTAGTCCCAAGGATAATAACTTTTCCACCCATCCCTTGGCTTTGTCCTGATAGCATGAAAAGGTTCAAGGACCTTTCAGTGACCCTAGCAGTGTTGGATCCTTCTGACCTTCAATCTATAAGACACAGGCACTTATTAGCAAGACTGTTTCTTAATAAAAAGTGCATCTTAAAGTCCAAAAAATGTGGTTATTATATCCAGGAAGAACCAAAACTGTCACAGTTACAAAGTCACCCCGGAGTGCCCAGAAGAGGGAAAATCCCAGGAAACCTTTGAGGAACCAAAGCTGGTGGGACGCCCTTCGCCCTCTTAACTTGTCTTGTCATAGGGGGTGACCAGAACAGGACACCTGAGGTCTAGACTTGCTGTAACTAAAATGATAATTATACTGTCTCCTTAAGACACTGTTACAACATAACGTTATTATGTGGGGAGGTTCTTAAATTGTAATGGGGCAATACATATAATTACACATATCTAATGCATGATGGGCACCATTATATACATCATATTATATACAGTATATATCAATATTCATTGGTGGGGTTGATATACATATTACAGATACATTATAATGCATTATCTTTGGCTTGATTTATATAATGATAATTATGGGGGACAGTATGTATCCTATTCATTATCAGAGATGATATATCATTTAATAAACTAAAAACTATCATTATTTACAAGGTACATAAAAAATATAACATAAAATATAACGAATAATAATACGATACATTTGGGGTTAGTCACTGCTTATGGCATGATAAGTTCAGCAGAGCCCTGTTATTCATTCAGAATAGGGCTCTGTATGTAACGTCATTTATTCAGGTGGTCGCTGTATATATTGGGGCTTATTTACTAAGGGTCGTGGATCGTTTTGCACGGCTTTCACAGGGGTCTGCGCTGGGATTGTGTCGCAGCCGATCGGATTGTGTCACAGCTGCGCTGGCTTTCATGCAACAGAAATCGGGGGGCGGGCCATCGGACGACCCGACTGATTCGGACTGAGCACGGGATTTAAGTCTCAAATTGTGTCGCCAGACAATGCACTTCCATGCACCAGGAAGAAGAAGGTGAACTCCGGTGGACCTGAGCGGGGAAGCCACACATGCAGGATATCGGGCGCATAATCTTAGTGAATCGCGGCACAGTGCATGATCGTCGGACAATGCAGTTTTGGTGAACTCCGTGGACCTGGTAAGTAAATCTCCCCCATTGTCATTCACTGGGGGATTTGTGTCAGTTCGAATTAAGAGAAGTTATATATATACAGTATATATACACATATATATTATAATAAATGAAGGGGGATACTGTATATAGATTCTTACAAATTTAGCAGGCACCATTTATATTTTTATTTTTTATTGAGGGGGTTCTTTATACCCTATTTAGGGGTAATATTATAATAAATTATGAAGGTTCTGCAGTGTATCATCTGATAGTCGGGCCTTGCACCAGATATAACATGCAAAGTCTGACAGAATTGGGTTGCACGGCCCCTGTTAAAGGTGCACCAGAAAAAAAAATGGTGCACTCTTTTGGAGCAGTGCAGGAGGCGCCAGATTCATGCAGAACATGCGCCAGAAATCCTGAGTCTGGCGCCCCCTGCACACTACACAGGACACTGCAGATAGTACACACTGCACTGTTCTTAGTAAATGTGCCCCTTAGTTCTTTACCGGAAAGAGCAGAATTATCACCTGTAAGTTGCTAGATGCCACTTCTGCCTTTGTCTGATCGGCACGGCAGCCGCTGATACTGATACTGTGCTTGTTGTATATGTATAGCTATACACTATATGTACAGCTATACACTATAGTAAACTGCAATGTGTACTGGGATAGGGGGGCAAAAAATTTGCCTGCTTGGGGGTTGCAAAATTCCTTATGTCAGCCCTGGGAGGTTATGAGCTCTGGCATGATATTCATGAACCAGCAAGCTCAGGATGAGCAGTATTTAGGATTTTAGTGCCTCTTTGGAAAAAGATGATGTAAATGTTAATATATCTAAGAAGCTGAGAATAGTCAGCATGTAGGGGTCCCTGCTATATACAGCAGGCTTCTGAGCGACGCTCTGTATATTGGCTGTGAATTTTGTTGGTAGCAGCTGAATGGCAGCGCACGTTCTACAAATTCCATTCCCCCCACTCACTTATGTGAGTGCATAATGTTCCTACTCCGTAGCCGAGAAATGGGACTAAAAGCCTCTTGTTGTCACTGATGTTATCCTAACGCAAGTCATGCGCACTCACATTTCGACTATTTGCCTCACTTTTTAATGTACGTACACTCGCTGTGTATTATCCTGCTTGCTGATGGTCTCCGGGGCTTCTGATGTCACAGCTCGTTATATTGTGACCGCTAATGATAATAACATTAATCTACTTAGGCTAAAAACAAAGTGTGTTTGTAAAACCTGCAGCATTCGCTGTATTATGCGACCGCTTTGTTGTGAGGTTACTATAGTAACGGCTTTATTAGTTTTTCCATTACAAGCACCTTCCTGCCAGACATATTAACGTAGATAACGGAGAGCGCTAATGACTCTTACATCACATTACCTTACAGCCGCCGATTTGTAAAAAAAATTCATTCATGACCCTGATTTTTTTTTTTTTACAAATGGCAACCAATCCACTGATAAGGTTCTTAAAGGATACCTGTCAGGGTCGTAAGTAAAACGATAACAGGTGCTATGGGGCCCGCAGTGTCAGGGGGGCCCGTCACACTAAAGAATAGAGGATGTGAACCATTATATACATATTATGTTGCACATTGTACGGTATAATATGTATATAACATATGTGTGATGTATATATGCTGTATATGTGTGTGTATGTGTGATGTGTATAAGCTCTATATATGTGCACATGAGTGTATAATTGTGTATACAAGAGTAAAAATGTGTGTATAAGTGAAGAACTGTGGAGATTTATCATGTTTCTGAGGTAAAACTGTTCTAGTTGCCCATGGAAACCAATCAGAGCTCAGCTTTCATTTTATAAACAGCTGTGGGAAAACTAAAGCGGGGCTCTGATTGGTTGCCATGGGCAATGGGCAACAATTCTGCTCTAAGAGACTTCTGCTAAATCTCCCTTATATATATCAGTGTATAAATTTGTGTGATTGTAACTCGCATGTGTGAGTATACAAATATGTACATTTTTTAAGTGGGGGCCCTATTCAGAAGCCGCCTATGGGGCCCTGCATCTCCTAGTTACACCCCTGGGACCTGTCACTGTGTACATATTGCTGAATAATACATACATCATGTGATCGCCATTGTGCCCCTGATCAATTTGGAGTTTATTCTTTAAAAATTCATCCACCTGTTTCAAAGTAGTTTATGTAACTACGTTCAAGACAAGAGGGTGGTAGCCTTTTTATTTTCAAACAGGACCCTGGGACACCCCCCAGAGGTTTGAAAAAGGTTACCACCCCCTTGACTACTAAGAGCTAATCGATGTATACATTTTTTGGGGAAAAAACTAATTAGGGGCACTTTAGAATTTTTCAGGATCTCTTGAAAACAATCCTTTTGATTTGGTGACAATGACCCACATTTATTAGTAGTGAGGCAGGACGTGCAGTTTGCCCTCTATCGAGCAGAGTGGACCCGATTCATGAAGACCGCAGCACGTTGTGGTGCACCCTGTGGGCGCCTAAAGTGCATACTTTTTTCCTGGTGCACTCAGTTTAACAGGCATGTGACACAATTATGTTGTTCTTCCTTTTAGGTGCACAGTATTGCGTTACGGAGCGCAAAGTCCAAAATACTGGTGCAAATACTACATAAATACATGTGCAATCTACGCCAGAACACTGTTGCAGATAAATGTGGGCCAATGTCTTTTGTAATGTCACCTATCCCCCCCAACCCTGCTATCTGCATATACATGCACACTCAGCTAAGCTTGGCAGAGCATACATGTGTTCTTAATTCTTAAAGGGAACCTGTCACCACATTTTTCACAAATACATGTAGTGACAGGTTCCCATAGAGCTCTAGTAACTAACTGACATCTTTCTTTTAACTGAAAATGATTCCCCTGAGATTCCCATATATTCAGCTTTATAGTTTTACTTGGTATCTAAGCATGGCTACAGCGAGTCAAGGTGGGTGTGGTCTCCTCTGACGGAATCCAGTCAGTTCCATCCTATCTCTGTAGGCAGCTGTAATGTCATGTGACCAGGGTTACATCATAGTAGGTCCTTTAGATTTTTAGCATTAAAAAACTGTATATCAAGCATATATCTCATGAAATCACAGCAGCCTGCATGGAGAGGAGTAGAAGTCCATGCAGGCTGCTGTGATTGTTTTATGTGGTCAGATATGTACATGGGGTACAGTTTGCTAATGTTAAGTAGCTAAAGGACCTTTGATGATGTCACCCTGGTCACATGACATTAGGCCATGCCCCTCGACTTGCTCCAAAGATCCCTAGATACCAGGCAAGATTATAATTCTGATTTTATGGGGATCTGAGGGGAACTATTTTTAGCTAAAAGCACTACCTGTATTTGTGAAAAATGTGGTGACGGGTTCCCTTCAACGGAACTGGCCTTTTTTAATTGTGACTTATCTTTCCTTGAGATTTACCTAATCCTTTAACTTTATTTGCCACTGGGGAGAATTGGGGGCCCCCATATATGTGGGATGGATCCTTGTGAAATCAGTGGGTTTAGACAATATTAACCTTGCATGTAGGTGTATGGCCGGCTTAAAGGGGATCTACCAATACGATTAACCTACCCCAACTAAATGCTATGTTACCTTGGGCTATGTCCACACATGCCGCCAATGCATGCTTTTTTATTTTCTAGCGTCATCACCCATGCTAAAACTTTGCATATGAGGAAGGGGAAGCAGAATGCCTCAGGGCACCGGTTTTACAAAAGTGCCTCTGCTGTTCTTCCACTGCCAGGACCTTCTCTCAGTCTTCCACCTTCACCATGTCACTCCTGGGTATATTGAGTTGTGGAGCCATATTCATCTTCCCTGGTGTTACGAAGCTGAAGAGGACTTCTACGCCGTCCCAATAAACTGCAGATGTCAACATATCTGTCCATGTTCCCTTTTCCCATACAACAGATGTATCCTTGGCCAAGTGTGCAAGTGTACGGAGAGTCCGAAGATGGACCCAGTTACCATTTGGCCACCCTTTATGAAAGTTCTTCTTATCCAGACTCTATTGAGTCATGATATCCTTGACCTTCACCTTCACAAACCCTTTAACCCTACTGTCAAAATAAATCACGTTCCTTAACTCCACTTAATGAATTGGCTTCAGTTCCTTGCGAATCAAAGCGTAGCATGAAGGCTCCTCGTCCCTCCCAGGTCCCTTCACATATAAACATGAAAACAGCTCTTTGATGTCGTACAAAGTCCCCGATTTGTGCAGATTTCTCCATAAAGAGCTTCTTGTGGTGGCCAAATGTCACGCTCCCGACCACTTTACGGCCACAAACATCACTGAGTGATACAAAAATATAACCATGTTTATTCTAGTTACGCAACTGACCGAGACTATTATGGATCGGTATATACCGGAGAACACATTGGCTCTTAGCTCCGAAGCCTTCAAAGCCCCTTTCATTGAGATCAGCTTCTCCATACAAACCTGCATCTATGTGTGAAATTCTGTAAGGCGATGCTGTATCCATCCAAAATATTCTGTGTGAATTATTAGTTACAGCATACACCCCCCTCCCCCTCATAACCTTACTAGAACCTCTCACTCTTACTGGTATTATTTGTGATGGACGGTCTATGATATCGGAAATGGGCCGCGAACAAGCTGACTTGTGATTGTAGTGATGTGAATACCCGTGTATGGTCAGCAACATGGAGTCAGGATAGCCGGACGCACCCAAGTGTGGATCTATCTATGGCCGCATGGGCCCTTTTCCGAGAATTCATACCTGTGTCTAAATTAGCACATACTTGTCATATAGATTTTAACCTAGAGGGGCTGGGGAGTTATGATATAGATTTATAGGATGAAGACTACACTACTAACTTAATTTAAAGGGGTATTTTGGTTTTGTTTTTTTTAAAAAAAAGGTCATTTGTAGTATTAAAAAAATACATACAATTTTCCAATATGCATTCTCTAACAATTCTTTATCGTCTTCAAGATTTCCAGATAAGAAGCTTCACTTTGAGGCTCTAATTGCTTGATATGGCAGAGGACTTACAATACAGGCGGTCCTCTACTTAAAGGGGTTCTCAGGAGGTGGAAAAACATGGCTGCAGTCTTCCAAAAACAGCGCCTCACCTGACCATGGCTAGTGTGTGGTATTGCAACTAAGCTCCATTCATTTCTATACAGCTGAGCTGCAGTACTGGCAGTAACCTTGGTCAGGTGAGGCGCTGTTTTTGGAAGACTGCAGCCATGTTTTTCCACCTCTTGAGAACCCCTTTAAGAACACCCGACTTACATACGACCCCTAGTTACAAACTGACCTCTGGATTTTGGTAATTTGCTGTACTTTAGCCCTAGGCTACAATAAACAGTTATAACAGTTATAAATGTGTCTGCAATGAAGCTTTAGTGTTAATCCTGGTTCTTATGACAACCCAACATTTTTAAAATCCAATTGCCATAGAGACCAAAAAATTTTGACTGGGGTTACAATAATAAAGTATACAGTTCCGACTTACATACAAACTCAGCTTAAGAACAAACCTACAGAACCTATCTTGTATGTAACCCGGAGACTGTCTGTATTCTCAAGATACCATCACCCAAAAAATGAAAAAGATAAAAAAGTGTTATATCAATTAAAACATCAATTTAGCTCTCATATAGCTCCATATTGATAAATGCAAATTTATGGCTCTCAGAATATATTTACAGTAGTAAAATCTGGTATTGCCCATATTCTTCAGGAATTCAATAACCAGCACGGATTTGTATCCCCTAGCAGTTAACACTGAAGATTCCTGTTGAATTAGAGCAAGCAGAGGTCTTGAAAAATATGAGGAACAGATAAAATAAGCATAATATGTGTGTATATATATATATATATACACTCACCGGCCACTTTATTAGGTACACCTGTCCAACTGCTCGTTAACACTTAATTTCTAATCAGCCAATCACATGGCGGCAATCAGTGCATTTAGGCATGTAGACATGGTCAAGACAATCTCTGCAGTTCAAACCGAGCATCAGTATGGGGAAGAAGTGATTTGTGGCCTTTGACCGTGCATGGCTGTTGGTGCCAAAGGGCTGTCTGAGTATTTCAGAACTGCTGATCTACTTGGATTTTCACGACAACCATCTCTAGGGTTCACAGAGAATGGTCAGAAAAAGAAAAAACATCCAGTGAGGCGGCAGTTCTGTGGGCGGGAAATGCCTTGTTGATGCCAGAGGTCAGAGGAGATGGGCAGACTGTTCCAGCTGATAGAAAGGCAACAGTGACTCAAATCGCCACCTGTTCAACCAAGGTAGGCAGAAGAGCATCTCTGAATGCACAGTACGTCAAATTTTGAGGCAGAGGGCTACAGCAGCAGAAGACCCACCGGGTGCACTCCTTTCAGCTAAGAACAGGAAACTGAGGCTACAATTTGCACAAAATCATTGAAATTGGACAGTAGAAGATTGGAAAAAAGTTGCCTGGTCTGATGAGTCTCGATTTCTGCTGCGACATTCGGATGGTAGGGTCAGAATTTGGCGTCAACAACATGAAAGCATGGATCCATCCTGCCTTGTACAGCTCGGTTCAGGCTGGGGTGGTGTCATGGTGTGGGGAATATTTCTTGGCACTCTTTGGCCCCTTGGTACCAATTGAGCATCGTTGCAACGCACAGCCTACCTGAGTATTGTGCTGACCATGTCCTCCCTTATGACCACAATGTACCCTGTAACATCTGATGGCTACTTTCAGCAGGATAATGCGCATGTATAAAGCTGGAATCATCTCAGACTGGTTTCTTGAACAGACAATGAGGTCACTGGACTCAAATGGCCTCCACAGTCACCAGATCTCAATCCAATAGAGCATCTTGGGATGTGGTGGGAACGGGAGATTCGCATCATGGATGTGCAGCCGACAAATCTGTGGCAACTGTGTGATGCCATCATGTCAATATGGACAAAATCTCTGAGGAATGCTTCCAGCACCTTGTTGAATCTATGCCACGAAGAATTGAGGCAGTTCTGAGGCAAAAGGGGGTCCAACCCGTTACTAGCATGGTGTACCTAATAAAGTGGCCGGTGAGTGTAATTGTGTGTTATAATTTACAGTTTCTTGCACCCTCAAAGAATCATCTGTCTAGTCCTAGGGGTTGGGCTTTGGTTTGAATGCATTTCAAAAAACAACATGTGACATGTGATGCAGACTCCTCAGTTCTCAGCCCCCACCTTTGTGCTCCTGTACAGCTCTTCCCTCTCCCACTGATGTCAGTTCACCAGACTGTGACCTCTGTGAAGGAGCAGGAGGGAGGAGCACAAACCAAAGCCCAACCCGGTAGACTACACAGAGGATTCTGTCAGGGTGAAAGGTAAGTTATAACACAATTATATTGTATTAGAAATACTTAGAAAAGGCTGAAAGACACATTTGCAATGCAGGTGTCATGGGCTTCTGTAACCTGTCTTTAGTGAAAATGAGCTTCCTGGTGACAGCTTCTGTTTGAGATTATTATTATAGTCTCAATGGTAAATTCCTGGACTGAAATTCAAGGCCAAACCCCAGATCACCAACCACAATGAAACAATGGGGGTCATTTACTAAGGGCCCGAATCGCGTTTTTTCATCGGGTTGCCCGAAAATTACTGTTTTGCGCGAATTGCCCCGGGTTTTTGGTGCACGTGATCAGATTGTGGCGCATCGGCGCCATCATGCAAGCGACGGCAATCCGGGGGCATGGCTTTCGGAAAACCCGACGGATTCAGAAAAAACGCTGTATTTTTTTTAAAAAATGTGTCGCTCGACACGCACTTACCTGCACCCAGCCTAGCTTGGTGAACTCCAGTGAACTCCAACGGACTTCAGCGCAGCAGCGACACCTGGTGGACATCGGGCGCACTACCTTAGTGGAAGAACCGAATCAGCGTCGGAGAACCCGCCGCTGGATCGCAAATGGACTGGGTAAGTAAATCTGCCCCATTCTGTCTCGCACCAACCCCTCCCCCCACCCCCAATTTTGAGTGGGGTTCTGTGAGCTCAACCTCTTTGCAGGACTAGGACATGCATGAACTTAGCAGGACTATCTTGGGTCACACTCTGTACCTTCTTGATGTAATTTGTGAGCCCCCTGTCACGCTGTCTAGGACATACGTATTATGTACCCAAACAGTGAATCTTGCCCAAGCAGTGAACAGCACAATGTGCTATTATTATGGACGCCGGTGACTTCCAGTTCTGCTTTTATCCCAGTTAATAATACTTCTTTTAGATCTTGTACAAAACATATCCTGTTCAGCGTGGAGAACCTTAGGGGAACTGGCAGCGGGAAGATAGTGAGGCGGATATATCATGATGAATGATGCCACTGTCTCCTTTAGGCTCGGATTCTGCCAGGAAATTACATAGTTGGAGAAGGTTGGATTCTCTACCTGAGCATTTGCCGCTGTAGACATGTGACGGGCGGTTTGCTCTGCTCGGTGGGTGGCTATTTACTGCCGGATGAAACTCAATACAGGAGCATTGTACTTCAGCTTCTTAGAGTCATCAAAGCAGAACGTAAAGTTACCTCAATTGAGAAGGGGAGGAGGTCACCTCAATTTCATTCACATGTAAAGAAGGTAGAGTCGTAATCATGTAAGGTGGTGACCGACAATCATGTATATCAGAGGTAGGTCAGACTGACCATACACAATAGGTGACAACTATTCCTACAGCTCCATCTACCTGGGGTGCACTCTCGGCAGGGAAGTATTATCACGTTGAGGTTTTATCCAAAGGATTGTCCATGTTGAAAACACACGTCTGACCTTTCTATTTTCCAACATATGCCATCAAGGGACAGTTAAGAGGCTTCCATACAATCACGATTCACATGATCCGTACCGAAAACGGCAAAGCCTCTGAGATGTGCACCAACAAAACCTGACTCCTATGTATGCAAATATATTTTACACAGTTACATATGTGACTCATTAAGTCTCAGAGGAAAAAAATATTGAATAATTAATGGTCCTACTAGAAAGTTATGACTTTTGGAAGGTGGGGAGTGAAAAACGGAACTGGAAAATGGGAAAAGGCCTGGTGTTGAAGTGCCTAATATACAAGAGTCATAGAAACTACTATGTATTCTGGATTTCCCCTCAGCCTCACAGCACTCGCTGGAATCACGTTGTCCATAGTTGCGCTCTACAGTAGAATAAAAGCCTCCTAGATGTGAGAATCTCTTGTGACAATTTGTTCTTCATTCACCGTGTAGGAGCTGTCATCCGGCCCTGGCATTTACTGCTGTAGTTTATAGGAGGCGTCTCTACAGTCTCTCTACTCAGTATCTGGAGATGTTTCTTCTAATCCTCCAGGTGACAGACAATTCTTCATCTTGTTCTTCTCCCTGTACAAAGTGTCAGATGTACAACATGCACATACCTGCTCCTGACAGCTGAGGATACATGATGCAGCGGTGAAATCCTATCACATAGTTACTAATGTGTGTACGATACATAGAAAACCGACAGATAGGATAGTCAGATAAGGTAGAGTTGCCATTGTCATCAATACGGTGTAAGTGAAACCTAAAATCAATCAAAACTGGTAACATTCCTTCTTCAGGCCTAGTCTAGCACGGAGAAGAATCCGGGCCCACTATTTTATTACATTATCTGGTCAGTCAACATTGGGGCTCATTTACTTACCCGGTCCTGTCGCGATCCAGCAGCGTGTTCTCCGACGTGGATTTGGGTCTTCACTAAGGTTGTGCACCCGATGTCCACCAGGTGTTGCTGCGCCGAGGTCTGCCGGAGTTCACCATCCTATTCCTGGTGCATGTAAGTGTGTGTCAAGCGACCCTTTTATTTTTTAAATAGCGCGATTTTTCCGAATCCGCCGGGTTTTCTGATGGCTACGCCCCCCGTTTTTCGTCGCGTGAAACCCGGTGCCGATGCGACACAATCTCATGGCGTGTGCCAAAACCCGGGGCAATTCACCGCAAAACGGTAAAATTCGGAAAACCCGGCTGAAAAATGTGATTCGGACCCTAAGTAAAAGTGCCCCATTGTCCCACTATATAGGATCTAAGGTAGTTTCCAATGTAGGACCCTCATCCATTATCAAAAGTAGAAAACAACTATAGCTTTTAGTCGGGACTGTGTAATGGTTCATTTCTCCTGCGGAGTCACTGTAGAGATATTGAAAACATTGTACTGGTGGTCCCCAACTCGACTAACAGCCGACCCCTGATGACCTCTCTGCCCTCTGCGACCACCGGTGAAGATCTCTGGATGCTATTACTTTAGTACCAGGCTGCAATGATCAGCTGTATGAAGCTTTATTGATAATCCTTGTTCCCATGCCAAAATTTTGAACATCCAATGTCACAGGGACACAAAAAAATTTTGTCTGGAGCTACAATTATAATATATACCTGATCCGACTTACAGACAAATTCAATTTAAGAACAAATCTAAAGAACCTATGTCGTACGTAACCCGGGGATTCACTATACTGGGTTCTCTTGCTGCACACCCTTTGTTGTACAGTATACTTTAAACAACGGGGACAACCCATGGAAGATTTCCATTAAGTGATATGAGAATTAACCCCTTTTCTTTTGGAAGCCACCAATGAAATCAAACTTATCTCTCAGGCGGGAGCCCCCACTAATTGAGAACTTAAGATTGTTCCTTTGAAGAGATTAGAACTTGGGAAAATCTCTGACTACTTAAGGTTGTATCATGGCACTTTAATTGACTTTGGGTTTGGTTTATGGATCTCAACCATCAAACCCTATTTATACGGCTCAGGAGTGTAACTTGAGATGGTTCTGAGGTTGTATCCAGACACCAGTACCATAACTAATAAAAGTGACTTGGAGCTTTAAAGCAAACCTGTTATCAGAAAATGTCCTAATAAACCACTACCAGTATGTTATCAATCCGATGAGCAGTTTCTAGATCATGTTTCTTTCATGGTCCAGTGTGGTGGCATCATCCAGAAAATCAACTTTGAAGTGAGATGTAAATTGCTTTTATGAAGTCAAGGAGGCGGAGAGTTTAACACTAAAGTCAAGCGTCCCCTGCATTAGGACGCCCCTTCACTGTAATTGATGGTTCTGCGTCCAGCAACATCATTGACCAGTCCTCCTGAAGTCCAGCACATGATGTCAGGATGTGTTTAGAGGTGGAGGAACTTTACTCTCTGCCTCCCTAACTATATACAACCACTTACCTCACTACTTCAAAGTTGATTTTCTCAGAGATGCCACACATCTGGGTTATGAGTGAAACATGATCAAAAAGTTGCTCAGTTGGTTGACAACATACTGGTCATAATGTATTAGGCCAGTTTCTGATGACAGGTTCCCTTTAAGCTACACACCTTTTGGTTATTGAGGACCCTTTCCTGTAGAAGCAAATCTGTTTGAGTAAGATTTGCATATTTCCATAGAAGTTGTTGCAGTTCTGGAGATCTGGTTTCATCTTCGCCTGGGCAGACAGATTATGTCAAAACCACCAGAGAAAAGACAAGAAGCTGTTGTTCCTGATTTTTCAATATTTTAGTCAAAAGGGTGGAAACCTTAGTCACCATTACCTCGCTGTGTGTGTAAAGCTTTGTTAAGCTTCTCTCATTTGATTCCAGTCGGCCAGTCGAGGCAGGTTTTGAAGTTAATTTGAAGAAATATCAAAGTACAATAGCTCGCAGGACTTAAGCAAGTAACAGCCTGCCGGGGAAAGTGTTACAGCTCGGATCGGCTCCTGAAACATCTCATCTGTGATTGTAGAAGAAAAGCGAGATATGGATTGTGCAACAAGCTTGTTGTTTATAGCAGGAGCCAGACGTAAATGTTCATTACGTTTTATATCTTTGGTTAATGATATTGTTTCTGTCTTTTGGGAAGATTTTATAAGCATTCTCACGTGATAAATGATAGATGTAATTAGTATAAAAGGAGAAACCTTGGCATTGGCTTGTCATTGACATTGACTAATTGGTGTCTTCAACATTGTTATATGAGCTCAAACCTGCGAAGAAAAAAAATCGTCCTTGGGTGATTTCCATTTGCGCCAAATTCCCCAGGATTTTTTCGCCGACGCATCGTATTTTTGCGTATCAGCAACCAGCTTGCATTCAACAGACAATCGGGGGGCGGGCCGTCAGACAACGTGTGGGATTTTAACATAGAATTGTGTCGGCAAGACAATGCACTTACACGCATCGGAAGAAGAAGGTGAACTCCCGGCGGGAAGCCACGGCATGCAGGAACTCTGCACACGAGCTTAGTGAATTGCTCAGTCAGACCCAATCCGCGTTGGACAAGCACAACACCCGCGGGATCGGACAGGACCGGGTAAGTAAACTGCCCCACTGTCTTATGTTATGGTTCATGCATGTAACTGTAGAAGTTTAAAAGCTCCTTACTAATAAAGAATTGGAAGTAATGAAAGTCCAACACCTCCTTGATGATCCTTGATTTTTGTGAAGCATCTTCTAGATCATATGGCGACCCCTTTAGGAGACCAAGTAACCAACAACATCCAAAATCCATTTATTTAATGTGCGTGCCAACAGAGGCATTTAGCATACCTATTTTACCCCTGTTCTTTCTACACTTTTAATTTTAAATCTCCGCGCTGAGGGCAATTCTACACATCATTGTATCTTCTTTCCAGGGTCTCCCTGTACAGGAAGATGTGGGTCAACAGAAGGACCTCCAACGATCTTCTTAACAGATCTTCCTTTTAAAGAATGCATCCCGCACCGTACCCGCACACTGTTTTGTGAACTCGCACATCTCAAGCGTTTCAGCTCCTTGCAGCTGCGCGCCCTGGTCTGACGAACCTGCTGTCTGCGCATGCGCAGAACGGCAGGCCTGCGCCTGTGCGGTCACTGCTCCGAAACAGGCGCGGGCCTGCTGTTATGCACCTGTGCAGACGGCAGGATCGCCGGACGAGGGCGCGCAGCTGCAAGGAGCTGCGCGCCGAAGATTGTGGGTAGGAGGGGTAAAGTGGCTACTGGGGCGTGGAGTAGCCGCAGCTGTGGCACGTCCCAGTAGCCGCATAACAAAATTAACATAAATCTTTTATATAAGTTCACAAAACAGTGCGGGGACGTGAGGATTAGCCCTTAAAAGGGCTCTCCTCACGTCCCATTGATCCACCTACCACCCGATCTACCTTTATAGGTAGGTTCGTGGTGGTAGGTTCCCTTTAAATTAGGTGGGAGTAGAGGGATAAAAAAAAGTTTTGTAGTCTCCACACCTCCAAAATCCATAGCAAGAACCTCATGTTTTAAAATTGAAATACATTTGAACTACTCTCCCTATAGCTATGTTTCCAGGTTGCGGATTCTGTCGTAGATACTTCTTGTATTGCCAAAACACCTCCAACCCTTTGAGGCAAGCTCTCCACACATTTTATGGAGGTGCCCTGTGGTATACCGCCAGTGCCAGCACCATCTTCAGGCATACCCGGGCAAGGGCTGGGACCAAGACCTGCTGGGGTGCCCAGACAGCCTAATCTCAGCCTGGCAGCATCTGGTGAGGGGCTAAGTATATAAAATAATAGTTTATGAATTTTTAATGAAGCCACATAAGTTCCAAGCAAAGGGCCCCACTCAGGCTCTGTTACCAAGAGGCCTACTGAAACCTACTGGACCCGGCCCTGTATACCGCTACCATGATTGTGGTGCACTGCCTGTACAATATTTAGGTAGGTGATATATGTCACTGTAACATGCACATGATGCCAGGACCCAAGGTTACCCAGACGAACCTTGCCTAGAGCTTTCTATATCAACGTGTCCTTTTCCCAAAGCATAGTGCATCCTGATTTCATCTTTAACATGTACAAGAAAATAAGATTTTGTCAACCACACCATCTTGTATCAACGCCATTGTGATGTCCTTTACAGGTGATTTCAATGGTGAACTGCATGGGACCTCCTCGGACCACAAGGCGTTACTTCTGTTGACCAAGGGAGGTCATTTCCTTTGCTCTGTACATGTCTGAGGAAGCCACTCAATGATTGAAGAAGGACCCATCATCCCCAGAAACAATGGAAAGGGACTGGTCTTTGTTTGTCACATGTATTATTAAGCCTTTGGTGATCTTGACCCAGATGCCATCTCACTATTTTTTCTTCCATAGAGCACTTTTGGTAGGTACAAACCTGTAAATACTGGAAATACTCCACAAGACCTGCTATTCTGGAAAGGCTCCGACCCAGTCTTCTAGCCATCGCTGTTTGGCATATGTAAACTTTATGCAAATCTTTGTACTTTCCCTTTTTCCTGCTTCCATGCTTATAAGCATTCAATGATTCGTTGCTTCTAAGATTTCCCACCCCTTGACTGATTTGGTGTTACGAGACATAACCCGTTGGTGGCTTTCACATTATGACTGATCGGTGTATCAGACTGTACTGTTCTTTGGGATGGATTACAACTCGTTTAATAACACAGAATACAGATTTGTGTTCTCACTTGACCTACAGGATTGCAGCATCCGTTTTATGTAATTGCTTTTTGACGCTGATGTCAGCCCTGGGGCTCATGGAGCACCTCCCGTCCCATTATTAGACAGGAGTGGTCCATTATGTCATGGGAAGGAGCAGCTGGATTGTCAGCCACCGTAAACGGTATTATGAAACCTCTGGTCTAAACCGCGTGTTACAAGACGTTCTACTTTATTCAGTGACTGTTCTGAAAATATTGGGCAAGATTTATCAAAAGTGATGCAAAGTGCACTGCTCGGGACGTGTGCACCATCTTTTTTTTAGGTGCACCTTTAACATCCAACAATTCTGTATATTAAAGGTGTCACAAACTCATCACGCCCGATGCCCGGATCTATGAGTAAGTGTCCCTGGGTTATCATGGTAGATGGTAGATTTCTTGTAAAGAAACAAAGGGGTTAATTTGGAACTTAAATACTGATGAATTTCCATTATATTTATCATTTATCCACTAATGAAAAAAAAATGCCTGGAATGTTCAAAAATTCTACAAATATAATAGGAGGCGTATTAAAGAGGAGGAGATACACTCACCGGCCACTTTATTAGGTACACCATGCTAGTAACGGGTTGGACCCCCTTTTGCCTTCAGAACTGCCTCAATTCTTCGTGGCATAGATACAACAAGGTGCTGGAAGCTCCTCAGAGATTTTGGTCCATATTGACATGATGGCATCACACAGTTGCCGCAGATTTGTCGGCTGCACATCCATGATGCGAATCTACCGTTCCACCACATCCCAAATATTGCTCTATTGGATTGAGATCTGTGACTGGGAGGCCATGGTTCCTGACCTCATTGTCATGTTTCTAAGCGAACCAGTTTCTGAGATGAGTCAGCTTTATGATCGGCGCATTTATCATGACCTTGAAAGTAGCCATCAGGGCATGGTTTACGTCAGTGGGTTACATTGTGCTCATAAAGGGATGGACACTTGGTCAGCAAACAATACTCAGGAGGCGTGTGCCGTTTGCAACGATGCTCAATTGGTACCAAGGGGCCCAAAGAATGCCAATAGAAAATATCCCCCACCCATGACACCACCACCACCTGCTTGAACCTTTGATACAAGGCAGGATGATCCATGCTTTCATGTTGTTTTGACCCAATTCTGACCCTACCATCTTGCCGAATGTCTGCAGACAGAAATCGAGACTCATCAGACCCAGGCAAGTTTTTCCAATCTTCTACTGTCCAATTTCCATGAGCTTGTGCAAATGTAGGCCTCAGTTTCTGTTCCTTAGCTGAAAGGAGTGGCACCGTGTGGTCTTCTGCTGCTTGTAGCCCATCTGCCTCAAAGTTCACATACTGTGCAATTCATATGCTCTTCTGCGTACTTTGTTGTAACGGGTGGCGATTTAGTACCTGTTGCCTTTCTTCAGCTCGAACCAGTCTGCCCTTCCTCTGACCCTCTGGCATCAACAAGGCATGTTCCGCCACGGACACTGCGCTCTACTATGTTTTTTCTTTTTTCGGACACCATTCTCTGTAAACCCTAGAGCTGGTTGTGCGTGAAATCCCAGTAGAGATCAGCAGTTTTCTGAAACTCCGACAGCCCCTTCTGCCCACCAACCATGCCACGTTTCTCAAGCCTCAAATCACCTTTCTTCCCCATACTGATCGGTTTGAACGCAGGAGATTGTCTTGACCATGTCTACAGCTACATGGCTGAGTTTGCCGCCCATGTGACTGGCTGATTAGAAATTAAGTGTTAACGAGCAGTTGGACAGGTGTACCTAATAAAGTGGCTGGTGAGTGTAGATTGGAACAAGAATGAGCCCATTCGGGGACATTTATCAATTCAAATCTGTTCTATGTTGTTTAGTTTTGCGCAAAAAAAATAGCGCAGTTTGTGTCATTTGCAAATTTTTTTGCCTTATGTAATCGCAAAGGTGTTTTAACGTCATTCTTGCAAAAGTTCCCATTGGCAACAAATGTATCATTGTTTGTGGGTGTGCAACGCCATGTAACGGTGGATTTTCTATTGCGTTTTTTTTTTATTTTTTTGCACAAAAAAAAAATCGCTCAGTCACTCCACCCTGGAGCAAGTGTATGATTTACAGCATGCCTAAACCATCCCACCATCTACCTGTTTGTTGCAATATTGACAGAGTCCCTATAAATCAATACAGTTAAATCCTTTCATTTCAACGATGATCTATTTAGATCTGATCTTCACATTTACTATATTTGTAATTGTTGGCCTTTACAAACAAATATTTTACATTAAAAAAAGGTTAACATTTTTTTGATGACCATTTGCATATTTTTAATTAAGATTAAAGATTATTATTGTTGTTAAGAGTGATTTAAAATATATAAAGTTCAAGTTAATGTATATACTCGAGCATAAGCCGACCCGAGTATAAGCTGAGGTACCTAATTTTACGACCAAAAACTGGGAAAACCTATTGACTCGAGTATAAGCCAAGGGTGGGAAAGACATTGGACACAGCGACCCCAGTATATACCCAGCACGCCCCCAGTAATACACAGCAAGCCCCCTGTAGTATATATCCTGCCAGCCCCTGTTGTATATAGCCAGTCACTCCCAGTAGTTTATAGCCTGCCAGCCCCCAGCAAAATATATATCCAGCCTTCTGTAGTATATAGCCAGCCCCTAGTAGTATATAGCGTGCCAGCCCCTGCAGTATTTAGCCATTCAACCCCCAGTAGTATATAGCCAGCCAGCCCCCAGTAGTATATAGCCAGACAGCTCCCTGTAGTATCTAGCCTTGCAGCCTCTTCAAGTTATATATCTCTAGCCACTGTAGTATACAGCCAGCTAGCCCCCAGTAATATATAGCCAGCCAGCCCCTAGTAGTATATAGCTAGCCCCCTGTAGTATACAGTCAGCCCCCAGTAGTATATAGACAGCCCCCTGTAGTATATAGCCCGCCAGCCACCTGTAGTTTATAGCCAGCCAGCCCCAGTAGCATATAGCCAGCCAACCCAGTGGTATATAGCCAGCCTCCTGTAGTATATAGCCTGCCAGCAGTAATATATGGCCAGACAGCCCCCCCTTAGTATATAGCTAGCCCCCTGTAGTATATAGCCAGCCCCCCAGTAATGTAGATAGCCTCTAGTAGTATATAGCCAGCTAGCCCCCAGTAGTATATAGCCAGCCTCCTGTAGCATATAGCCATCTAGCCCCACAGAGCTGTCACTGACCTGGAGCCAGCATCGACACACATGAAGGAAGAAGAGGAGGCGCTCGGGGCGTCGGAATGCTGAGTATAAGCCAAGTGCGTTGTTTTCGGCACAAAAATTGTGCTGGAAAAACTCAGCCTATTCTCATGTATAAATCGCAACATGTGATTAAGAAAATAAACCACACATATTTCTGATTTAAGACAAATTAGAAGAAATTGTAAAAAACACAAACAAAAGAACAAAGAACATGGAGACCTTTATCACAACATAAAAAGACTATGTTAAATTAGACATATATAGAACATTGGGCCAGATGTGTCACTTGTTTTCATGCTTAAGTGTAGGCTTTGTGCCTTTGTGCATTGTTGCCCCAGAATTATCACAAGTTACAACCATCTGTGATGAGTTAAGTTTCTGCCTCTTATTAATCACTTTACTTTATGCACAGGCACTTACATGTAATCCTCCTACAAGCTCCTCTCTGCTTCTCTCCCGCACCCCAGCATGAGAATAACCCTCACAGCAGCACCCAGGTGTGTGACACCCTGCACCCAGTGATCTCCTAAGCAGTGGCTCCTGGAGGGGATCCCCCAGTGCTGATCTCCTGCTGCCCCCCTGTAATTCTGGCCGATATCCTCCTCAGACGCCAGTGTGGTCATCCTGCTACACGGGGCACTTCTCTGTCCTGTCTGCAGCTCCCATTTACTTCTCTTGTATCCTGCTACACGGGGCACTTCTCTGTCCTGTCTGCAGCTCCCATTTACTTCTCTTGTATCCTGCTACACGGGGCACTTCTCTGTCCTGTCTGCAGCTTCCACACACTTCTCTTCTATCCTGCTACATAGGGATACTTCTCTGTACTATCTGCAAAATCCTAAAAACTTCTTTTTCTTCCTTCTCTTTCTTCCTTCTCTGAGCTGCTGCTTTTGCAGATTGTTTGTAAATAGAAGGTCATGAACTGTAAACAGAGGCTGCAGGTAGTGTCTGTAGTGTATGCTGAGCTCTGCTGCTGGGGATAAGCTGCTCTGCACAAGAGCTCAGTGTTCTTCTCAGTTTACACCATCTTCGGGCTGGAGTGCTTTTGCGCCTAAATGAACAAGTTGCTAATGATGAATAATTATTAGGTGCAGCAAAACATCTGGATTGGTAGGATAAATGAGAGGGAAACATGGTTATTTTTCCTGAGAGGCTAGTTTGGTATTCAGTCACAAAACTGTTGCAAAAACTGTGCAATGCTGTGAATAGGCGCAAAAACAACAGAAAAAAAACAAGTGATACATCTGGCCCAAGGTCTATATCAGTGGTGGCGAACCTATGGCACGGGTGCCAGAGGTGGCACTCAGAGCCATTTCTGTGGGCACTCAGGCCATCACTGCAGGACAGAGTTCACCAAACAGGACCAAATCCACCAAATCTTCCTGCAGTCCCAGGCAACTTAAGAGATGCTGATCTCAGCGCTGTCTTAAAGCGACAATTCATTGACTGTTTGGAACTGCAGGAAAAGTGAGAAGGTGTTGACAGAACTGCATTATCTTCGGAGGTCATCCTGCTAGATCCTCCATTCTTCCTGTACAGAGAGTCCCTGGAGAGAAGCTATTTGCCCTCTTTCTTTCAACTGTATTGGTGGCTTCAGGGGCTGATACGATTGAAAGATGTGGAAGAAGACGTTGCAATAAGTTACTGCTTAAAATGCTGCGTTGGCACTTCACGATAAATACGTGGATTTTGGTTGTAGTTTGGGCACTCAGTCTCTAAAAGGTTCGCCATCACTGGTCTATATCAATACACTATTTTAAAAAGAAAAAAAATGATAAATGTCCCCATAGAATAAAAACACAAAAGAATGTTTCTAATGTTTTTTTAATTTTGTTATTATTTCTTTTATACAAGTAGAAATAATCTTTAATGTTTTTTTGACAGGTCTATAAAATCACAGAGAGCCATGAAGATTAGGAAGATCGGCTCACGTCAATTAGCGATAAAGCAGCAGTTTGAGGCGGGATTTTCACGATATTGTTTTACTGCTTTTTCCCTGTGAGTTGTACCACATTTTTTTTTTTTTTTTTCAAACAATATTTTATAGTCTAGTAATCCTGTCCAAGGCCTTCAGACAAAACCTGCTTGTGTTACCTAATATTACTCATGTGTGACTAACAAGTAGTAACTTAACCTTTAATGTCTGAAAACAGAAAAAAAATTTAAATTTCAAAGGATGATGCACCAATGTTAGGTATGAACCCTGGAGACAGTGTAATCAGACCTGGTGTGCTGTTGTTAGTACAGCAGATTGTGAAAAAATATATTTATATTCTAGAATTGTAGCTGACTTGCTCACTGTGAATGTTCTGTGATATATCTGCAATGAACTCTTCGCATACAGTGAAAGCTGTAGTTTCCACCCAAATCGGCTTTGAACGCCAACTTTTTATTTACAACCCCTAGCACTAGCCATGTCCCCTGGCATCACAGCCATGCGATCGAATGGCCAGCAATTGGGACCACTCATTTCAACGATACCAAATCTTTGGGTTATTTGTGATCATGTGTTAGTTTTACACCACATAAAAAGTCAAACAGGCACAACACAACTGTGCAGTGACTCGTGTCGTGTGGGGCATATATAAGATGATGTCGCAGGTCAAGAACCTTGCTTACAGTAGCCTACAAGCTCAGACCGGGTGGGCATGCAGGAAATAACTCACTACACCAAGTGTATCAGATTACAGCTGAATATGTGTTCTTAAGGTGGACACTTTAAACAGCCAAGATCTGTCACAGCAGAGGACCACTAAGGACCTTTCTATGAAAGCATTGCAGGCACATGGTGCACGTGATTACAGTTGGTTCGCACGGTTGTATTTGCACAGTGGGTTAATGTATTGACTATTGTATTGTTAATCATTACAGTACGAGTCTGCGGCGGCCGCTCCTTACAGAACCTGGTACAGTGTAAACCGAAAGTAACCCAGTGTTTGTTGGAAGTTTCTATGGAAGTTGGATTAGGTTTGTTGAGTCAGATAGAACGGAAATATGAATATGAAGCCTATCGACCCAACACCTCCCGTATGACAAGGTCTGATTTACTGCAGACAGACGGTAACAGGCAGAATAATAGGGAACTAAAAAGTCTTGGCACCCTACTTCAATATAACAACTTTATGGCATGATAAGGACAGAAAGCGGTGTAACAGCGAGAAATATGACTTTGAGAAACTCGTCTTATCGCTGCAGCTGTGTGGATATTCCTATGCGATACACTAGTTATGTGGCACCGCGAATATATTCTAAACCGGATCCGATTATAAGTGATAATCCACTACTTGTTTCTAAGGATAGAATACAGCCTAATCTTGCAGGATGTTGGGCAAAGATAAGTGAGAAAATCGATGCTGTTGGGCTCCTATGGAAAATCCCGTGTTTGGTGGAAAGTGGAAAAATATTACAATAAATCAACATGAGTTCATCTAAAAGGTTGCACACAGCAGAGATTGGGGCAGTACTTCCTGCCGACCCAGAGCAGTTTGTAGAGAGCAGTATGATAGAAGAAGTTGAGCTCTCGATACTCAGGGTACAGGAGCAGGATTGTTCAGTAAAATAGCGCAAAAAAAAAAACATCAAGAGACAGCACTCCTTGGAGGTCACTGTGTGGGCGGGGGTTATCAGAATTCCACCCCGCCCATGCACAGTGATTGGCAGGGAGAGTCCAATTAACCCCCAGCCCAACGCGACAGTGATTGGCAGGGAGATCCAGATTATCCCCTCGCACGCAACAGTGATTGGCAGGGAGAGTCCAGATTACCCCGCCCACACACAGTGATTGGCATGGAGAGTCCAGATTACCACCCACCAATCACACAGTGATTGCAGGGAGAGCCAAGATTACCGCCGCACCATAGTGATTGGCAGGGAGAGTCCAGATACACCCACCCACACACAGTGATTGGCAGGAGATCCGATTATCCCCACTAACGCACAGGATTGGCAGGGAGAGTCCAGATTATCCCACCGACGCACAGTGATTGGCGGGAGAAGCCAAGATTACCCCCCCAGACAGTGATTGGCAGAGGAGAGCCCAGATTCCCCGCCCACACACAGTGTACTGGCGGGAGAGCCCAGATTACCCCGCCCACGCACAGTGATTGGCATGGGAGTATTCCAGATTTCCCACCGACGCACAGTGATTGGCAGGAGATTCCAGATTACCCCACCGACGCACAGTGATTGGCAGGGAGAGTCAGATTACCCCGCCCAACACATTGACTGGCAGGGGAAGCCAGATTACCCGCCCACGCACAGTGATTGGCATGGAGAGTCCAGATTATCCACCGATGCACACTTGATTGGCAAGGAGAGTCCATTTATCCCACCGACGCACAGTGATTTGGCAGGGAGAGCCCAGATACCCCCGCCCACACCAGTGATTGGCAGGAGAGTCCAGATTATCTCCCACCACGCAGTGATTGGCATGTAATCCAAGTACACCACCCAATCATTGAGTACCAGTGATAAACTGATTACTTCACACACCAGTGATTGACAGTGAGGAGTCCCCAATACTACCCCACCACCACATGATTTGGCGGGAAATTCCAATTACTTCTCCCACAGAGTCCATCTTACATTGCCCCCAATCAGTGATTGGCAAGGTATGTCCAAATTACCCCACCCACAATCAGGATTGACAGTGTTGAGCCCTGATTACGCCAACCCCTAAACCAACCCCGAAAGTGATGGACCTGCAATTTTAGTGAGTGAGTACCACTTCTGCCTTGCAGCACTGGTCCTGGGTTCGAGATCCCACCCAGGTCAACATCTGCAAAGAGTTTGTATGTTTCTCTCTCCTGTTTGCGTGGGTTTTTCTCCGGTACTCCGGTTTCTCCCACACTCTAAAACATACTACTGTAGTTGATTAGATTGTAGCCCCATGGGGACAGGGGACTATATGACAAGCTCTGTGCAGCTCTGCGTAATCTGTGTGCGCTATATAATTATTATTATAATTTGTATGTCTAATCAGGACTTCATTGCCAGTCTTGTTGCGGGTGGGGTAATCAGGACTCACTAGCAATCACTGTGTGGGCGGGGAAATCAGGACAATTAGGAATCGTTTTCAGCCCCATTAGTTTGTGTTTACGAAACCTCAAACTTAGGTTATAATAATCATAATACCGTCACACAATAGCCCCAGGCACACTATATACACATTGCAATTGCTGGCAAATCAATTCTATGGTAAAGTGATATTCAGGAATTTTCAGATTAAATTTTAAAAGAGTTTCAAATGGGAGTTTTTTCAAAAACTATTTTCTTTCCCTCCAGCAATGGAATGAATTAAAGATCAGTGTATACATTTTTGTTAAAGAACATTTAATTTAAAAAATGTATACGTCAAGGCTGTAGCCATAAACAAGACATGAGTGCGGGAAAAAAATACACTAAACCATATTTTGTACATGAAGTTTATACTGAAGGCATTAAAAAATTCACTTTTTTTAAGTGTATTACCTTAAAAATTGCAAAAATATTTACCATTGCTTCAGATTCGAGCTTCAGTGCCTGGATCATAGAACAGACTTTGTGACACACCTATAGGAGGATGAGGTCCTGAGAAACAGTCAATGGGTTCTAATGTGATCTGATAGCAGCCCCGGATCATTGACCTCTGTCTGTTTCTGGGCAATAGATAACCATTTTCTTATCTTCTGAAGTGTGTACAATGGTAACATAAAATGCATCTCTGGTGAGGAAGCAGATTTATCTTTGTAGGGTTGTGTAGCAACTTTTTGGGCGCATTGGTCTTTGCACACATTTTTGTGCCTTTTATCCCAGGTAATGAGGCGATAATCTTAGTTGCACCTATTTTGTTCTGCATTTCTAGAAGTTTGTGCCCAATTTACCATCAAAGAAAAAAAAAAAACTACTGTAAAGTCGCCGACCACACCACACCAGTGGTAACAATTGCTCAAAAATTGCTCAAAAATTTGAGCCCAGGAAAAAAAATAAAAAAGATAATATATCATATTATAAACACACATACAACGCACTAAAGATGCAACACATGAGCCCAAGGAAGGAGTTGGAGTTGAATGATCCCCAAAGGCTGTAAAAGCAATGTTTCTACATCACATGACAAAGACCATCAGAGCTTCCCTACAATATACACTCAAATTCCAAAGACTCTCAAACATATTTCCAGGTTCATTAAAATGAGCTTCAGGGCGTGTAATCCCATACTGCCCCATAGGGATGAAAAATTGTTTCCCGCCAAGGTTTGTTCTAATGGGTCTAAAACACCACAGTTCAGAGAAAACGTGACCTAGACAATACTTAAATTCAAACCAAAATCAATAAATGTTGCAAGTTGTACCCACATCGGCCATTGTCACAAGGGATTAACGAGGTTTGCGCCAAATGTAATGTACAATCCTTAGGCCAATAACATCGCATCAGGTGAGTAACCACTACAGGGATTTGCTTTCCAAGTTAATCCCTTGGCTCCAGAGACTGTCCACATTGTCACCGTCACCTTCTGGGAGAACTTTCTATCAGCATATAAGAATTAAGAGATAAACAGGCAGAGAGACAACCAATGGCCAGATTAAAAGTTACTAACTGTAACCACGCCTGAGATGACTGTGCACCATGCTTGCAACCCACTTGCAACAGAATGTTATTACCTTTGGTATAACACAAGAATAATTTTGGCCAGGCTTTACTCCACTCCCCCTTTTATATACATTCCAAAAGATTAAAAGATCAGCTTAATTAGCAACAAACACGCTTTAGGGGTTTTAACAGATGTTCACTTTACAGAATTGTGGTCCCTTTGAAAGGCAGATCTTCAAAACAAAGATAATAACTTTATAGGCAGTATTTAAAAGCCAACCCCATCCATCTTTTTGGTAGGCTCTTTCATTGTAAAGTGGGTAGCACGCAGTGAATGTCTGAAAAATTGTGCAGGCCAATTGCTTGTCGTCAGGTCAGAGGGGGGCTGATGCCAAGAAAACACGGCCAGCAGTGTGGGATTCCTCCGTAGATACAGTCTTTGTGTGCACCCTCTTCATTGCAGTGTTCAATCTGATGGGACCAAGTGAGATCAAGTCCCCGTCCCTCACCAATAGTAAAAAACGAGGTCTGGGACCTAGTTCGGCATGTATCATGTTTGTATCATGTATTTACATCCTAGTGTGCATAACACAAGTGTCGATAGTGTACATAAATGTATGGCCCACCTAATGTACAATCTGTGCATGACACAGGACCCAAAAATATTTTAAAACCAACAAGTAGTTTAAGTAAAAGTAAATTTATTGTGTTTAACCTTACAGGTAATTACAAGAAACTGTTTTAAAAACGTCACATTGTTACAAACGTAACCTTCCTTTAATCATCGCTGTACCATAAGTCGAACGGAACAGGACTGTACATAAACCACAGAACCTGTGGACTATCAAGGAACGTTCAGACCACAATAAGGAATTCCGTATATAATTTTTTTAAGTGAAGAAAAAAAAAGGCGTAACATTAGGCAGTGTTTTTCCTAAAATCCAAAAAAACAAACAAAAAAAACGCAACTTGTCTTATTGCTCATTTCTCAGTGTATTATCCCTGTTTTAGCCCATATTACAACTGCTATTTTAACAATCTTAGATGAAACAACCTTTCGCGAGACGTTTTATGGCCCATCATACAAGACACCGAGGGGGCCGTGGCAGTGACTCTAGTAGGTATAGAACGGAGCCGCTTTTTTTTTTTTTTATTTAATTTTTTTTAAAGGGGGTAAGCCCCTCCGGATGATTCCGAGTAAGATGGCGGTTGTGAGCGACTGTTCCCCCTTTCACAGGCGTGTATGACCAACCTTCAACTTTTTTTTATTCTACGAACCAAACTTACACAGGCCACAATATTGTGATGTAATGTTACTTCCAGCGCTCAGTCGCCTCATTACCTTCTCACCTCATAACTCTAGAAAGGAGGTGTCCTCAATCGGCCTTGGCAAGGAAATGCCCACACCCATGCATGCCCAGAGGCACAAGCTTATTTATCACTACCTTTCACAATGTCAGAAGATGCAAAAAAAAAAAAGAAAAAAATAGAAAATACTAGAACTTTTTAAAAACCTATTGACACAGATATGAAATCCCATTGTCTACACACACTCCTTCAGCAGAACAACAAAAATGTGTTTTTTTTTAAAAATCACTAGTTCTAAAAATCAATTTTTTTCTGGTTTCATTCTGAATAACACTAGAAAAGCGCATCTTCACTGCTCTGGCAAGAGTAGTCAACGAAAAAAAAAAAAGAAAAAAACCACACATGTTGGCCCAACTACCACGGACTATACAAACTGCACTGACGTATAGCACCTTGCTTATACAAAAAATACAATACAGGAATTCTCATCTCTGCCCCACTTAACAGTAGATCCAGTATCGGTGCTGCTCTTCTGCCTACAGACAGGGGATCCGTGCACTATTTTCGGTATAACACAGGTGTTTGTCATTTGGATCAGACCAACACATGGTATTTAAGGCCTCGAGACTATAGTTTTTGTCCTCAGCTCCAAAGGAGTCTGGCACCCAAAATTATTTGCATTCAATAAAAGTGAAGCCATAAAATATATTGCACGACAATACACCAACTTTACAATGCATATTAGATTGAAGCATATAGTTATGTACAACTTAAAAAGAAAGAACTGGAGCACTTCAAGGCATAACTAACAACGATAAGGTCACATTCATTAAATAAGGAGGCCCCAAATAATTTAACATTAGATTGCATTTTTTTAAAAATCTGATAAAGAATCCTCATTTTATCCTCTGTTGGGAACTTACAGGTTCCAGGGACATGTTGCTGGCAACACACAATATAACATTTGTTCCCTCCCCCCCCCCCCTCCTCTTACCTACCTGTGGCTGAATTACCATGGTACATTCCATTTTATTATACAGATTTTCTCCTTTGTAATCCTATAAAAGTACCATTACAGACACGAGTTTCACTACAACATTTAATAAGAGTAAATTAAGACGACCCTAAAGTGTTATCGAAACGATTTAACACCTAAAACCTGGAGATACATTACCTCTTAAAAACATATCAACCTTGACAACCTGGGGAGAGACTCCATATGTTCACACTTACTGTAAAGCTACGTGTTTTATAGTGGTGGTTCCAATGTAGTAAAAACTACATCCCTTACTATAAACAAACAAAAAAACACATTTTTGGGTTGCTGAACACCGGAAGACGCACCACCCTAAATCATCAAATTACCTCCCATCCTTTGCTAGATATTTGACACTCTGGCCTAGGTCTTAAGATTCCCCATGCTGCGAGTACAATGTTGCCCTTTTGTCTTCCAATTTTATACCAGTAAACATTACAGCAAAAAGAAAAAAAAAAAGGCGTTGGGTTCCTAGACATTAAGTTGGCACTGTTACTCAAACACGATTGATGACAACATATAAACAACGCAAACAGATCCATTACATGGCACATAAAAAAAAAAACACAGGGCTAGGCAAGGAACAAAACAATGGAACTGAAGAGTGCACAGTCAACCAACAGCAATCCACGATCATCAAAAATGGGGAAAAAAAGAAAAAAGCCAAAAACATGAGTGAATAAATAGGTGCGGGGCGCAGTTTAAAAGCTTGCAAGTCAAAACAAAACAAGTAAAAGATAAAAATGATAAAAAACCATGTTATTAAACTATGGTTGGATTACATCACATTTTTTTGAAAGAACAACTTTTGCCGAGTGTGATAAGTTTCCTGGTAGGGTAGTTGGGATTTGCCAGCAAATCCGGATGACGTAAACGCTTGCATTTTAAGTGCTAACGGTGGCGTTACATAGAAACTAGATTTGTGCCCTTTATCGACTTAGGCCACAAAAAACCAAAATTACGTCTATTTATAACTATAACAATCGAAGCAAGGCATTGAAGATTGAGATTTTTTTCGGCACAAAAACAGTGTCAAAAGAGTCAGACATGCCTGTGACCAGTAGTGAAAGGAGTCTATAACTTGTTGTGGACAAGATCAAGCCTTCTGGTGAAGGCACGGTGCTGCAGAAAGTCACATTGAAGACTTTCTCCATACATAAGTGCAAGTAGTCGTCCAGGAAGCCAAAAAAAGAGCCACAGAGCAAAAGCTTGGTGGAACGACGAAAGAGAGGGCGAAATCTCTATAGGATGTTGAGGTCTGAAGGACTGATGCGAGACTCCCTCTGCTCACCCGTGGTTTCTGATATCCACCATTGGACTGCTTGGGTTCCTCTAGGGAGCTAAGCTATCCTTCGCTTCTTTTTTCATCCGGTAAAGCACAACGCACCAAGCGGCGGCAAACCCCAAACCGGCTCGCCAGCGGCTTATGAAACTGGAACACAAGGGGTTGTAGACTATAAAACCACACAAAGGCAGAAAATTTATAGTGAACACAAAAGGTCCATCAACTTCTAGAATTTATTCCCTTCATGCCTCTTCAGTAGCATGGCAGAATGTTTCTGACCATGTATAGGACATTGGGCGCTACCTGCAAGAAATTTTCTTTTCCTCTCCATGATTCCGTTTGAATCATCATGCAGTTGCCGTCGTCTCAGTAGAGGGTTTTCATTTCTGCCCTTATTTGATGGCTGGGACAGTTGCTTCAAAAAACATGTCCTAAAATAGATAAAAAAAAAATTCAAAATCATGGATTCACAAATAATTGCGTTATCAAGGTTCCAGAAGACTAAAATAGCCCCCATTTGGTTCTGACATTACAGAAAAGTTGGTTGCTCGCCTGTTGTGCTTTGGATAAAAGTGTTGGGATTCTTCTCAAAAGTCATACCCCCGTATCTAACGTGTCTCTCTACGTACTCCCACCGCACGAGACATGAAGCATTACACGTGCATTAATGGATGCATGTGTAACGGAGAACCGAGACCTCCTGAGTGATAGACCCAATGTTGATGGCTTATCCTATTTTTAAAGAAACCCCTGGAGGTGCAACCATCTAAGGCAAGTAATACGACTCAGCAGTTTTGTTAGAACACAAAATTAGCCTGGGAACACTTTTTAAATTCTAAGGTCTCTTCTTGGTTGTAATCGGAAAGCAAATAGCAACGTATCCATCACAACTTTTGGACTTTGAAGTAATCACTCAAATATTCAACAAGCTTCCGCATAGGAATAGGCCAACTTAGACAACAAGTCTTATCGCCCATAAATTTCTACCTTAAAGATAGATAACAAGACTTGCCTCTTCTGCCACCCCCCAGAGTGTCTTCTTCTTTAGACGTCTAAAGTCTCATCATTTCTCGGAGAGCTTCTAGAGTCACTTAAGGTGAACTGTAGGAATGAGTCGTCTATTTTCACATCTTCCGGATTGTGTTTCCCTCTTCATTTATTACTTTGGAACAACTTACATTTCAACTGCTGAACCATGGATTCTCCCTGCCCTTTGTTCCTGTGTGTGGTCTCATGAAGATTTTCACTTCTGTAGTAAATGTAGCAGTGGGGGGTGGTTTCACGGTTAGGCGATCGGGATATGACAAGATGACCAAGGTCCATCCTCTGGCAACGGTCAGTTGTATAAATTCCCTTCCTGACATTAGCCTCATTCATTGTCAACTCAGGTGCCAGTAGGGTCTCGTATGTACTTTCTGGCTGAACATCTGAACTGTGTAAGTTGTCCGCCCAGAATGAGAGATGGTGGTGCGGTGGTGATGATCGGTGATGATGAGGGTGATGTTCTTTGGTTGTATTTAGCCTTCACCTCAGTTGTAGTTTCCTTTCCTACATTATCAAGTGCTGGAAGATCAACAACAATTCATTTCTGTCTTCAGTACTTCTTCATTGCCCACATGTACTGTATCAGCCATAGCGTGGTTTCTCTTCTTCTTTTCCGTGCTATAACACCATGCTCCTCCAAATCCGCCAGCAGTAAGTTGTGTCACTTCTGTGGTCACGGGGTGGTGTACTTCCAAGTCTGGCGAGCTGGTTGTAATATTTTCAGGCAAATTAAGGACGGGTTCACTTCAACTTCAGTGATGAATTCTTGTTCCACCATCCTCCAAACCACACCGTCCCTCGGAGGTAGGGAGAAGTCTAGGTAGTAGTAGTAGATGATGGTGCTGGGGTGTGATGATGGTGGTGGTGGTGTTTTCTTTGTTCCATTCCGTCATGCAAGTCCTCTGCAGCTGGTCCTTGGTGGAGAGCCGTCACATCTGTTGTAATCACTTCTTTGTTACCTTTTCCACACAGCACAAAGGTCTATCGATTAGGGTTGTGTGCTTTGGTGTTGTTTTCGGAGATTTTGTTTGTCTCTTCTCATTTTCAGCTTCTACCTCATCATCACAATCTCTTGGCTCCTGCGTTTTGCTTGAAACCTTCGCGTAGGCACCAGTGTTGACGTCAGATGTAGATAGACCTTACAACGTTAGGACCAATTCACAACACCTTGGGGAAAAAAAAAAAATTGAAACAAAATTATGTAGGTTAAAAAGTGATTATGGTGGTTGAAGATCTAAACCAACACAGCATATGAACGCACTCTTCTGATTCCTGACCCGAGCAAATCCTCATCGTCTGCCGTAACCGTTCAATATCCTCAGAGAGTAACCGTTTTGTCAACCCTGAAATTAGGTAAAACAAATTATACTAACATTTTTTACTTTGGTCCAATACCCATTTAATCCAGGAGTCAAATACACCAGTGGTCCCATAAGACAAGACCTAGAGCCTGCAGGTAGATTACACAATTCTTCACTTGAGAGCTGAAAGCTTCTTCTAACCTCATGGACTTTCACACTAGGACGCATCTGCAGGTAAGTCCCCTGGGCCTGTGTTGCACACTTGCCATTGGAATCTCCAATTGCAACAACACCCATTCTAGGAGGCCAATACAATGTCAAAACCATCTCTGCTCCTCTTCAATTAACCAATTCTCCCTCTCCAGAGGCAACCCTACCACCCACTCACCTCTGACCCAATACAAGTCATATCCTAGGTCTGCACGTCATCCATAGTCCAAAATATTACCCCTATTGCACACAAACCCATCGCCCAAAATTACATGATTTTTTTATTTTAGTTTCTTATTGAAGAGACCCCGTAGGTAAATGGACACTCCCTTTGGATCTATGATCAGTTGGGTGTGCCAGAGGTCTAACCCCTATCTCAGACATTATACATTGAATGACAATTAGAGTTGAACCAGGGCCTGAACAAAGACCCGCAATGGTTCACCTTCCTCCGATCAGCACTGGCCCTTGCCTGAACTGGACATGCTTGCTCGAAGGCCTGCAGGAACTTTTACACCATAGCAACTATCATGGCTGTGGTTGGCCTCCTCTAGTTGCTTGGGGTTGAAAAGCTGCCCACGGGACGCTCGCACGCCAACGAGTTACTTGTCCCACTAGTGGACAGCCAGCAGCATCACAACAGCTCCAATTGCACGGAGTAGGGGAAACCCCGT
Organism: Engystomops pustulosus; assembly: GCA_019512145.1. NCBI lineage: Eukaryota > Metazoa > Chordata > Amphibia > Anura > Leptodactylidae > Engystomops > Engystomops pustulosus. Next base: position 9,286,344 of record CM033643.1, on the reverse strand, counting down.
TTAACAAACAAAAAACAAACACTTCTGGGTTTTGTACCTGAAATTTAAAAAGTTTTATTCCTTTGGATTTGTTTTATCAAATGAGTGAAAAAGACAAAGAATGGGGAATGTTTACGTCAGAGATGAAAATTGCTGCTGCGGGCTTAATCCAGTTTAATAAGTCGCCTTTTTAGAGATTACCGATCAGAGATAATCTGTCTGCTTGTCCGAATGGATTGGATTACAAAACGACCGCGACGCTTGGGACCCAAGTTAATTCAGAGCACAGAAGATTTCGGTGGATGGTAAGGACCAAAATGAAACAAGTCCATAACCGCAGACCCTTGCCCGGAAGAACCCATATAACACCAAGATGCGTTTTTTTACGATCATACCATCTCATGCATCCTTTGGAACGAGTCAGACACCGTCTTCTGTCCCATGTCGCCAACCGGAGGTGGCCATCACCCTCACTAGGGAGCCACATGAGACAAAAAATTTTACCCCACATTAAAAGAAGGGACTGCTCCAAGTGCACAGATGCACAACTAGGCAATAATGTCCCAAAACGTGTCAGCTGGCTCTGGTGCTTCCCCCGGTTTTTTTCTTTCATGTCTGATGTAGGTTGTCATCTCGAATTTCTTTAATTTCAGTTTTTTGTGATTATCGTTTTGTGGAACAAATTTCTCTACACTTTTCTTGCAAGTGGCTTAACCTTGAGGGGTTCAAACACGTTCTATTGCAATTGAACTTAATTATATCCCCAATGCACCCAGACTTGATGATTTGAGATAAATATGTAATTTTTTATTTTTTTTTTACATTTTCTACACCTATCTCACTTACAAGGGGAACTGGTCAGCATTTTGACCAACAAAAAAAAAAAGCTCAAATAGTGTCCCCGGATCGTGTACCATGGCCTTTGCTGTGTTCTTAGTAGCAGCAAGCTATAAAATGCAATACTGTAATTATATGCAACGCTACGAATATTTCCTCACACTGCTGTGCTCCTAGCCCTTGGATGTCTCCACAGCAGTGTGAAGACCACCCCATCCCCCTTCGCACAGTGAAAGACAATCCTGAATATAATGCATTTTTATCTAACCCTGCCTACTAAGCCATGGCACAAAGTATGGTTACCAAGATCCTTTTGGGATGTGCATATATGCAGCTTCTATTAGGTTAAGGGAGCCTGGAGCCACTCAAGTCCATTTGCATACACAGTCTTTCAATCTTCATCTGTGGTAGACGGTCCTTTAATATTTGGCCCTTTGGCATGGGTTGAGGGTGTCCCCATACAAAAGTCTAAATTTATAGATATAATATATATGTGAGTCAGTGCAAGACAAATTGTTATGACCCTTTTTGGTCTCTGGATTGTGCAAATACTGCAACATGATAAGCACCTCAGACGCAGAACATAAAAAAGCTTCCCAAACAAAAGTCTCAAACAAATCCCTGGTTTTTCCAATTTAACATCGTCAAGGACACGTGGTCTGCCTGTGCACGATCCTCTGGAGAAGTCATACATGCTGACGTACGTGCTGTTGCTGCAACGTGCAATCTGCCTGCCAAAAAGTTAATGCTTCTCCTCAGGTTCTGTACATGGGTCAGCTAATCCTCCAATAAAGAGAATGATGAGGGTCCCAACAGCACATCCGACAGAGAGCAGAGTTTCTACATACCTTTTAACAACCACCGAGAATAAAAGGGTGGAAGAAGCGGCATGGGTGGTCCCGTCCCACCACTGCACAACCAGAATTGGTCTCAACTGTATCGGACAAACTGGGAGCTTTACTAACAACGCACCACCGCTTGTCCATGATTTTCTTTCAACATGGACCCAGCTCATAAACCGTACTCTATCCTATAGACCGCTGTGGCACTGTTCATGCAACGACCCATGTTTTTATTAACTTTGGATCACCCCGTTAAATATCAATTAAGATCCTAAAATCATAATGTGGTAAAGAATGTGACCAAGATTCCAAGCAATTCCCAACACACATGAGATCCGCAGTTTCCCTTGTTAAACCAACACAATAGAACGGTGGGTCAGGCATACAAACACCATTTTGTCGTGTTACTTCTCATGGGATCTCACCCTAACGGATGGTGGGGCCACACGCTGGGAATACCGAAAGTGTTGGGACCTTGTACCCATCCAAGAGAGACTCAGGAGATGGGGCCATTGCAGCTCACGCTGAGATGTCGATGAAGTGCCCCCTTTGATGGGGTTTCAAAGGTTATATTCCAAAGCAAACAAATTAGATCCCAATGACTAGAGAATTCCCATTGAAGTAAATAACGGTTGTGTCCAACTGTGGACGTCCCATGTCACACCAATAAGCAGGTAACCCCCCTCTCTGACAGGGACTGCCTTGGAAACTCACTATTATACGATCACAGGTATACCGCCCTCGGATTAGGGTTCCGCGTAATGAAGTTATAAGAAATTTCCTGTAGGACAGGCTCGGATGGCTGTATTATTTCCATTCAGAGTGTCACACAGGACCTGAAGGACGCGGTGGCGCCATTACTAATGCCATTAAATCACAAGTCATACAACAATAGCCACTGTTAATCAAGGTTAAAACAACCTTGCAGTCATCGCACGAGGCTGCACGGTTGGGATTGCGGCATATATTATTTTTTCCCATGTTCTTTGCCTGCTGAAACTGAGCCACGTGACAAATTTACTGGTTTTATTACACCTTTGTTAGAGACCCTTTGGGTGAATGTCGCTGCATGCAATTTTAACCATACAGTGCAACCCCCGGGTTAAAGACAGACTTACAGCAACCCCTTTTTTTGACAGGTCTATAAAATCACAGAGAGCCATGAAGATTAGGAAGATCGGCTCACGTCAATTAGCGATAAACGCAGCAGTTTGAGGCAGGGATTTTACAGATATTGTTTTAAGCTTTTTTCCCTGTGAGTTGTAACAATTTTTTTTTTTTCCAAAAATATTTTATAGTTCTAGTAATCCTGTCCTAAGGCCCTGTACAGCAAAACCTGCTGTGTGTTACCTAATATTACTCATGTGTGACTAAAAGTAAGTAACATTAACCTTTTAATGTCTGAAAACAGAAAAAAAAATGTAAATTTCAAAGGAATGATGCACCAATGTTAGGTATGAACCCTGGAGAACAGTGTAATCAGACCTTGGTGTGCGTTGTTAGTAGCAGCAGGATTGTGAAAAAATATATTTATATTCTAGAATTGTAGCTGGACTTGCTCACGTGTGAAGTGTTCTGTGATATATCTGCAATGAACTCTTCGCATACAGTGACAGCTGTAGTTTCCAACCATAATTCTTGGCACTCTTTGGGCCCCTTGGTACCAATTGAGCATCGTTGCAATGCCACAGCCTACCTGAGTATTGTTGCTGACCATGTCCATCCCTTTATGACCACAATGTACCCAACATCTGATGGCTACTTTCAGCAGGATAATGCGCCATGTCATAAAGCTGGAATCATCTCAGACTGGTTTCTTGAACATGACAATGAGGTCACTGGACACAAATGGCCTCCACAGTCACCAGATCTCAATCCAATAGAGCATCTTTGGGATGTGGTGGAACGGGAGATTCGCATCATGGATGTGCAGCCGACAAATCTGCGGCAACTGTGTGATGCCATCATGTCAATATGGACCAGAATCTCTGAGGAGCTTCCAGCACCTTGTTGAATCTATGCCACGAAGAATTGAGGCAGTTCTAAAGGCAAAAGGGGGTCCAACCTGTTACTAGCATGGTGTACCTAATAAAGTGGCCGGTGAGTGTATGTGATTACATGAAATCACAGCACCCTCCATGGAGGATGGAGAGGAGTAGAAGTCTATGGAGGCTGTTGTGACTTCATATGATCAGATACATGCATGGGGTACAGTTTGATATTATTAAGAGGCTAAAGGACCTGTGATGTCACATAACATGACTTGGGGAGGCATGGCATAGGGAGGGTTAGATGGGAGGGTCCGGCTGTGCACTCCCCCCTCTGATACCAGGTATTATTTAGCTAAAAGAAGGGGGTCAGTCAGTTATTGGGGCTCTATAGGAACCTGTCACTGGCTGTATATGTGCAAATGTGGTGACAGGTTCCCTTTGAGTTAAAATCCATGCTACATGATCTGTCTTTACTCTGACATGATTGGGTTTTATGTAATGTGTACAGGCGCTAGGCACCTTATTCCAGGTATCAGTCCTATGCTTGACTATCCATGGCTCTAGAAGTTAGCAGAATTTTTGGGCCACCTGCACACAACACTTATTAAAGGGGTTGGCCAATTTACTTTTTTTGTAATGTGTGGGGGGCCTGATATAAGGTAATTTATAAATATACTGTACATCTATGAAATGTTCTGCACCACTTCCCTGATATGTAAAGTGACTGAGGATGGAGGGTCCTGTGATCTCTAACTGTCCGTAATCTACCTTCCAGGACCTTAGACTTGTATTTATGAATACTAACATGGGTAGATTGGTGTAAAAGTAACCTATGCTACGGCCGGCGCAGCGTGGATGAGAGGGGACTGCTTCAGGTGCGGCTTGGAGGGAGAGGAATCTGCGTCAGGGCCCCCACCCCCCCCCCCGCGGGGAGGAGAAGGGGAAGCTTCGCTTCATGGCCGCCGGGAGGAGAGGGGAAGCTGTGGCAGGGCGCGGGGAGGAGAGGGGAAGCCGTCAGGGCGCTGGGGAGAGAGGGTAAGCTGCTCGTGCCGGGGAGGAATGCCTCTCGGGCGTAGATAGGACGGTGGCAGGAGGGAAGCTGTGGCAGGGCGCTGTGGAGAGAGGGGAATGCTGTGGCAGGGCGCGGGGAATGATGGAAGCTGCGTCAGGCTGCGGGAGGGAGATGGGGAAGCTGCGCGGGGCGCTGGGGAGGAAGGTACGCTGCGGCGTGCGGCGGGAGAGAGGTTGATAGCCTGCGGCGGGCGCGGGTAGAGAGGTGGAAGCTGCGGCGGAGAGGGTTTATTTATTTACTTTTTTGTTCTGTTCTGGGGTCTGCACTATTATCTGTTATTTGGTTGCTGGGGTGGTATTTCGCTGGCATTTATAGTTTCTGGGGTGGCATTTTGTGCTGTACTCTGGTTACTGATGTGACCTTTTAAAGTTGAGCAATAGTTAAATCTCACCGGGCCTAGTCCTTAGATTAGGAACAGTTAAAGGAAATTTGATAATTTACTATATGTTTGTGTTATTGGTCTATGTTATCACTCCACAGCCCTGGGCGCTGTTCTTCACTTCTGCCATAATACAAGTAAAAATAACCGGTGTCCAGTACGGTCCCGGGTGATGTAGCAGAATATTTCCCCTTTTCCCCATAGAGATTTGGCGTAAGACTTCACACCCCAGAGTAATTCTGGGTACTTTTGATCCGATGGTGTTATCTAGGGCAGCCGTATACAGTGACTGTGTATATATAGATGTACTGTCACCGGATCCCCATGTAATCCCAGTGACTCGGCGTCCCCTCAGCGTTTCCCCTCCGTCTGTTGCTTGTGTGTGATTGTCACGTGGCCAGCGCTGCCATCTGGACGCTCTGTAACCCTATAATTACCTGTATATAGCACACGGGATCAGGGCCATCACTGTCACTTTCTATGTGTCATGTAATGATGAGGAAGAAAGGCAATAGTTCAATTCATTAGTTGTTCCTTTATTCATCAGGGGTATGATGCAACATTTTGACCCACAGGCCTGCCTTAAAGGGAACCTGTCACCAGGGACCTCATTTTCACTAAAGACAGGTTGCAGAAGCCCTTCGCACCTGCAGTAGAAATCTGTTTTTCTGACAGAATCCTCTGTGTAGTCCTAGGGGTTTGGCTTTGGTTTGGATGCATTTAGAAAACAACATGTGACTTGTCTGTGCTGCAGACTCCTCAGCTCTCAGCCCCCACCTTTGTGCTCCTGTCAGCTCTCCAGGCTGTGACCTCTGTTCCAGTGAAGGAGCACATAGGTGGGGGCTGAGGAGTTTGCAGCACAGACAAGTCACTTGTCATTTTTAGAAATGCACCCAAGCTCAACCCCTGGGACTACACAAATGATTCTGGTAGGGTACAAGGTAAGTTATAGCACACAATTATATTGTAATGCAGATGCTTAGAGAAAGCAGAAAGACGTATTTGCACTGCAGGTGTGATGGGCTTCTGTAGCATGTCCATAGTGAAAATGAGGTCCCTGGTGACAGGTTCCCTTTAAAGGGAACCTGTCACCAGGAGACCCATTTTTAGCACTCCCCCAGTCCCCACAGAGCATAGTACATACACTGCCAAAGTGTTTTTGTATAAAAAATAGGTTTTACAGAAAAAAAGATATGTTATATTGTACTTTCATTAGCATCTGCTGTGTGACTAGGCAGTTGCCTTTATGGGAGGGGCTGGAAACACCCTTGGGAAACATGTGACCTTTTCAAATATATGAATAACTCCCCACACTCGGGATTGGCTGTAGAGGAGCAGGGGGCGTCGCTAAGGCAAGTGATGGGCGTTTTCACATAATTTGAGAAGGTCACATGGAGCTGTTTCCCAAGGGTGGGGGGGAACTGCTCCTTTCCAGCCCCTCCCAGGGGACGAGTGCCTAGTCACACAGCAGATGCTAATGAAAGGTACACCTTTCTCACACCATCTCTAGGTTTCATATATGTCCAAACGAAACAACCGTCCCCAGTTGACGGCAGTTTCTGGTGGCTGACATTCTTGGTTGATGCCATAGGGTCAGAAGAGAATGGGCAGACTGGTTTCAGCTGATGAAGTCTACCAGTTACTCAAATCGCCACCCGTTACACAAGGGTAGCAGAAACATGCTCTGAACACACAGTACCTTCGAACTTTAGGCGATGCTTACCAGAGAAACCACCCGTGTGCCACTCCTTTCAGCTAGAACAAAAAAAAGTAAACTGAGGCTAGCCATTTGCACACTTCAAGAACTTAGGGACATAGAATATTGAAACGTTGCCTGGTCTATAGTCTCGATATCTGCTGCGACGTTCGGATGTTATGTCGAATTTGTGTCAACCCTGAAGCATTGTCTCCATCCTGCCTTGTATCAACATGTGTCCGCGCTGGGTGGTGGTTCATTGTTTGGTGGATATTTTCTATGGCACTCTTTGGGCCCTTGGTACCAATTGAACTCGTGTTCACACTCCACAGCCTACCTGATATTGTTGCTGACATGTTCCAATCCCCTTTGATGAGCCAAGTCCCCTTAACATCTGATGGTCTACTTTCACATGATAATGCGCCCATGTCATAAAGCTGGAATCATCCTCATACCTGGTTTTTGAACTGACCAATGAGGTCACTGGACACAAGGCCTCCCCAGTCCCCAATCATCCGTCCTCTATTCGCATCTTGGGATGTGGTGTACCGTGGAGATCGCATCAGATGTGCACCGACAATCTGCGGCAACTGTGTGATCATATGTCATAATGACCAAATCCTGAGAGCTTCCATCACCTTTTTGAATCTATGCCACTAAGACTTGGGCAGTTCTACAGGCAAAAGGGGGTCCCACCTTTACTAGCATGGTGTCCTAATAAATGTGGCCTGTTGAGTGGTATGTGATTACATAATCACAAGCTCCCTCGCATGTAGGATGGAGAGGAGTAGATGTCTATTGACGCCTTGTTGGACTTCATATGATCATACATGCTGGGGTACAGTTTTCTATTATTAAGATGCTAAGGACCTGTTATTTCACATACATGACTTGGTGAGGCTGGCATAGTTATGGTTATATTGGAGGTCGGCCGTGCACTCCCCCGCTCTTGATAACCAGGTTTCGTTTAGCTGAGAAGAAGGGGGTCAGTCCAGTTATTGGGGCTCTATAGGAACCTGTCCCGGTCTGTATATTTGCAAATGTGGTACGTTTCCCTTTATTACATCCCTGCTACATATCTGTCTTTACTCTACTTATTGTGTTTTATGTATGTGTACAGGCGCTAGGCACTATTTCCATGTATCCGGTCCCTATGCTTGACTATCCATTGCTCTAGAAGTTAGCAGAATTTTTTGGATCCCCTGCACACACCACTTATTACAGGGTTGGCCCCTATTACTTTTTTTGTAATGTGTGGGGGGGCCTTATATCAGGTATTTATACATATACTGTTACATCTATGAATGTTCTGCACTATGTGAAATTATATGAAGTGATATTACTAGTTACTGAGGATGGAGGGTCCCTTGATGCTCTACCTGTCCGTAATCTACTTCCAGGCCTTAGACATTGTATTCATGAATACTAACATGGGTTATTGGTGTAAATGTAACTATGCTACGGCCGGCGCAGCGTGGATGAGAGGGGACTGCTTCAGGTGCGGCTTGGAGGGAGAGGAATCTGCGTCAGGGCCCCCACCCCCCCCCCCGCGGGGAGGAGAATGGAAGCTTCGTCATGGCGCGGGAGGAATGGGAAGCTGCGTCATGGCGGCGGGGAGGAGAGGGGAAGCCGTCGGCGCTGTGTAGAGAGGGTAAGCTGTGGCAGGTCTCGGGTAGTAAGGGGAAGCTGTGGCAGGGCGCTGTGGAGAGAGGGAAATGTGTGGCAGGGGGGCGCGGGGATAGTGATTGGAAAGCTGCGTTCAGGGGCGCGGGGAGGGAGATGGGGGAAGCTGCTGCGGGGCGCGGGGAGAGAGTGAGGATACGCTGCGGCGTGGCGCGGGGAGGAGAGGAATGGAAGTGCGGCTGCGGGGCGTCGGGAGAGAGGTGGAGAGTGCGGCGGAAGATAGGGTTTATTTATTTACTTTTTGTTGCTCGTTTCTGGGGTCTGCACTATTATCTGTTATTTGGTTTGGGGCGGTGGGGTATTTGCGCTGGCATTATAGTTTTCTGTGGTGCATTTGTTCTGTACTCTGGTTACTGATTGTGACCTTTTAAAGTTGACATAGTTAATCTCACCGGGGCTAGTCCTTGAGTTAGGAACACGTTTTAAAGGAATTTGATAGTTTACTCTTGTTTGTGTTATTGGTTCTATGTTCCCCACAGCCCTGGGCGCTGTCGTTTTCTTCACTTTCTGCCTATAATACAAGTAAAAAAAAATAACCGGTCCTCCAGGGTACGGCCCGGGTGATGTATGTGCAGATATTATGTCCCCTTTTTCCCATAGAGATTTGGCGTAAAGACTTCACCACCCCAGAGTAGTTCGGGGTAAACTTGATCCGATGGTGTTTATCTAGGGCAACCGTATATACGTGACTGTGTATATATAGATGTACGTCCACGGAATTATCCCATGTAATCCCCATTGATCTGCGTCCCCTCAGTTCCCCCTCCGTCGTTTGCTTTGTGTGCATTGTCACAGTGGCCACGGCTGCCACTCTGGAATGCCTTCTGATACCTATAATTAGCCTGTATATAGTCACACCGGGATCAGGGCTATCACCTGTCAACTTTCTTTGTTAGGTACCTGAGAGAGAATGAAATGAAGGAAAAAGGGAAAAGGCAAATAATAGTTCCAATTCATTAGTTGTTCCTTATTCATCGGTGGTATGAATGCAACATTTGACCCACAGGCCTGCTTCTTTTAGAAGGAAACCTGTCACCAGGGACCCTCAATTTTCACTAAAGACAGGTTGCAGAAGCCCTTCGCACCTGCAGTAGATCTCTGTTTTTTCTGACAGAATCCTCTGTGTATCTAGGGTTGGCTTTGGTTTGGATTGCATTAAGAAAACAAACATTTTGACTTGTCGGCTGCAGACCTCTCAGCTTCTCAGCCCCAACCTTGTTGTGCTCTGTCAGCTCTCCAGGCTGTGACCTCGTTCCGTGAAGGACACATAGGTGGGGGGATGAGGAGTTTGCAGCACAGACAAGTCACTTGTCTTTTTAGAAAATGCCCCCAAGCTCAACCCCTGGAACTACACAAATGATTCTGGTAGGGTACAAGATAAGTGTATGCACACAATTATATTTTAATGCAGATGCTTAGAGAAAGCAGAAAGACGTATTTGCACTGCAGTGTGTGATGGGCTTCTGTAGCATGTCCATAGTGAAAATGAGGTCCCTGGTAGACAGGTTCCCTTTAAAGGGAACCTGTCACCAGGAGACCCATTTTTAGAGCACTCCCCCATTCCCCACAGAGCAGTACATACACTGGCCAAAGTGGTTTTTTGGTTAAAAAAATAGGTTTTACAGATAAAAGATAATGTTTACAGTGTACCTTTCTTAGCATGTGCTGTGTGACCTAGGCAGTTTGCCTAATGGGAGGGGCTGGAACACCCCTTGGGAAAACATGTGACCTTTTCAATATATACAAATACTCCCCACTACTCGGGAAGATTGGCTTTGTAGGAGAGCCAGGGGGCGTCGGCTAAGGCAATATGGGGCGTTTTTCACATAATTTGAGGAATGTCACATGTCACATGGAGCTGTTTCCCAAGGGTGGGGGGGGACTGCTCCTTCCCAGCCCTCCCAGGGACGAGTGCCTATTCACAGCAGCAGCATGCTAATAAAGGTACAATATAACAATATCTTTTTTTCTGGTAAAAACAAGTTTTATAACAAAACACTTGGCACGTAATCTACTATGCTCTGTGGGGACCCCGCCGGAGATGCAACATGCCGTTCTCCATGCGCCCCCGTGCACCAGTCATTCCTCCCTTCTAAGCATTAGCTCGCTCATCTACCCCCCGTAGACTCACACAGCCCCATTAAACGCTATTGGATTGAACTACTTTTAATGGGTGTTTTAAATTGCAATGCCGCGTAACCGCCCCCATTGATATTCAGCAGACAAGCTGTGATCTATGACCACGCTCACCCCGCGAACCTGTAGATTTACTCTTTAGTACAGAAACTTATTTTTTAACGAAAGTTTCTTTTCTCCAGCTGTGCACAAGGTAGGAGAGCGATCAGATGAGGGAAGCTGCAAGACTGACGCGCAATGAAGCCGCAAGACGGGTACAAAGAGCGGCCTCATCAGGGTCACATAGAGAATGGGAAAAACAAACGAATTTGGGGGGCGTCACGAACGAAAATACGGACTGGCATGGAACGAAGGACAAAGCACACATGAACGTAGCAAGAGCTAACGCAGGAGGGGGTGGGGGGAAAGCCCCGCCGCCCCCCCCTCTCCACCACCGAACAATTAGGCAAAAGATAAAAAGTAAACAGCACCATAGACCCCACCAAAACCCCCCGAACCGCCCTGCCCCCCCCCCCCCTCCCCCCCCAAGACAAATAGACTACCCAAAAACAGGGGGGATACCCCCCCTGCCCCCCCCCCACCCCCACAAGATTTGACGATATTGAGAGGTAGTCCCCCCCCCACAACCACCGCACACAAAAGGAAGAAAACATGTAAAACAACAACGAAAAAGACAAAAAAATATCACGAAAGCTAATAAGCAAACAAAACAAAAAGACCAACGAGAAAGTCACTGGCAAAGTGGGGTCGGAACTACAGACGAACGAAGAAAAAGAAAAGCCCAATTAGGATCCAGAGGACCAGCCCCCGGCAAACCAACCCACCCCCCACCTGGAACAATCAGGGGGGCAGGTTCCGCAAGCCCAGCCCCACCCCGCAACACTAACAGCCCACCGCCCCCCCCAGACATAGAGAGCAGAAAATTGAAACGTGGTGGGAGTCCCCAAAACACCCCCCCGCCCGCCCCCCACCCCCCGCCCTGCCGCCCCCAACCCCCCCCCCCCACGCCCCCCTAAACAAAAAAGAAATAAGGGGAGCGAAAAACGAGAGATAGGTTGTGTGGGTAGGGGAGGGAGGAAAAGTGGTATGTAGTAAGGTGGTAGGTTGTTGGGAGCCACAGATCTGTAATAGGTTACATCTCCTGGTGTATAAGTCTAGTATCCCACTTCCAGCATAATGGGATTCATTCTTCAGAAATTTGGCTGTCCAGGGCCATATGCCAGTGCGAAGCATGATCAACGCGGTTCTGCCACAATGAAACTGGGTATGGGATAAGATCAGCTTGTGATCACGATGGCTTGGCCTGTTCCAGTCCTCCAGGAGAGGTCCCACCTTAGTGGTGGCACTCCTGCCTTCTGCATCTCCCAACCCAAATCTAGGTGTGATCCTGGCAGCACATGTACCCCTGTGCCCCACCCTATAGATGCCCCCACAAGGTCACGGTTGTCTGTCCTGACATCTACTCGGAAGGAATGAGTGTAGGATTTTTTAATTAACATTACTTACAATATCACTGTCAGATGTTATGTTGCCAGAATAGAACTACTTCAACCATTGTGGTGTCTCTTGTATGTTCCGTCTACAATCTGACTAAAATACCGCCTGACCCGGTACATTAAAAAGATCCTCGTCCGTGGTATCTCTAAGTTTTATCTAATTACTCTGTATGACTAAGCGCTTTTATAATTTATCTATGAGCTGTTACCAGACCCCTCTGTGCTGTAGCTTCACAGGCTGTAAGGATTCCGGCACACAACTTTTTTAGCCATTTTTGGGCCCACTGGTGTTCAACGAGTATCCCCCCCCCCCCCCCTTGTGTGCAAACTGACTCCATGTCACCCCGCTCGCATCCGTATTTGCAGACCACACAGAACGGGAATACACAGATGATACGCCGTTTATACGAAATGTAGATTTCTCTTAGCATGAGGAAATGTGCTTCTGCTTCTTCAATACTAGGGAAGCAATGGACATGCTGAGCACAGCCGCTCTGGATCTCCAACTCTCCCATAGAACGTGAATGTAGAGTGGGGTTCTGAGATTACTGTGACGCTGTGCTCGTAATTTCCGCCCCGCCCCATGTTTTAATATGTCAGCAGATGTATATATGCTCGTCCTGCGCTCCACACCCACCGGTCGACTCCGCCGGATTCCTGCCAACCCTCTGATTTCCTGTCTTTGTTCAGGGTTTTAGGATGGGGGCGGTAGGAGCAGCGAGAGGAGGAGGTGCGATTCTTTGTAAACAGCTTGTTCCGAAGAAGCAGAAGACGCGGCGTCCTTAACGCTTCACCGGAATGATGAGGTCCGACAGGGAGAGTGTGTCGCGTTATATCTTTGCACAAGTAGAAGAGGGTTTTCCATTTGTGGATAGAGAAGGGTAAATGTGGAGGATGTGACTTCCCCCCCATTACTCTGTCTAGGGGAGGGGGCGCCTCTGAGGCTGGCAGAGTTTATATTAGGCTCCAGGACGGTGGAGAAAGTGTTTATTCCCATGTAAAGGGGGATCATATACTCCTATGTATACTGTGTGGGATATAATATTAATCTAGTTTTTTTAATTGCAATGACATTGTCTAAAAATTTTTAATATTATTTCCCCGCAGGCAGAGGTATGTGTAAAATTTGAGAACGCTTTAACCATCACCGTCTTCAACTCAGGACTTATACACATTCCTGCCACAAATTCGCCGTCAGTTATTCATGGACTCTTATGAAAGGGGTGAGCGCACGAAACGGCTTAGAAACTGGACCTGGAAGGGCTCTGCTACCGAGCTTTCCTTAAATGGGAATATGTCTCCATAAATTTACCTCCTATACTAAGGGGTGTGGTGACGTAAGCTATGCCCACGTTGCCACCAATGATGCAGTCTGCTTTTGGTCTACACTCTCACCATGCAAAACTTCACTTAAAATATGCAAATTAGGCTGAAGTGCCTATGGGGGGGTTGTTTAGCAGGCCCCTCTCACTGGACCCAGGAGTGACCTAGCTGAAGGGGAGATGAGGGCAGGTGTGGTGCTGTGGAGTGTATCGGGGGTCGATGTTAATTCTTTTGATTTGGACCCCTGATGTGCTCCACTCCAACCCCTACCCCCAAAGTACTTCATCCGAATTTCATATTGTGGACAGTGAACTTTTGCAGGGATGAGCAGCGCGCCCGCACCCACATAAACAGGATGACCCACCGTGTCCGGCACATAGCCGCGCCTCATCTTACTCTCAACCAGACTGGCCTACCCAAGACGAGACTAACCAACTACCACCCATTCTCTAACAGCGTTTCCATGGACCTTACTAGTTCCCCAGCAGCTGCTACAGTCGTATAAACATCTCTTTTGTGTATAGCGCCATCAAGCACATAGCTTTACAACAGCAGGACATATACAAATATAAATAACTTACAGAGTACAAACAGTCATCTGGTCCAAATAGTAGAGAGCGGCCCTGATCAATCAGGAGCTTACAGTCTATGAGGTGAGGGGGTGACACAAAGATTTCACTCCTAGTAGATGAGGGGGTGACAAAAGAGCTTACAGTCTATGGGATGAGGGTGACACAAGAGCTCGTTACAGTTCTATGAGTGGTTAGGAGGTGACACAAGAGCTTACAGTCGATGAAAAAAAAAGGAGGGGTGACACCACAGCTTCCGTCTATAGGATGATTGGGTGACACAAGCGCGTACAGTCTATGGATGAGGGGTGGACATCGAGCTACAAGTTTATGAGGCTGAGAGGCTGACACAAGAGCTTACAGTCTAGATGGATGATGAATGGGAGTGGACACAAGAGCTTAAGTCTGTGAGATGTACGAGGGGGGTGACACTAGAGGCTTACAGATCTATGAGTATGAGGGAGGAACACGAAGAGCTTACAGTCTATAAGATTAGGGGGAGACCAAGAGCTTACAGTCATGAGGATGAAGTGCGTGCACACGCAGAGCGTCAGTCTATGAGGATTGAAGGGTTGAACACCATAACCTTACAGTCTAGAGGATGAGGTGGTGACCCATGAGCAAACTATTTTATTGGGTGAAAAAGCACCCCATATTTGCTTTACTTCGACAAACTCTTTACCAGAGTTTTTTATGGCATTATTGACTTTTTGTCTTTTATAATTGCTTGCAATTCCATATATGAAATTATAATGCCATTTTTCCTATGTGTTGCCCTGATATTCAGTGTACTATTTTTTTATTCTTGTCTTCCTGTACAGGACTGATTGATGTCTCCATTGTTTGTACATCAGGAGCTAACCACCCCAGTAGGTTACACAAACGTTTGCTAAGAACAGTATCTAGAAGTTTGAAGACCTAAAAAGTGAAGAGTACCGATAAGAAAGAAGCGGTGGACCACATTCTCCGGGCAGAGCCCGCGGCGCCCTCCACCCCCCGCCTCCCCTCACCTGTGCCCCAGGTCCCACATTGCGGACACTGCTCCACCCGGGCGTTCATCCCCATCAACGGCTCCACCCTCGACCCCCTGGTAACAGTTTACCACCACACCGCCGTTCGACCAACAGCTTTCCCCGCGACAGATTTCCCTCTACAAACCCACCCGCTGCCCTCAAGAAAATCACTCCCTCTCGGTGCACACTTGTGTGGATTGGTCCAAACAGGTGGGAGGTGTAACTAACTCCCACCATCATAGTGATCTAGGCTACAAGGAGTCCCCTGCTTCCCTCCTCTGTGGAACATCAGTGGGCAAACTAATAATACACATACACCACCAATGCGTCTCCTGTCAACTCGAGGACGTCCAGTCCCCCCCTACGCTGTCCAACCTCACGATCCCACGCCATTACTCATCACTGCATGGCCCAGAACCCCACAGCACAACCCACCGCCTTTTGGTACTTTGCATATTCTGGTTGCTGTATATTTCTCTAACTCTGTTTTCAGATTCAAATCGGTGGAACAGACCGTGTTGCTGGGGAGGATACCCAAACCTTGTGCATAATAGAGAAATATGTGCAAGGAAGGACTCCCCATCCACTGGGAGATCCAATGGGAAATCTTACCTTCACACGGGTCTATTTCTAAGATAACTTGAGGCTGATCCCTCATACAAGGGACACTCTTCCCGAAGAGATACTGGTTGCTACCCCAATGGCCATTCGCAGTGTCTGATCACAACAGCTGAAGTGATGCCCCTTTTTGTTGTCCAATTACAAGTGTGGGGTTTTTCATGGTATGGATGGGAATCTTAAGAATACCTACATCAATTTAAAAATAACGGAACTCCGAATAACAGATGAGCACAATGTAACCACAGTCCCCCGCTCGCCAAGGCTTCTTATTTTTACCAGCCTTTACTCCTACACAAGTGCAAATCTCAAATCAACAATCAATTGATTACTTTTTTAAATGATTCTTGGTAAAATATTTATATAAGTCCAACCACAAAAAACGCCCTCGCAATAACCAGGCAAGGGGTCCCGGGTTACGTACAATATCGGTAGTCTGTAGGTTTGTCTCTCAAGTTGACTTTGGTAAGTTTGTATCATCGGAACTATAATATTTTATTATGTAACAAGCACCATACAAATTTTCTGTGGGTCTCTGTGACAATTGGATTTTAAAATGTTAGGTTCGAACGCAGGAAGTTTAAAGCAATAAAGCTTCACTGCAAGATCACCTGTTATACCGTGTTTATAAAGCTGTTTGTTATGTGTAGCCTGAGGCTAAAGTACAGTAACATTCACGCCACCACCGGTCTCAGGCGGGCCCTCGGATGTAGTCAGTGGTTGTCCTCAGTCGTAAGTCCAGGCCGGACCTGCCCTCGCTACCATTGTACCCAATCAGTTGACGAACTAAAGAGGTCAGGTTTGCTGCTCGCTGTGCTTGTAACCTGCGTCCCCTAACAACAAACCCTAGTTACAGAACCGACCGGCCTGTTGACCTCTGGTAGGAAGGCTCGTCATCTGTCTGGTTTCTCTAGTCCCAGCCGCAGTTGACAACTGTAAGGTGTCGTACTGAAGACTTATATGGTAATCCTTGTTCCATTACAGCAAAAAATGTCTAATTGTCACTGGGGCGTAAACATATTGTTTTGGTCTGAGTCTACCCTTAATAAAACACATAACAGTTTCGGAACCTTACATACAATAATCAACTAAGAACAAACCTCCGGACCCTACGTGTCACGGTATCCCGGGGTACGTGGCCGTATCTATCAATAAGTGGATAATTGATGATGATGGGGGATCTCAGCTTTTAGTGGACCGCCCCTCCTGAAAGCTAACAAACAGGATCCACCTATCCTCACCATCATGCTCTACGTTAGGCTGGTTGGGTGGGACCTTCCATTCTTTCCCATGAATATCGTCATAGAAATCGTGGAGGCATCTGATGGTGCGTCAATCCGGTACCTGTTTTAGCTTTCTGAGTTCCTTGGAGACCAGTAGCGGTCGTCGTCCGCAGCTTCCGCATTTCTTAAAGGGTATCATTGCTGCTTAAGTTAACTTGGAGTCTGAGATAAGTGATATGTTTAATAAAAGTCCTTTTATTCTCATCCCTCAGCGCAACCCCAACATATCACCAAAAGGCACCGGACGGAGATAGAGATTCTCCCTATCTGAGTTCCGCGAGCCTGCCAAACCCCACACAGCACCCACAACCATGCAACCCTCCTGCACCAACCGGTCAAGTCTTGTACTGCCCATGACGTCAGAGGATCTGCCAGGGAGTTCAACAACTCACACATAGGTCATGACAGGGGACGGGAGAGGTTTCGCTATCCTCGCGCCTTTTCGTTGGGTAGCGTTCTAACGTTATGTGTAGAGGCAACGAATAGATAAATAGGTTATGAGGCCCGTCAGATCATATATAGCATACCCCTATAGACCACGTGGCAACCTATGCACGGGTCCAGTGGTGGCACCCGAGCACACCTGGGGCCCACAGTCGCCATCACCCTACCAACAGAGATTTTCCCTGACAGAGACTCAAACCTGTCACTCCTAGCATCCCTTCCGGTCACTTGACTTGCGGGATTGTACACAGCCTAGCTGCGCTGGGACTACAGGAGGTGCAGACAAGGCTGTGTGATTCGTGGAGCCTCCTGCGCTGGGACCCTGCATACTTGTCCTGTTCAGGGCCCCTGGAGCGAAGCTCAATGCATAAACTAATTTCTTTCTCCCGGGCTCTTTCTTGTAAACGATTGGTGGCAGGGCACAGAACAAGGTAGGCAAATGTTTACTCCTTAAATTTCCAATTTTGCGTCGCCACCATCCTTGCTCTTTCCATTCAAAAAGGCGTGGGTCTTGTTGGTTGTAGCTTTTGGCACTCTGTCTGTAAAGGTTCGCCATCACTCTATCGGCCCTGTTCTAGAGCAAGAGCTTGTTAGTTTTCCCGCCAGTGCCCCATACTCTACCAGGGGGTGGCGGAATTGTGTACATCTCCTCCCCTCGGTAGCTACTCATTACTCAAATATACTGGGAGGCGAATTTATCAAAGTTCTGAGGTAGAACTGGGCCTACTGATAGAGTGATATATCGCTTAGACATGATGTCTGGTGGGAGCCCTGGGCTGTTGGGTCTGGGAATCGCACTAACTACATCAACAAATTTCAATCTCTGGACCATAGTTGACTCAGTGTTCTTGCAAAAATAAACAGAAAGCGTGGGGATGTTTATCAGATTCGGCAAGGGGTGGGCTCTCTAATGCCAGTTTTATTGACTTTACGGTAACAAGTGTGTCCAAAAACATCGCACTCATAGTGCGAGTTGTGATTAAAAACCTGTTTAAAGGGCATCTCTAACCCCAGGATAAAAGACTGTATCATGAACCTGATGGCGCCAGGCTCCAGTACACACCTCTGAGCCGGAGCCCTCGGGCTCGATTGGCAACAGTATTAAATCATCCTGGGGGGTAGGTAGGGTTCCGTTTAAATCTATGTTTCCTGTGTTGGACTCGGACGATGGTTAGAGGGTTATTTAAACTGTATGTTATGTATTGTAACACCACTTCATGACCAAGGATTATTGTGTGTCTGAATGCCCAGTTCTGTCTGTGCTCTCTTCATTGGAACAGCATTTACCGATCATACACAATTTTTTTATTTTGTTTGTGAGACTTTTTAACTTGATAGAATGTTATTAAAAACTTTCTTTAAATGTAGAACAAGAACTAAAATTTGAAATATCGCGCGCCACGCGCGGGCGGGGCCCAGTAATGAGTTTTTTAATTAGGAATAAAGTGTAAAATTTAAATCCATCAAAACCATTTTCAGGGCAGAGGTCCGTTTACTTTGCACTGTCTCAGCGGCATCTCCTTCTCCATTTTGTGCCGGTCATGCTGTGCTCACTTCAAAAGGTCATATCTCAGAGATACTGTTGGCACTCGGTTAAAGAGGTGCATCTTCCCCTAATAAAGGATCTGGGATCAGGATTGTGGTGTCTAGTTGAAAGCCGTACCCTAAATTCGTCACCCCTTGTCTCCAAACTCCGCCCCAACCACCTAACCCCTACAGATCGGACAATAAAGCTGTAATTAAAGCTGCATCAAAAATTAGCAATGTTTTTTTACAGCGGATATCTCCCATTCCTATTCATCCTAGACAATTACAATCAATTACATTTAAGTAAATACTCATCCTCTTTTTGATATGACCTAAGAGATGGACTTCAGTGCCACCGTTCAGGAGATACATTTGTTAAACTGGGGGTAAAATTGTACTATAATGACTAGTCCTTTAGTACTGGTGTTTTCTTCTGGGACATGTGCAAATAATAATGTATGTAGCCGTATCGTCAGTTGTAAGGGGTTTAAAACCGCCACTCGTATCCTACTCATACCAGACTGGAATAGCCAGATGAGTAGATTTTCGTTTTTCAATCAAACTAGCAACTGCGTGTCCTGTAATAACCCCCCTCCCGTGTGCGTTTGTTCGTCAATTGACTGCGTTTCTCTTCTCATGATCGCGTATTGCCGGTGATTCGTGAGGGCGGCCCCGTTGTTAAAGGCTGAGCATAGATGCCCTTCATACTGATACCTTGGCGGGCCTCCTTTCGGTCCCGCCTGAGGGCAACCGCTTTTGGCTTGAGGCGTTGACCGCTCACAGGACGCCCGGGACTTGCAGAACACTTGAATCCTGTGTGCGGAAGGTCGCGAGCAAGATCTCACAACCGGTCTCCACCATGGGTGACACCATTCCGGCATCGTGAGCAAAACTCAAAGGCTGAGATTAAGTCGCTTAGAGTTTAGTATTTTCCTTCCTTTTTGGATGTGCTGTGTTGGGTATAAGTGCACTGTACTGTGTAACATATGTCCCGCCGGGACGCAATCTGACGCTGCGAGGGGTGCGGTGTCGCCTCCTGTCATGCCGTGGGCGCACAAAAGTGTGGGTGCAATAGCAAAAACAACGAAAAGACAACGACAACACCAAAAGGACCTAATGTGGGCCTGGCGTTGCACATACTGGAATGCTCACGAGGGATTGGGGCGTGGGTGTGCAAGCACCCCGCCACTGACCACCCATCCCAAACTCAACATTACATCACCCCAGGCGACTCACACGCCAACACTAAGAAGTTATGTCTCCCGCAACCCCAACCCCCTACCCCCATCACTGCCCAAACCGCATAGACGCATCTACCCCGACCCTACTTCCAACTGCCACTAGCCTCCCAGCACATACCCAGTAATATATTAAGGAGTTAGACACGGTCAGCAACGGGCATGCAGCTTATAGGGATCCAACAACACAAAACAACACTAAAAAAGTTCCATACAGCCACACACAACATGATCCTAACGGTTCGCGTAACCAAGATCACAGAATGTATTGGCTTGGCTGAAGTAGGCATGTGGCCTGAAAGGAGTGAAGGGTCACAGCCGTGCCCCTGCAACCTGACCCAACGGTCTAAGCCAACCCCAACCTCCATCCTCTCACCACGTCCCCTCTACATTATCCCTCCAAGAAAACAACGGCCACTCCAACCGGCCCAAGCCCCCCACTCCACACCCCACACCACCGCAAAAATTTTATTAAGTCTGATGTCCCTTTTCCAATCATTCCACCTCAATATCCATGAGTAGAATTTGTATGATATGTTGGGTATATTTTCTTGGGCACATTTCCTATATGGCGTCGCTAGATGAAGAGTAAAGGACTGTGGCGTGCTCAATTAATCACGACCCAAACCCCAACACCCCCCCCTCCCACCCCCCAACCCAACACAAACCAACCCCCCCCCCTGACCCAAGCCACCCCCGCATCACGGTTGGACGGAACGAGAACAAGTACCAGGCCTACCCCCACAACCTCCCCCCACCCTTTTTAAAGAGAGTTTAAAGTTTAAAATCAAATCACAGAAGATGATCCCCACTTAGCCCGCAGCCAGGGGTAGGTGTCCCTTTTTGTGCTGTCATCTATGCGGCTGTAAGCAAAATCAGCGGTGACCGTCGGGGCCGCAGGGTTCTGGGTGATTTTCTGCGTTGGTTGACTGTGTTTAGGTTGTGTGGTAGAGGGGAAGTGCCATGGTTTTGTAACGACGTGGGGCACAGCGGGCAGGCGCGCGCGGTACCAGTATAGTTGTGTGTAGTCATTTGGGTGGGGAAGAACGGGGACCCAGTGGGTGCGGGCGTGGGGGCCTGCGGGGGGTGGGGGGGTAACCCTTCTTTCTTACGGAAGGGTCTTTATTATTTGAGGTATAAAGGGTGAACGCAGTTGTCATTTCTCTGAATAATCACGATCGCTGTATCTTAACCGTTCCGGGCTCACAGCAGGAGGCCTGCAACCATGGAACCCACACAGACGGGGGGGGGGTCCGGACGACAGCGTTCAGCTCTGCCCTCCCCCTCATTCCCTCCGGACTGGCTAATGTTGCGTCATGGTAGGCTTGGAGGTCTAGTGATCGTCATGCTTTCCTTATTGATTGCCGCGCCAATTATCTTTTGTTTAGGCTTCTTTATTTATCAATTTAACATTTAAATGATTGCATTTTTCCTGTTTGTTCCCTTCTTAAAGTGTCCCTAGTACTTGTGCTGTTTGGAATAGATAACCTTCCTAGAGTAAGATGTCTGGATCGGTGGTGGTATCGAACGTCCAAATACTCCTATACCTATGCCCAGATTCTTCATTTGTCGCATCAGATCGATGGGCGGTGTGTGTACATGAAAGTGCAGCTGTGATGGAATTGTGACTCGCGTACCCCCTCGCCGCGAGTACCCTGCTCAACGCCGAAAGAGGGCGATTCGCGGTGGAATTGTGGCGACCTGTTACCTCTTCGATAATCCACGCTACTGTCGCGATGTTACGGACATGGGTGACCTCCTACCATCCATTGCTCTGTATTGATGGATGGATGGCAGATGGGATTGATGTATGGAATGGATTGGGATGGATGAATGGATGGATGTGGTATGGAGTATGGATGGATGTGTGGGATGAGATGGGTAGGTGGCTTGGACGTTGGTTGTAGTGGATCGACGGATGGATGTTGGGAATGGATAGATGGATGTTGTGGATGAGATGGATGTGGGATGGCTATGGCTTTGGGATGGATGGATGTTGGTGCTGACGATTGGCATGGATGGCTGTTTGGATGGACTGGATCAATCCGCGCGCCCCCTCCCATGACCATTCCGTCCCATGGCGACTGCGCCACTCCTGCCTACGGTGATCACCCTGTCACTGGATGTGGGATTGGATGGACATGATGGTTGGGTGGTCACCTGCTGAGATGTGGTGGGAATCGCTGATATGGATGGGAGTGCTGGTGGGTGATGTATGCTGGCTTGATTTGTGGGGGATGGGAGGTGAGCCTTGGGCTGGGCTGGTGTCCCTGGGTATGTGTGGCCCTTGGATGTGCTGGCTGGTGGGGATGGGCTGCTGGCTGTGGCTTGCTGGCTGTGGGTCTGAGTTCTGGCCCTGGATCGTAGGGCTTGTGGTCTGTGGGATGGCTCTGGTGTTCGGCTGAGACTGGCTGGGCAGTGGGCCTGGCCATTGGCTGTCGTGTGTGTACCTCTTGGCTGTAGGGCTGGCTGGCTGGCATAGGTGGTCCATGTCTGGCACATTGCGGCTGGCTGGCTCTTGGCGCTGGCTGGCTCTTGGCTTTGGGTGGGTGGATGTTGGCTGCATGGCTGGCATTGCGAGAGGCCCCTCTTGCCCCAGTTGGGCTGTTGGTATGGGTGATCGGCTGGCTGTGGTCACGAGGGATGGCTGTGGTCTTGGCTCTGGGCTGTGGGCTGGCTGGCTCTTGGCTGTGGCGGCCATAGGCGTGGCTCCGGTTTTGGGCTCTTCGGCCCTGGATGCTGGCTGTGTGGCCTTGCTGGCCCTGGTTGATGGGCCTGGCGGCTGGCGTGGTGTGGGCGTGGTGGCATCGTGGCCTGTTGGGCTGGCTGCTGCTTGGCTGTGCGGTTGGCTCGGGTCTTTGGGCTCTGGCCCTGGTCTGCGCGTGGCTTTGCTGTGGGCCTGGCTTTCCTTGGCTTGTGGCGCTGGACTGGGCTCTTGGCGGGGGCGGCTGGTCTTGGCTTGGTGGGCTGGCCTGGCTCCCGTGGGATGGCCTGGCTGCTCTTTTCGCTGGCGTGGTCGTGCGGCTGGCTGGCTTGTGTGCGGTGGCTGATGGGGCTGCTGGCTCGTGGCTCTGGGCTCTGGACTGTAGGTTCGATTGCTGGCTTGGGCTACGACTGGGCTGGCTGGATCTTTGGCTCTGGCCTAGGTGGTCTTGGTTGGCTGGTGTCTCTTGGCTCGGCGTGGGCTTGCTTGGCTCTTGGCTGCTGTGAGGCTTGGCTGGCTCTTGGCTCTGGTCTGTGGCTTGGCTGCGCTATTGGCTCGCCTGCGCTTCCCCTCTGGTTGGGTTGCTCCTCTCCCCCGACCGCGCTTCCCCCACCGTCCCCCTCCCCAAACGCCACCCCCCGCCACCCCCCCGTCCCATTTTAGGTTTCAGAAACACATGGAACGGAGCCATCCCCCCGAGAACACCCTATTCTTGACCACTCCCCACCCCCAACCCCCTAACCCAACCCCCCCCCCCCCAGCCCACAAACCACAACCTAATCATAGGGAAGCAGGAGAGGAGGGATGGGGTGGGTCTGTCCCTCTGACAAGGCTACTACTCGTGCCCTAACCAAGGCATATAGCTGCCAGTATCAACATATAGGAGAAAGGTAAAAGATTCTACCTCCCAATCGTAACCGGCGACCCCAAAAGCCCGAGGTAGCAGGGGGGGGTGGACATCAAAGATCAGCAATTGTCTTCAGGGAATTGTAACACAGCCACACAAGACCTGGTCCCGTTATTTGTCAACCTTCGCCCCTCGGTCACGCCCCATTTCGACGTCCCTCTGCCGACCCCCACCCCCGCCCCTCGACCTACTCCCCCTAGGAGCCCCCCCCGACCCGGAATACCACAAAGCTTATTAGTTCCCAGAAGCATTTCACCCTACTTAAGGAACCCGACTAGTACAGGACACCACGCCAAAACCTCTAGTTTTACAGACAGACCCCTCTTCCACCTCATGCCCCTGCCCCCACCGCACCCCTGTGACCAATTGATGAGGCCCGAAATTCTCCTTGGATGCTTACGTACTATCGTCCCAGACTGCAATGATCAGACTTTGAAGTGTCTGAATGAAGCTTATTGATAATCCTTGGCTCCAATGACAGCAAAAAATTGGTGTAGGGAAATCCAATTGTCAACCCTAACCCTAGAGGGCAGAAATTTTACATCCTTCCCTGCCCTCAACCACCACATAACTAAACATACTACCCCCAGTCCCACATTCCGACTTGTCAATTCAATATGTACCACCTACAGCAACACATACTTGTACCATCAAAATAAATATAATCCGGTGTTCTGAGGTTCGTATAATTCCCTAATCCAGAAAGTTTGCAACAACTGCCACAACTAGGAACGTCCCCAGGGGGTGGATGCACAGCTATAACGAGCGACGGGGGGGGGGGGAGGGGGGGGGCCTCGGGCCTGTGGGGGTCCTCAATTTGTCCGGATTGGGCTTTTCGTCCCTCTCCACGCCTCAATGAGCTGTCACATGAGCTGAACCATGGAATCTGCTCATAACTGCGTGGGGCTAGTTATAAATGGTTTCCGGGGACTATATTCTACACAGTTGCTTGATGACAACTATTTGGAATAGTGCTGTTTTTCTTTTTCTTTCTTTTTTTTTTTTTTTATGGTTAAAAAGTGGAAGTCTATAAAAATGCCAATTAAAAACGTAAGGAAGAAAAGTGTTCCAATACTGTAGATATGACAATTAGTTTTCTTTTGTGTCGTACAGCCAAATAACTTGTGTATTGCAGCTGTATAAATTGTGTGTTATTTGCGATTGAGTTTACTGGTTACAATAAAGCAGGTTAAAAAAAAAAAAAATAAATTAAAAGTATCTACCACAAATGACTACGCGCACCTATGACACATTTTTGGCTGCGTATATAACGTCGCGCTCCGGAACGCTACGGCCCCAGACCCTTCCGGCCTTAATGCTAGTCCACTGGCTTCTCCTAAATAACCTGCCACTGGAACATGTCACAATCAAATTATATAAAGGGGGGGAAAAAAGCAGCATAGGTGGCCTAATACACAACCAAATTCTCAACATGGTTTCCTACTCGTAGAATGTACCAAGGTGCCCTAACATCACCAGGGGGTGGTTGTTTTCACGAACAACACGGGGAAACCCCCACCAACCGCCACTTTTTTATTGTTTTTTTTTTACTTAAAATTTATTATTTATTACCAAAGGCATCGTTGGGGATGTTCCAAAATTAAAGCACAAGCCAACATTACAGAATTTATGGGCTAAACACTGCACGACACAGGGGGGCTTGTTTGGGTGGTTTTGTTGCAGCGGGGAGGAGAAAGGGGAATATGGCAGACAATAAGGGAGGACTTTTTCATACAATCTAACTTTTAATGGGCAATATAAAAGCCTACATGACTGGTACGGAGTCCGTTTGTTGCGGGTTCCAGGGGGAAGACAGGAAAAAGCACCCGAAATATATAGCTGAGATCTGCATTTAAGCAGCTTGATGACAGTGTTACAGCACCGTTAGGGGGTTAATGCTACGAGGCGGGTGGGCGACTAATAGCGCGCAATGAGCATTATGAGTTTAGACTACCACAGTGCCGTACAACAGTAGAGAACAGGCACCAAACGGAACAGCCACCAAACCGAGGACGTGGCGGTGGAACAACGCCCAACTTGTGGGGGAAACAAACACAGAAGGGGGGGCGAGCCAATGGAGGGGGTCGGGGGGGAGGGGGGGGGTTTGGGGGGGGTCACACCCCACTCCCCCCCGCCCCCCCCAACTCCGTACCCCAACCCCGAACCCCCCCCCCCCCCTAACCTCCCCCACCCCGCCCCACCCCCCACAATACAACGGGGACCAAAGTAATAACACAACCCCATAAACTAGAAAACCAAGACATTACGAACGCCAGGTGGGGCAGGGGTTGGAAGTACCCCCCCATAATGGGTTACCGAGCCCCCGATGTGGCAAACAAACACGCAACAAACACGGAGAACTGAAACCCCGCCATACGATCGACCCACATAATCGCCCCCCCCACTAACCAAGACACCCAGCAAAAGTAGACAGCCATCTATATGAACGTCACTGGATGAACTATCTTCCATTAGATTCTGGTCCATCAATACCAGAATTAATGGGGTAGCTGACACTTTAACCACCCCATCCATACCCCGCCAACCCCAGCCCAAAAGCAGGAGGCTTACACGGGTCTGCGAACGAATCATACCAAGACACAGGAGAATGCAGGGGAAGAACAAGCATCCCATTCCCGCTATCCCAAAATTAAGTTGGGGGTGAGTGGCAGCGCTGCATTACTGCAACCAACTCACTAGACAACAAGCGCCGCAAATTCACATAGCGCATAGCGCAGGGTCAATCCACACTAGTGATGAGTTGGGGGGATCAACCTATAGTAGCAAAACCCCTACAACTCGGGTTGAGATAACCGACCAGAAGATGGGGGGTGGGGGCACTAGATTCTCTCCGTTTTGATTCTGTTCACACTGTATGCTATTAAGTGCTGTTGCTAATATATATAATATAGTACTAGGCTACTATCCCCGTTAACATATCACCGGTCTAATTACTCCTGTCACCACACCACTACCCCAAACCTACTCAGACAACAGAACCAGAGCGACCCCTGAAATGATCGGTTTTGTATAAAGATTGTGTGCATGACCCTGCCCCCCGCTCTCCAGTAATCCTCATTGGGGTGTATATACACTCTAAAAGTAACTTTGTACTATGTATATATATCAACTGTCCTATGTGCGGTGTATGGAAACCGGCAGAGCGCCTCCCTACATCAACAACAAGCTGAGCCCTATCTGGGTGGCGGCAGTGCGCTCCAACAACACACTCAGCTCCTGCGCATGGATTGAGAAGACGTGAGAGCTGCTGAGCGGACACCGCAGCTCCATACTCCAGGAGGCTGCCGCCACCGACACAACTTCAGCCCGACAGGTGCGCATAGAGCCCAAGTAGGTTTCTATACTAGCCTTTTTACCCTGACAAATCACACAGTCACTGGTGGGGTACGGTACACACTATCATATTAATGTGGTGCGGGGAACCATGATCACATGGCCTTCAGTTATGTACTTAGATCAGATTTGGTGGGTCCAGCATCTTTACAACAGCTCTGTACAACATCACACATCATAGTATCCCCAGCTATATGTAGATACATCACTCTCTATATATCATCTCCAGTATCAGACTCTGTGTCGCACTAGCCTATTTATTATCCCCAAACCAGGACAATGAGTGCTGGATACTCATAATTAGATTACTAATACCTCCAGTCGCGCAACTGTAATGCCCTACGTCATATATTATATATTACTCTACTATACATCCTACCTCCAAGTAACAACGATGATAATTACCTGACACCTGATCATATGTAGTAGTCTACTAGGGCCCCCCAAGCCCGTTGCCCCCGATCCTCACATTCCCTCCTCCCCCCATACCAAGAGCGCTGTATTACACTATCAAATACAATCTTAACATTACTCTCTAGAATCATCATTCGAAGTAAAATCACAGTACAGCGCTGTAAACACTATCATACAGTATTAGATAAATTACTCATACTTATACATCCTCCTCCAGGACAGCGCTGCACTCATACACTATCATATATGAGTTACAGCACTCATCTATACACAATCCTCCCCAGTAAGAAACACGGCGGCTGGTAATACACATACAATATACACATTAAAGAACAATACCTCTGCTTATATCCTCTCCAGTACATGAGCGGATCAACAACTACCATATATATTATACCAGTCCTGCATCTATATAATCACATCCCAGTCCTAGCGCTGTATAGCACTATCAGTATGTATGATTAGGAAGCAACTCAACTCATCAGATATCAGCTCCAGGTACACTTAACGAAAATCACATCCGGCTAGTATACACCTATCATATATATTATATATATACTCATCTATATATCATCTTCCGGTACACGTGATACACTATCAATATATTATACATTACTCCATCTATATATCCTCTCAATATATGAATAACTCCCCACACTCGGGATTGGCTGTAGAGGAGCAGGGGGCGTCGCTAAGGCAAGTGATGGGCGTTTTCACATAATTTGAGAAGGTCACATGGAGCTGTTTCCCAAGGGTGGGGGGGAACTGCTCCTTTCCAGCCCCTCCCAGGGGACGAGTGCCTAGTCACACAGCAGATGCTAATGAAAGGTACAATATAACATATCTTTTTTTCTGTAAAACCAATTTTTAATACAAAAACACTTTGGCAGCGTATCTACTATGCTCTGTGGGGACCGGGGGAATGGCTCTCCTGGTGACAGTTTCCCTTTAAGCATAGTCCTCATACCCCTGATGAATAAAGTTAAACACTATTGGATTGAACTACTTTTTGGTGTTTTAAATTGCACCGTGTAACCGCCCCCTTGGATTCAGACAGCTGGGATCTTATGACCACGCGCACCCGTCTACCTGTAAATTTACCTTTTAGTACAAAAACTAATTTTTTTACAATTTTTCTCCTTTGCACAAGGATGAAGCGATGCAAAGATGAGGGAAGCTGACAAGACTGACGCCATGAAGCCTCAAGACAGGTACAAAGAGCGTCCTCATAGGGTCACATGTATAATGGGACAACTGTATATTGCATCTCCTGGTGTAGTAAGGTCATTAGTGATCCCACGTGCAGCAATAATGGGATTCTTCTTCCGAAAATGGCTGCCACATATTCCAGTGCGAGGCAATGATCAGACGCTGTCTGCCACATGAAACTGGGTATGGGATAAGATCAGAGCTGTGATCACGATGGCTCCTTTCCAGTCCTCCAGGAGAGGTCGCCACCTAGTGGTCACTCCTGCCTTCTGCATCTACCACATCTGTGTGATCCTGCAGCACATGTACCTCTAATAGATGCACAAGGTACAAGTTATCTGCTGAACATCTACTGCGGAAGGAAGTGATTTAGGATTTTTAATTAAAATTAATTAAAATATCACTGCAGATTTATTTTGCACAGAAATGTCCACACAATGTGGTATCTTCTTATATTTGTTATCTATGACCTCCTGCCTTATAAAACTTTTATAATTTATACTAATGAGCCTGTTACCAGAGCCCCTCTGTGCTGTAGCTTCACAGGCTGTAAGGATTCCTGCACACAAACATTTTTTAGCCATTTTTGGGGCCCATGTGTCAACAGTATTCCCCCCCCCCCCCCTTGTGTGCAAAAACTGACTCCATGTCACCTCTATGCCATCCGTAATTGCAGAACCACACAGAACGTGAATACAGATGATACGCCGTGTGTCAGCCATATTTTTCACATCCATGTAGATTTCTAGCATGTAGAGGAAATGTGCTTCTGCTTCATTCAATACTATGGAAGCAATGGACATTGCTGAGCACAGCGCTCTGGAATCTCCAACTCTTCCATAGACGTTGAATGTGAGTTCTGAAGATATCTGAGCGCTGTGCTCTGTAATTTCCGCCCCGCCCCATGTTTTTAATGTAGCAGCAGGATATATGCTCGTCCTGCCGCTCCACCCAATCACGCGGATGATCCCTGTCCATATCCCTCTGATTTTCCTGTACTTTGTTTCAGGGTTTTAAGGATGGGGCGTAGTAGCAGCGAGAGGAGGAGGTGCGATTCCTTTGTAAACAGCTTGTTCGAAGAAGCAGAAGACGCGGGCGTCCTTAACGCTTCACCGGAAGATGAGGTACGACAGGAGGTTGTCGCGTTATATTCTTATGCACAAGTAGAAGGTTTTCCATTTGTGGATAGAGAAGAGGTAAATGTGGAGGATGTGACTTCCCCCCCATTACTCTGTCTATGGGGGGGCGCCTCTGAGGCTGGCAGAGTTATATGGCTCCAGGACTGGGGAGAAGTGTTTATTACCATGTAAGGGGATATATACATACTATGTATACTGTGTGGAGATATATATATATATAGTTTTTTTTAATTGCAATGACTTGAAAAAATTTTAATATTATTTTCCCCAGGCAGAAGTTGTGATAAAGATGTGGAAGAACGGCTTTACCATCAACGACGGTCAACTCAGGGACTATACAGATTCTGCAAATCGTCAGTTCATGGACTCTATGAGAAAGGGGTGAGCGCACGGCTTAGAAACTGGACCTGGAAGGGCTCTGCAGTACCGGAGCTTTCCTTAAAGGGGAATATGTCTCCATAATTTACCTACCCAAACTAAGGGTTGTGTTACGTAAGGCTATGCTCACAGTTGCCACCTATAGCTTTGCGTTTTTGTCTACATTCTCATCCCATGCCAAAACTTCACTTTAGAAATATGCAAATTAGGCTGAAGTGCTATGGGGGGGTTGTTAGCAGAGCCCCTCTCACTGGACCCAGGAGTGACCTAGCTGAAGGGGAAGGATGAGAGCAGGTGCTGGGCTGTGGAAGTGTATCGGGGGTCGATGTTATTGCTTTTGAGTTGGACCCCTGATGTGCTCCACTAACACCCCCCCAAAGTACTTCATCCTAATTTGCATATTGTGAAAGTGAACTTTTGGCATGGATGGAGCAGCTGGACAATAAACAGTGATGACGTGTGGACATAGCCCTATGTGATACCAGCTAGTACAAGTAGATAAATACCTTAAAAAGAGTTTCCATGGAATTTACATTAGTTCCCACCCCAGCTGCTACAGTAGTAAAATAATCTTTGTGTATAGCGCCATCATATTCCATAGCTTTACAAATCATAAGGGACATATACAAATATAATAATACATTACAGAGTACAAACTGTCATATGGTACAATAGGTGGAAGGACCCTGATCACAAGAGCTTACAGTCTATGAGGATGAGGGGGTGACACACGAGCTTACAGTCTATGAGGATGAGGAGTGACACAAGAGCTTACAGTCTATGAGGATGAGGGGGTGACACAAGAGCTTACAGTCTATGAGGATGAGGGGGTGACACAAGAGCTTACAGTCTATGAGGATGAGGAGGTGACACAAGAGCTTACAGTCTATGAGGATGAGGGGGTGACACAAGAGCTTACAGTCTATGAGGATGAGGGGGTGACACATGAGCAAAACTGTTTTTGTTGGGGGGGAAAAAAAGCACCCAATATTTTTTTTAATTCTGGACAAACTCTTTACCAGAGTTTTTATGGCATTTAGTGACTTTTGTCTTTTATTAATTGCTGCATTCCATATATGAGAATTATAATTGCCATGTTTTCCTATGTGTGCCCTGATATTAGTGTGCTATGTTTTATTCTTGTCTTCTGTACGGGACTGATTGATGTCTTCTATTCTTGTACATCAGGGAGCTCCCCCCAGAGTTACACAAAACGTTTGCTAAGAACGAGTTATCGGTGAATGTTGAAGACAGAAAAAGTGAAGAGTACGCGATAAGAAAGAAGCGTGTGGACCCATTCTCCGGGCAGGGTCACCGTCTAGGCAGGTGGGGATTGTCCCGGGGTCTCCATATGGTCAGATGACCCTGGGTAAATGTAACACGGTCCACAAGCTATGGGGCAGATTTATTAAGTGTCAGAATACTCATCTCGGTGCCTGTGGTTGGTCCAAACAAGGTGCGGAGGATGCAACTCCAACATCATAGTGATCTATGCTACAAGGAGTCCCTGCTTTCCTGTGGAACATCAGTGGCAAACTATAATACACATACACACCAATGTTGGCAACTAGAGGGAGTATCCCCTGTGTAGTAGTGTATCACTGCAGGGCACAGAACACACACAATTTTGGTACTTGGCATATTTGGTTGCGGTATATATCTCTAAACTTGTTCAGTCGGTGGAAACAGACCTGTGTGCTGGTGAGATCCCACACATTGTGCATAATAGAGAAATATGATGCAAGGACTCCCATCCACTGGGGAGATCCAATGGGATCTGACCTTCACACGGGTCTGTTTCTATATACTGAGCTTATTCCTCTACAGGGGACACTCTGTTCCCTAAGAGATCTGGTTGCTCCCCAATGGCCTTCGCAATGTCTGATCACACAGCTTAAGTTCGCTCCATTTTTGTTGTCCAATTAAAGTGTGGGTTTTTCTGTATGTATAAAATAATTAAAGAAATACCTACAAAAATTAAAAAATAAAGGAAACTCAGAATAACAGATGAGCACAATGTAACCCAACATCCCCTGCTCTGCAATGGCTTCTATTTAGTTACACAGCCTTTACTCATACACAAGGTGCAAAGTCTCAAATCAAACAATAATTATTAATTTTTTTAAATTATTTTTGGTAAAAAATTTATATAAGTCCACCACAGCCCATCGTAAATACAGGCAGTCCCCGGGTTACGTACAAGATAGGGTCTGTAGGTTTGTTCTCAAGTTGAATTTGTATGCAAGTCGGAACTATATATTTTATTATTGTAACACCAGACAAATTTTCTTTGGTCTCTGTGACAATTGGATTTTAAAAATGTTGGTTAAGAACCAGGATTAGCAATAAAGCCTCACTGCAGACACCGGTGACTGTTATAGCTGATTATTGTAGCCTGAGGCTAAAGTACAGTAACTTGCCAACGTCTAGGGGTCGTATGTAAGTCAGGTGTTCTTAAGTAGGGGACCGCCTGTACATTGTACCCAATCAGGTTGAAGACTATAGAGGGTTCAGTTTGCTGCTCGCTGTGCTCTGTACAGGCGGTCCCCTAACAGACAACCCATAGTTACAGACAGACCCCTCTGACCTCTGCTGAAGTCTCTGGATATTACTATAGTCCCAGACTGCAATGATCAGCTGTAAGGTGTCTGTAATGAAGCTTTATTGATAATCCTTGGTCCCACTACAGCAAAAAAAATGTTCTAATTGTCACTGGGGCCAACATTTTTTTTGTCTGAGTCTACCATTATAAAATATACAGTTTCGACTTGCATACAAATTCAACTTAAGAACAAACCTCCGGACCCTATCTTGTACGTAACCCGGGGACTGCCTGTATCTGAGTCGTAAAGTGGATAATGTATGATGATGGGGGATCTCAGCTTTTGGACCCCTCTGAAACTAGCAGAACTGGGATCACCTATCTCACCAATCTGCTCTATAGGATGGTGACTTCCATACTTCCAGAAATCGCATAGAAATCGGTGGAGCACATGATGGTGCTCAGTCCTGTACTCTGTTAACTTCTGGATCACTGGAACAGAGCAGCCGCAGCTCCGCAATTCATTAATTGTATCATTGCTGCTAATTATAACTTGGAGTCTGGAGAATAAGTGAATATGTTGTAATAAAGTCCTTTTATTACTTCCCTCAGCGCAACCCCAAAAGTAATCACCAAAGCAACGGACGGAGATGAAGAAAGTCTCCCGACTGTGCAGCTGAACCCCCAGGAACCTCTGACCAAGGTCAAGATCTGGCTCCATGACGGCAAGAGGATCGTCCAGGAGTTCAACACTACACACAGGTAATGGCAGGGGACGAGGAGAGGTTTGCTTCCTGCTCGCATATGGATTGGGTAGTTATACGTTATGTGTAGAGCACTGTAGTAAAAGGTTAATGAGCCCGTCAGATCATATATATATACATCAGCCCCCATCAGACCAGCAGTGGCAAACCTATGGCACGGGTGCCAGTGGTGGCACCCGGAGCACACTCTGTGGGCACCCAGGCCATCACCCCACCACAGATTTTCCAGACAGGACTCAAAACCTCCTCCTGCAGTCCCTGGCCACACAGGATGTGCTGTGTACACATCCTTAGCTGCCTGGGACTACAGGAGGTGCAGACAAGGCTGTGTTATTATTGGAGCTCCTGCTCTGGGCCCTGCAATACTTCCTGTTCAGGGGCCCCTGGAAGGAAGCTACAATGATAATCTAAATTTCTCCTCTTTCTTTAAACTATTGGTGTCAGGGCACAGAACAGGTAGCAACATGTTACTCCTTAAATTGCCATGTTGGCACTTTGCATTTAAAGTGGGTTTGGTTGTAGTTTGGGCACTCTGTCTGTAAAAGGTTCGCCATCACTGCTATAGCCCTGTTCTGAGCAGCTTGTTAGTTTTCCTGCCAGTGCCCCCTACTGTCCATTTGTGTAACATCTCTCCCTGGAGTACTCATTACTCAAAATATAATGGGGGCGATTTATCAGAAGTGTCTGAGGTAGAACTGCTCTATAGATGACTGATAGATGTGATATATCACTTAGACTATGATGCTGGGAGCCCAGGGCTTTGGGTCTGGGAATCGCACTAAACATACAGTCCAAATTTCAATCTCGGAAAGTGGAATAAGGGTTATGAGCAAAAATAAACAGAAAGGGGGATATTTATCAGATTCGGGCTCTCTATGCCAGTTTTATTGACTTTCGGTACAATTGTAGTACCAGAAACAATCTCAGAGTGGAGTTGTGATAATTAAAACCTGTTTAAAGGACATCTACCCCAAGGATGAAATACTGTATGCAAATGAGCCTGAGGGGTTCCAGGCTCCATTAACACCTATGGAGCCTGGAGCCCCTCGGGCTCATTTGCATACAGTATTTCATCCTTGGGGTAGATGTCCTTTAAATCTTTCAGAGGCCAAGGGGCAGTCCAAATGAATCAGGACTTTCCTGTTTGGAACCAAGATGGTTAGAGGGTTAAACTGTATGTTATGTATTTAACCACTTCATGACCAAGGATTATTGTTGTCTGAATGCCCAGTTCTGTTCTGCTCTTCATTGGAATAGCTTTACCTATCATCACAATTTTTTTATTTTTTGTTTGTGAGACTTTTTAACTTGATAGAATGTTATTAAAAACTTTCTTTAATGTAGACAAATAACTAAAAATTTTAAAAATCCCCCCCCCCCCATTAAATTAGTTTTTTAATTAAGGAATAAAATTGTAAAATTTAAATCCATCACCATTTTGCAGGGCAGAGGGTGCATTTACTTTTGCAGTGTCTCCGGCAGCTCCTTCTCCATTTTGCAGTCAGCTGTGGCTCACTTCAAAGGGTCATATCTCCTGATCTGTGGCACTCGGTTAAAGAGGAGCATCTCCCCTTTAATAAAGGATTGGGATCAGGATTGTGTTTCTAGGTGAAACCGTACCCTAAATATCAACTGTTAAATTTACAGATGGGAAATAAAAGCTGTAATTAAAGCTGCAGTAAAAATGTAGATTTTTTTAACAGCGGATATCTCCAGTTCTGTCATCTAGAAATACAATCATTACATTTAAGACTCTCCTCTTTAATATGACACTAGAATGGACTTTCTAGGTGCCACAGTTTAGGAGATACATTTGTTTAAATTGTGACACTGTCTTGACGTGTTATCTGCATGGGACATGTGCAAATAATATGTATGTAGCCGTATGGCAGTTGTGAAGGGGTTAAACTCCACCGTATCCTACTATTCCAGACTGGAATATCCCAGATTATTAAGATTTCACTATAAATCTGCGTGTCCTGTAACCCCCTCCCTTGTGCGTTCTTCTCTTCTCAGGATCAGCGATGTCCGGAGTTTCGTGGAGGGCGTCCCTTGTAAGGCGGAGAAGATGCCCTTCATACTGGCGACCTCCTTCCCGCTGAGGGATCTTTTGGATGAGGCGGTGACCCTCCAGGACGCCGGGCTGCAGAACGCTGTCCTGGTGCAGAGGCTGCAGAAGATCTCACAACCTTTCAGGGACACATAGTCCGGCAGCGGGCACCAGAGGGCATGAGATTAGCGCTTAGGAGTTAGTTTTCCTTCTTTTGCTGTGTGGGATAAGCACTGTGACTGTACATATCCGCTGGGCGCCGCGCACTGCTCCTCCTGCACCGCGTTACACTGTGAGCTCCGGGATTGCTGTGTGCAGGCTGCACTTACTTATACAACGCTCACACCCCTCAGGTTTCTTCCGCAGACCTCTCTGCTCCCCATGGCTTTACAGTATTCTGTACTGGCAATAAGTAGATAATTAAGGGTTAGCCGTCATGGTAGGGCATGCTAGATTATAGGGATCCAACACAAAACACCCTAAAAAAAGTTCCATACAGCCACACACAGACCATGATCTTTCTGTAGCCAAATGTTTGGCTTGGCTGAGTATGCATGTGTCCTGAGGGAGGAGGAGGGAAATGCATAGTTAGCACTTCCAGTCTTTTAACAAAGGATCGGGCATGAAAAATTTTATTAGGTCTGATCCTTTTCCAACAGTCAGCCCAATATCCAGAGAAATTAGTAATGAAATGTTTGGTTATTTTGGCACCTTCAAATATGGCCGCCATAGATGAAGAGGAAAGGACTGTGGCTGCTCAATAATAACACCCCTGACACGACAAAAACTAGTAGGAAATCCCTTTAAGAGAGTTTAAATGATCCCCCTGCCGAGCCAGTAGTCTGTTTGCTGTCACATGACTGCTGTAAGCAAATCGCTGACCTCCCCAGTCTGGTGATTTTTTATTTATTT
Organism: Engystomops pustulosus; assembly: GCA_019512145.1. Classification (NCBI taxonomy): domain Eukaryota; kingdom Metazoa; phylum Chordata; class Amphibia; order Anura; family Leptodactylidae; genus Engystomops; species Engystomops pustulosus. Next base: position 9,249,845 of record CM033643.1, on the reverse strand, counting down.
TTGGTAAAGGGAAACCTGTTATGTAACACATGCACACTGCACCCCTCCCGTAATATCATGGCGACACAGACGCTGCCCTCCCCTTCTTTTATTCAGGGTCATTTATTTGAGGTATAAAGGGAGCGCAGTTTTCTTCTGAATAATCACAGCTATACTCCGGCTCACCAGCAGGGGGCCTGCACCCCGCTACACGTCCATGACTCGTCAGCCCCGCCCCCTCTCCTCTGGCTGATGGCTCATGGGAGCTGGAGTCTATTGATCGGCATGCTGTCCTGTATAGATTGCAGCGCATTTTTAGTATATATATATATATATATATATATATATATATATATATATCTCACACATATACAGAGAGAGGAGCCCTAGAAAATGATATGTTTGTATAAATGTATGTGTGCATACTGCCTGTATAATTGGGGTGTATATATATACTTCTTGTATTATTAGTATATATATATGCACTGTATATCTGCGGAGTGATGACCGGCAGCGCCTCCCTCTCGCCCTCTGGTGGCGGCAGTGCGCTCCTGCACACTCAGCTCCTGACATGGATGAGAGAGACGTGGAGCTGCTGAGGACACCGAGCGCCAACTCCAGGAGGCTGCCCCGACACAACTCAGCCCGACAGGTGAGCTGAGCCCTGTAGTTCTACCTTTTACCCTGACAAATCATCAGTCACTGGTGGGTACTGTACACACTATCAGTTATGTGCAGGGGAACCTTCACCATCATCACATGCACTTCAGTTATTGACTTGACATAAATTGTATCCATCATCTTACAGCCCTGTACAGACTATCACTCATCTATATATCCCCATCTATATATTATACATCACTCCTCTATATATCATCTCCAGTACAACGCTGTGTACACTATCATTTATATATCCCCTCCAGTACAGTGCTGTATACACTATTATATTTATATACCCTCCAGTACAGCACTGTATGCACTATCATATATATTATACATCACTCATCTATATATCCCCTCCAGTACAGCGCTGTATACACTATCATATATATTATACATCGCTCATCTATATATCATCTCCAGTACAGCGCTGTATACACTATCATATACATTATACATCACTCATTTATATATCATCTCCAGTACAGCGCTGTATACACTATCATATATATTATACATCACTCATCTATATATCCTCCTCCAGTACAGCGCTGTATACACTATCATATATATTATACATCGCTCATCTATATATCCCCTCCAGTACAGCACTGTATACACTATCATATACATTATACATCACTCATTTATATATCATCTCCAGTACAGCGCTCTGTACACTATCATTTATATATCCCCTCCAGTACAGTGCTGTATACACTATTATATATATATACCCTCCAGTACAGCACTGTATGCACTATCATATATATATTATACATCACTCATCTATATATCCTCCTCCAGTACAGCGCTGTATACACTATGCTATATATTATACATCACTCATCTATATTTCCCCACTAGTACAGCACTGTATACACTATCATATGTATGTATGTATGTATCTATCTATCTATATATTATACATCACTCATCTATATATCCCCTCCATCTACATAGAGTTGCTGGGACCCCCAGTCTGTGAAGTAATGGTCGATCAGATCTGTTTCCACTATGATACTGATGAAGATAGCCAACACTGTACTCATCTATTTCATTGGTCTCATAGAGAGTACTGTGGACTCACTGACATGGCACAGTTCAGCACCCTCATTCTTATAAACGGTGGGTGCGTGGTGCAGTGGGTGTCCTATTTGTTGACCCCCACCCCCAGTGCCCCACCTCTTACACCCTATCTATGGATAGGGCATACGTCATCTTCATCTATAGCCCCTTCTATTCTACTTGTTTTGTCCTTATGCCCCCGCTACGTTGTGACTATCTTTGTAGGTTGTGCGGCTGCTGACCCCCATCTGGTTTCGTGGTGGCTTTGCTTACTCTGGATTCCGGGAAACGCCTGGCAGCAGATATGTTGATGCCTCCTCTTATCTGTCGGCTGCACCTTCCCATAGAAAGCCTCATAGAGGATACGTTCTTATGTACTGACTGCTTACAAATTCATGGGCCTGGCAGATAAAGGCACGTCATAGCTACTCCAGGCAGCGGGGTCACCCTACTGTCACATTGGGGGCACAGCTGTAACGTTCAGCTGATGAAGGGACATTGCTTTTTTTTTTACAATTCATCAGTGTTTCTCCAGTTATTAGTATTTGTGCACCATCCTACAACTTTAGCAATTTTGTCCTTCTTGTTATAAAACCATTTAGGGCCTATTCACACAGCGTCTAAGTGTCACACTTGTCCATAGGATCTTGTTCACACTATAGACAAGTGTGACACATCCGCGAAATAGATGCTTTGGGAATAGACCCTAACTGGTTTTATAATAGGAAGAAAAAATAGTAAGGAAAAAAATATTAAATTCGGAGGATGGCGCACAAACTGGAGAAACTAAACATTGATAGATTATTAGGATGTGTGTTGAAGGTTTTTGTGAATGTTTTCTTTATAAATAAAAAAAAGTGGTGTAAGAAGTATAAAAGTGGTAAGGTTACATGAGGGCGTACAAATTGTAATAACTGGAGAAATTGAATACTGATAGAATATATGAATTAGTGTTGATGGTTTTTGTGAATATAAAAAAGAAATATGTGTATATTTTATTTTAAAAAATGTGCAAATTTACCTTCCAAAAATGTGGAGTTTACGCAAAGTGGTGTTAAAGGGAATATTTGGAAGAGGGGCGGGACAAAAGTATCCTTTAAATCTAGATGTCGGCAAGTAATGTGTTCTGACTGATACCATGTACGGCTGATAAACCAAGTTTTCAGAAGCAACAGCCACTCCCACTTCCTACTTAAAGTAAAGTGGGAGGAGCCTATTAGGCATCTTTATTGATGGTCTAATATTTTTCTAGAAGGAAAAAGAAACTGAAAGGGAAGTTATATTCTGAGGCCAATAACTTTTTAGTTATTATGTTGGTGTACAGGGCTGTGTAAGATTGTACAACCTGCAATACAGTATCCGTTTTTATATTTTTTGCTGTAATTTTAGACCCCCTAGGGAACTGGAACCCTAGAGGGTCTAAATTTACAGCAAAAAAATAAAAGGATACACTGTGTGACGGCACCCTTAGGAGCACCCTGTGTTTTGAATGTTTATTACCGCTTCTCCACCAGCTCTATAGACTTGGCGGTCACGTGCCCGCTGGGTCTGAAGGGGTTAATCAGAGCTGCTGGGTCTAATAAGACCCAGTACAGCTCTGAACAGCACCACCAGTGACAGGTGGTGGTTTTCCTCTGTAACTGGGGCTCTTATAGATAAAAAAAAAACTGAAACTGTCCCCCAGGGGTCTTTTGTGACCTCATGGGAGACATATAAAGTAAAAAAAACACAAAAAATATAAAATATTAGAAATATTCATAAAAATACATTCACATTTCCCCATTTAATGAAAAAAACCTTGCCATAGTCGTCCAATGAACTCTTCGCATACAGTGACAGCTGTAGTTTCCAACCATAATGGGCTTTGGAACAGCCAAACTAGTTTATTTACACCCCTAGCAACTAGCCATGTCCCCCTGGCCAATCACAGCCATGGCGAGTCGAATTGGCCGAATTGGGACCACTCATTTCTAACGATAAGCAAAATCCTTTGGGTTATTTGTGAATCATTGTGTTAGGTTTTACACGTTTTTTTTTTTAAATTTTATTTTGCATAATATAAAAGATGACAAATTCAGCCCATTGATATCAATTAATACTATGCAATACTAAACTTCCCCTGTGGGGGCACTGCAGGCAAATAGAACACTTACTACCAAGTGTCCCTACAGATTACAGCTGATGACTATGTATCTTAAGGTGGACACTTATTGTCCCAGGACCCTAGGATATTGTCACAGCAGAGGACCCCTTTAAGGACCTTTTCTATGAAAGCATTGCAGGCTGGGAATTGTCTTCCGATATACAGTTTGGTCTGCACGGTGTATTTGCACAGCTGTGGTTAATGTATGACTAATTGTATTGTTAAATCATTACAGTACGAGTCTGCGGCCGCTCCTTACAGAACCCTGGTACAGTGTAACCGAAAGTAACCCAGTGTTTGTTGGAAGTTTCTATGGAAGTTTTAGATTAGGTTTGTTGAGTCAGATAGAACGGAAATATGAATATGAAGCCTATCGACCCATAACACCTCCCGTATGACAAGGTCTGATTTACTGCAGACAGACGGTAACTAGGCAGAATAATAGGGAACTAAAAAGTCTTGGCACCTACTTCAAATATAACAACTTTATGGCAGATAAGGACAGAAAGCGGGTGATAACAGCGAGAAATATGACTTTGTAGAAACTCGTCTTATCGCTGCAGCTGTGTGGAATATTCCTATGCGATACACTAGTTATGTGGACACGCGAAATTATTCTAATACAGGATCCGATTATAAAGTGATAATCCACTACTTGTTCTAAGGATAGAAATACAGCTCTAATCTTGCAGGATGTTGGCAAAGAGAAGTGAGAAAATTGATAGCTGTTGGGCTCCTATGGAAATCCCGTGTTTGGTGGAAAATGGAAAAATAATTACAATAAAATCAACAAGTTGAGTTCATCTAAAAGGTTGCACACAGCAGAGATTGGGGCAGTACTTCCTGCCGACCCAGAGTCAGTTTGTAGAGAGCAGTATATGATAGAAGAAGAGTTGAGCTCTCTGATACATCAGGGTACAGGAGCAGGATTGTTCAGTAAAATAGCGCAAAAAAAAAAAAAAACATCAAGACAGCACTCCTTGGAGGTCACTGTGTGGGCGGGGTTATCAGAATTCCACCCCGCCCATGCACAGTGATTGGCAGGGAGAGTCCAGATTACCCCGCCCACGCACAGTGATTGGCAGGGAGAGTCCAGATTACCCCGCCCACACACAGTGATTGGCAGGGAGAGTCCAGATTACCCCACCCACACACAGTGATTGGCAGGGAGAGTCCAGATTATCCCACCAACGCACAGTGATTGGCAGGGAGAGTCCAGATTATCCCACCGACGCACAGTGATTGGCAGGGAGAGCCCAGATTACCCCGCCCACACACAGTGACTGGCAGGGAGAGCCCAGATTACCCCGCCCACGCACAGTGATTGGCATGGAGAGTCCAGATTATCCCACCGATGCACAGTGATTGGCAAGGAGAGTCCAGATTATCCCACCGACGCACAGTGATTGGCAGGGAGAGCCCAGATTACCCCGCCCACACACAGTGATTGGCAGGGAGAGTCCAGATTATCCCACCGACGCAGTGATTGGCAGGTAGAATCCAAAGTACACCACCCAATCATTGATTAACAGTGAGATAACTGATTACTTCACACACAGTGATTGACAGTGAGAGTCCCAACTACCCACCCACGCACAGTGATTGGCAGGGAAATTCCAAATTACTTCTCCCACAGAGTCCATCTTACATTGCCCCCAATCAGTGATTGGCAAGGTGAGTCCAAATTACCCCACCCACAATCAGTGATTGACAGTGTGAGCCCTGATTACGCCAACCCCAAAGTGATGGACACTGCAAATATTTAGTGAGTGAGTAGCACTTCTGCCTTGCAGCACTGGGGTCCTGGGTTCGAATCCCACCCAGGTCAACATCTGCAAAGAGTTTGTATGTTCTCTCCGTGTTTGCGTGGGTTTTCTCCGGGTACTCCGGTTTCCTCCCACACTCTAAAACATACTGGTAGGTGATTAGATTGTGAGCCCCATGGGGACAGGGACTGATATGACAAGCTCTGTGCAGCTCTGCGTAATCTGTGTGCGCTATATAAATATTATTATTATTTGTATGTCTAATCAGGACTCATTGCCAGTCTGTGTGCGGGTGGGGTAATCAGGACTCACTAGCAATCACTGTGTGGGCGGGGAAATCAGGACAATTAGGAATTCGTTTTCAGGCCCCAATTAGTTTGTGTTTACGGAAACCTCAAAATTAGGTTATAATAAATCATAATACCGTCACACAATAGCCCCAGGCACACTATATAACATTGCAAGCTGCTGCAAATCAATTCTATGGTAAAGTGATATTCAGGAATTTTCAGATTAAGATTTTAAAGAGTTTTCAAATTGGAGTTTTTCAAAACTATTTTCTTTCCCTCCAGCAATGGAATGAAATTAAAGATCAGTGTATACATTTTTGTTAAAGAACATTTAATTTTAAAAAATGTATACGTCAAAGGCTGTAGCCATAAACAAGACATGAGTGCGGAAAAAAATACACTAAACATAATTTGTACATGAAGTTTATACTGAAGGGCAATTAAAAAATTTCACTTTTTTTAAGTGTATTACCTTAAAAATTGCAAAAATATATATACCATTGCATTCAGATTCTGAGCTTCAGGTGCCTGGATCATAGAACAGACTTTGTGACACAACCTATAGGGAGGATGAGGTCCTGAGGGAAACAGGTCAATGGGTCATAATGTGATCTGATAGCAGGCCCGGATCATTGACCTGCCGGTCTGTTCTGAGGAAGAGATAACCACTTCTTATCTTCTGAAGTGTTGTACAGTGGTAACATAAAATGCATCTCTGGTGAGGAAGCAGATTTATCTTGGATGGGTGTGTAGCAACTTTTTGGGCGCATTGGGTCATGTGCACAATTTTTGTGCCTTTTACCAGTAATGAGGCGATAATCTTAGTTTGCACCTATTTTGTCTGCATTTCTAGAAGTTTGTGCCCAATTTACCATCAAAGAAGAAAAAAAAAAAAACTACTGTAAAGTCGCCGACCACACAACCACCAGTGGTACGAATTGCTCAAAAATTGCTCAAAAATTTGAGCCCAAGGAAAAAAAATAAAAAAGATAATATATATATTATATACACACACATACACACTCACTAAAGATGCAACAAGAGCCCAAGGAAGGAGTTGGGAGCTGAGATGATCCCCAAGGTGTAAAAGCAATAGTTCTACATCACTGGACAAAGACCATCAGAGCTTCCCTACAATATAAACTCAAATTCCAAAGACATCTCAAACATATTTTCAGGTTCATTAAAATGGACTTCCAGGGCGTGTAATACACATACTGCCCCATAGGGATGAAAAATTGTTCCCCCAATGGTTTGTTCTAAATGGGTCTAAAACACCACAGTTCAGAGAAAACGTGACCTAGACAATACTTGAAATATCAACCAAAATCATAAAATGTTGCAAGTTGTACCCACACGGCCATTGTCACAAGGGATTAACGAGGTTGCGCCAAAATGTAATGTACAATCCTTAGGCCAATAACATCGCATCAGGGTGAGTAACACTACAGGGATTTGCTTTCCAAGTTAATCCCTTGGCTCAGAGACTGTCCACATTGTCACCGTCACCTTCTGGGAGAACTTTCTATCAGCAGATAAAGTAATTAGAGATAAACAGGCAGAGAGACACCAATGGCCCAGATTAAAAGTTACTACATGTAAACAAGGCCTGAGATGACTGTGCACCATGCTTGCACCCACTTTGCAACAGAATTGTTATTACCTTTGGTATACACAAGAATAATTTTGGCCAGGCTTTAACTCCACCCTTTTATATACATTCCAAAAGATTAAAAGATCAGCTTAATTTCAGCAACAAAACTGCTTTAGGGGTTTACAGATTTCACTTTACAGAATTGTGGTCCCTTTTGAAAGGCAGATCTTCAAAAACAAAGATAATAACTTTTAGGCAATTTTAAAGCCACCCCCACCATCTTTTTGGTAGGTCTTTCTTGTAAAGTGGGTAGCACGTGTGAATGTCTGAAAATTGTGCAGCCAAGTCTGTCGTCAGGGTCAGGAGGGAGGGGCTGATGCCAAGAAAACACGGCCAGCAGTGTGGTATTCCTCCGGTAGATAAGCAGTCTTTGTGTGCACCCTCTTCATTGCAGTGTTCAATCTAGGATGGGACAAGTGAGATCAAAGTCCCCCTCCCCGCCAATAGTCAACGAGTCTGGGACCTAGTGTGCATGTATCATGTTGTAATGTATTTATCCAGTGTGCATAACAAAGTGCGATAGTGTACATATAATGTATGGCCACCTAAATGTACAATCTGTGCATGACACAAGGAACCCAAAAATATTTTAAAACCACAAAGTAGTTAAGTAAAAGTAAAATTTTATTGTGTTTTACCCTTACAGTATATTACAGAAAACTGTTTAAAAACGAGTCACATTGTACAAAGTAACCTTTACTCATCGCTGTACCATAAGGTACGAACGGGAACAGGACTGTACATAAACCAGAACCTGTGGACTATCAAGGAACGTTCAGACCACAATAAGGAATTACCGTATATATATTTTTTTAGGTGAAGAAAAAAAAAAGGCAAAGTTAACATTAGGCAGGTTTTTCTAAAATTCCAAAAAAAAAAAAAAAAAAAACGCAACTTTGCTTATTGCTCATTTCTCGTGTACTTATCCCTGAGTTGTGAGCCCATATTACTGCATTTTAAAATCTCTTAGAATGAAACAACCTTTCGGAAGTTTTATGGCCATACATACAAGACACAGAGGGGGCCGGGCAGTGATACTCTAGTAGGTAGAAACGGAGCCGCTTTTTTTTTTTTTTTATTTAATTTTTTTTTAAAGGGGGTAAGCCCCTTCCGGATGATTCCGAGTAGAGATGGCTGTTGGATGAGCGACTGTCCCCATTTAATCAGGCGTGTATGACCAACCTTCAACTTTTTTTTTATTCTCCGAACCAAACTTACACAGGCCACAAATATTGTAGGATGTATAATGTTACATTCAGAGCTCAGTTGCCTCCATTACCTTCTCACTCATAACTCTAGAAAGGAGGTCCTCAATCGGCCTTGGCAAAGGAAATGCCCAGCACCCAATTCATGCCCAAAGGCACAAGCTTTATTATCACCACCTTTCACAATGTCAGAAGGATGCAAAAAAAAAAAAGAAAAATACTAAGAATTTTTAAAACCTATTTACACAGATATAACATCCCATTGTTAACACTCATTTCCAGCGAACACAAAAAATGTTGTTTTTTTTAAAAATCACTAGTTCTAAAAATCTGTTTTTTCTGGATTTCATTCTGAATACACAACTAGAAAACGCATTCACTGCTCTGGAATAGAGTAGTAACAAAAAAAAAAAAAAAAAAAACCCACACATGTTGGCCCAATACCACGGACTATACAACCTGCATCGGACGATAGCCCTTGCATTATACAAAAATACAATACAGGGAATTCTCATCTTCTGGCCCAACTTAACAGTAGATCCAGTATCGGTGCTGCTCTTCTGCCTACAGACAGGAAGTCCTTGCATTATATTTCGGTATAACACAAGGTGGGTTGTCATTTGGATCAGACCAACACATGGTATTTTAAGGCCTCGAGACTATAGTTTGGCCTCAATCTCCAAAGGAGTCTGCACCCAAAATTATTTAGGCATTAATAAAAGTGAAGCCATAAAAATATATTGCACCCAATACAACTTTACACTGCATATTAGATTGAAGCATTAGTGTATTGTACAACTAAAAAGAAAGAAATGGAGCACTTCAAGGCATAAATAAAACGATAAGGGTCACATCTAAATAATGGAGGCCCCACAAAAGTTTAACAATTAGATTCATTTTTACAAAAAATCTGATTAAAAGAATCCCATTTTATCTGTTGGGAACTTAACTGGTTCCAAGGGACATGTTGCTTGGCAACACAATATAACAGTTTGTCCCTCCCCCCCCCCCCTCCTCTTACCTACCTGTGGCTGATTACAATGGATAACAGTCCAGTTTTATTAATCAGATTTTCTTTGTAAATCCTATTAAAAGTACCATTACAGAACGAGTTTCATACAAACATTTAATAAGAGTAAAATTAAGACTGACCCCTAAAGTGTTTACGAAACCGATTTTAACACATAAAACCTGGAGATACATTAACCCTCTTAAAACATATCAACCTTACAAAACTGGGGAGAGACTCCATAGTGTTCAACACTTACTGTAACAGTACTGTTTGTAGTGTGGTTCAAATGTAAAGTAAAACTACATCCCTCTACTATAAAAAAACAAAAAAACACATTTTTGGGTTGCTGAACACAAGGCGACCCATCCCTAAATATCAAATTACCTCCCATCTCTTTGCTATGTATTTGACACTTTAGGCCTAGGTCTTAAGATTCCCCCATGTTCGTGAGTACAAGTGTTGCACTTTTGATCTTCCAAATTTTATCCAGTAACATTTACAGAAAAAAAAAAAAAAAAAAAGGCTTGGGTCCTAGACATTAAAGTTGGCACTTGTTTACTCAAACACTGGATATGACAACATAAAAGCAACAGCAAACAGATCATTAAAATGGTCACAATAAAAAAAAAAACCCAGGCTAGTGCAAGGAAATAAAACCATGAACTGAAAGGTGCACAGTCAACCAACGACAATCCACGGATCATCAAAAAGGGGAAAAAAAAAAAAAAGAAAAAAGCCAAAAACATAGGTGAATAAATAGGTGCGGCAGTTTAAAGCTTGAAAGTCAAAAACAAAACAAAGTAAAAGATAAAAACCATGTATTAAACTATGGTATGGATTACACAAGCATTTTTTTGAAGAACCAACTTTTTGCCGACATGTGATAAGTTTCCTGGTAGTGTATGTTGGGGTTTGCGCAGCAATCCGGATGACGTAACGCTTGCATTTTAAGTGCTACGGTGGCGTTACATAGAAACAGGATTTGTGCACCTTTATCGATTTAGGCACAAAAAACCAAAATTCGTCTATTTATAACTATATACAATCGAAGCAAGGCATTGGAGAAGTTGAGATTTTTTTTTCGGCACAAAAACAGGTCAAAGAGTCAGACATGCTCTGTGACCATGTAGTGAAAGGAGTCTATAACTTGTGTGTGGACAAGATCAAAGCCTTCTGGTGAAAGGCACGGTGCTGCAGAAAGGCACATTGAAGACTTTCTCCATAAATAAAGTCAAGTAGTCGTCCAGGAAGCCAAAAAAAAGAGCCACAGAGCAAAAGCTGTGGGTGGAGAACGACGAAAGCAGAGGCCGAAATCTCTATAGGAATGTTGAGGTCTGAAGGACTATGCGTAGAACTCCCTCTGCTCCCGTGGTTTCTGATATCCACCATTGGACTGCTTGGGTTCCTCTAGGGAGTAGCTTCCTTCGTCTTTCTTTTTCATCCGGTAAAGTACGAACGCAACCAAGGCGGCGGCAAACACCAAACCGGCCACTCCACCGGCGATGATACCTGGAACACAAGGGGTTGTAGACTATAAAAACCACACAAAGGCAAGAAAATTGATAGTGAACACAAAAGGTCCACAACCTCTAAAGAATTATATCCCTGTCAATGCTCTTCAGGTAATGACGATGGCAGAATGTTCTGACCAATTGATAGGACATCGGGCCTACCTGCAAGAATTTCTTTCCTCTCCATGATTCCGTGTGAAGCATCAGAGTTGCCGTCATCGTCAGTAGAGGGGTTCATTCTGCCCTTATTGATGGCTGGGACAGTTGCTTCAAAAAACATGTCCTAAAATAGATAAAAAAAAAATTCAAAAATCAGGATTCAAAATAGATTGCGTTACAAGGTCCAGAAGACTAAAATAGCCCCCAGTTTGGTTCTGACCATTACAGATAAAGTGGTGCTGCCAGTTGGCTTTGGATAAAAGTTGTGGGTTCTTCTAAAAAAGTCAGACCCCCGTATCTAGCGTGTCCCTGCTGCTCCACCACAGGATACATGAAGCATTACACGTGCATTAATGGGATGCATGTGTAACGGAGAACAGGACCTCCTAAGTGACAGACCCCAAATGTTGATGGTCTATCCTATTTTTAAGAAACCCCTTGGAGGTGCAACCATTAAGGCAGAGTAATACGACTCAGCAGTTTTGTTAAGAAAACAAAAATTAGCCTGGGAACACTTTATAAATTCTAAGGTCTCTTCTTGGGGTATCGGGAAAGCCAAAATAGCAAGCGTATCCAGCAAACTTTTGGACTTTGAAGTATCATGCAAAATTAATTCACAAGCTCCGCTAAGGAATAGGCAAATAGACAACAAAGTCTTTCGCCCATAATTTTCTACCTTAAGATAGATAAACAAGACTTGCCTCATCTGCCACCCCAGAGGGTCCTTCTTCTTTAGAGTCTAAAGTCTCATCAATTTCTTCGGGAGAGCTTCTAGAGTCATTAAGGTGAACTGTAGAAATGAAGTCGTCTATTTCAGCATCTTCCGGATTGTGTTCCTCTTCATTTATTACTGGAACAACTGTAGCATTTCCAACTGCTGGAACATGGATTCTCCTGCCCTTTGGTTCATGTGTGTGGATCTCATGAAGATTTTCACTTTCTGTAGTAATGGTAGCAGTGGGGGTGGTTTCAAGGTTAGGCGAATCGGGATGATGACCAAGATGAACAAGTCCATCCTCTGCAACGGTAGTTGTAAATTCCCCTTCCTGAACATTAGCCTCTTCATTGTCAACCAGGTCAGAGGGTCTCGTAGTAACTTCTGGCTGAACATCTGAACTTGTAGTTGTCCCATGATGATGAGGATGGTGGTGGTGGTGATGATGGTGATGATGAGGGTGATGTTCTTTGGTTGTATGTAGGCCTTCAACCTCAGTTGTAGTTTCCGAATTATCAATGGCTGGAAGATCATCAACATCCATTGGTTCTTCAGTAACTTCTTCATTGCCCACATAAGTACTGGTAGAGCCAGAGGTGGTTTCTTCGGCGATAACACCATGCTCCTCCAAATCCTCAGCAGTAGTTGTCACTTCCTGGGGAATGTGGTGTACTTCCAAGTCTGGCGAGCTGGTTGTAATATTTTCAGGCAAATTAAGGGGTTCATCAACTTCAGGATGAATTTCTGTTCCACCATCCTCAAGACCACCTGCCTCGGAAGGTAGAGGAGAAGTACTAGAGGTAGTAGTAGTATGATGATGGTGTGGGTGATGATGATGGTGGTGGTGGTGTTTCTTTGTATCCATTCCGTCATGCAAGTCCTCTGCAGTGGTCTCTTGGATTGGAGAGGCCGTAGCATCTTGTGTAGTCACTTCTTTGTTAACCGTTTCAACAGCAAAAAGGTCATCGATGAGGGGATTGTGTGCTTTGGTTGTTTCGGGAGATTTTGTTGTCTCTTCATTTTCAGCTTCTACCTCATCAACAATCTCTGGCTCCTGCGTTGCTGAAGACCCTTCCGCAGTAGGCACCAGTGTTGAAGCAGATGTAGAGTAGACCATTACAACGTTAGGATCCAATTCAACAACACCTTGGGGAAAAAAAAAAAATATTGAAAAACAAAAATGTTAGGTTAAAAAGTGATTAGTGGTGGTGAAGATCTAAATCAACACAGCATATGAACTCACTCTCGATCCCTGACCCAGAGAAATCCTCATCGTCTGCCGAACCGTCAATATCCTCAGGAGGAACCGTTTTGTCAACCTGAAAATTAGGGAAAACAAATTAGTACTAAATTTTTTACTTTAGTCATAACCATTTAATCCAGGAGTCAAATACACAGTGGTCCATAAGACAAGACCCTAGAAGCTGCATGTAGATTACACAATTCTATGCAACTTGAGAATCTGAAAGCTTCTTCTAACCTCATGGACTTCACTAGGAGACGGCAGGTAAGTACCCTGGAGGCCTGTGTTCAGCACTTGCCATGGGAGTCTCCAAATGCAAACAAAACCCATTCTAGGCCAATAAAAATGTCAAAACAGATCTCTGCCCTCTAGCAATTTAACAAGATTCCCCTGCTCAGAGGCACCTACCCCCCTCACCTCTGACCCAAGTACATCACATAGTGCATATCAAGATGTCTGCACGTCATCCATAGTCCAAAATATATACCCCTAATGCACACAACCCATCGACCCAAAATTACATGGATTTTTTTTATTTTAAGTTTCTTATTGAAGAGACCCCGTAGGTAAATGGACACTCCCTTTGGATGCTCATGATCAGTAGGTGTGCCAGAGGTCTAACCCCCATCTATGAGACATTTATACATGTTAATGAACAATTAGAGTTGACAAGGCCTGAACAAAGCCCGAAAATGGTTCACCTTCCTCCGATCAGCAGCTCCACCTGACCTGGACATGTTGCTCGAAGGCCTGCAGGGAAGCTTTACAACCATAGCAACTAGTCATGGCTGTGGTTGGCCTCCTCTAGTTGCTTGGGGTGAAAAGCTGCCCAACGGGACGCTCCGCAGGCCAACGAGTAACTTGTCCCACTTAGTGGACAGCCAAGCAGCATACAACAGGCTCCAATTGCCGGAGTAGGGGAAACCCCGTTTAAAAAACAAAAAACAAACACTCTGGTTTTGTAAACCTGAAATTAAAAAGTTTTATTCTTTTGGATTTGATCAAATGAGTGGAAAAAGACAAGAAATGGGGAATGTTTCACGTCAAGATGGAAAATTGCTGCGAGGCTTAATCCAAGGTTTATAAGCGGCCTTTTAAGAGATTACAGAATCAGGATAATATCTGTCTGCTGTACGAGAATGGATTGTATTACACCGACGCTTGGGACCAAGTTAATTCAGAGCACAGAGATTAGTGTGAATGGTAAAGGACAAAAGAAACAAGTCCAGAACCGCAGTCCCGGTCCGGAAGAACCCAATATACACCAAGATGTGTTTTTTACCGTCATACCATCTCATGCATCCTGGTTGGAACGAGTCAAGACAATGACTTTCTCCATGTCGGCCAACCGGGAGGTGGTCATCAGCCCTCACTAGGGTGAGCCACAGGAGACATTTAGCCCACATTAAAATAAAGGGCCTGCCCAAAGTGCACAACTAAGGACAATACAATGTCCAAAACGTGTCAGCTGGATCGGTGCTCCCCATTTTTTTCTTCATGTTTGATGTAGGTCATCATTCTACAGATTTCTTTTAACGTTTTTGTGATTATCGTTTTTGCTGGAACAAATTTCTCTACACTTTTCTTTGCAAGTGGCTTAACTTGAGGGGGTTCAACCGTTTCTATTGCATTGAACTTAATTATATCCACATGCACCCAGACGTGTGATTTGAGATAAATATGTAATTTTTTATTTTTTTTTTACATTTTCTACACTATCTACACTTAAAAAGGGGAACTGGTCAGCAATTTTGACCACAAAAAGCTTCAAATAGTGTCCCTGGAGATCTGTGTAACCATGCCTTTGCTGTGTTCTAGTAGCAGCAGGACTATGAAAAATGCAATACTGTAGATTATGCACGCTAGAATTTCCTCACACTGCTGTGCTCCTTAGGCGCCTGTGGATGTATCCACAGCAGTGTGAAGACCCCATCCCCCAGCACAGTGTAAAAGACAATCCTGGAATATAAATGCATTTTTATCTAAGCCCTGCTGCTACTAAAGCCACACAAAGTATGGTTACACAGATCTTTTGGGATGTGCATATATGCAGCTTCTATTAGGTTAAGGGAGCCTGGAGCCACTCAAGCCAATTTGCATACACAGTCTTTCATCCTGGTGGTAGAGGTCCTTTAATATTGCCTTTGGGCAGGGTTAGGTGGCCCAATACAAAAGTCTAATTTATAGATATAGATATATATGTGAGCAGTGCAAGACAAATTGTTATGCCCCTTTTTGGTCATCTGGATTGTGCCAAATACCTGCAACATGAGCGCCTCAGACGCAGAACAATAAAAAAGCTTCCCAAACAAAAGTCTCAAACATTTCCCTGGTTTTTCCAAATTTACATTCGTCAGAGGACAAGTGTCTGCCTGTGCCACCGGTCCTCTGGCAGAAGGTCATACATCGCTACGTGCTGTTGGCTGCAACGTGCAATCTGCCTGCCAAAAAGTTAAATGCTCCTCAGGGTCTGTAACATGGAGCAGCTAATCCTCCAAAAAGGAGAAGGACTGAGGGGTCCCAACAGGCACATCCCTACAGAGAGCAGAGTTCTACATACCTTTAACCAACGAGGGATAAAAGGGTGGAGAGAAGCGGCATGGGTGGTCCACGTCCCACCACTGTGCCAGAATTGGTCTCAATGTATCGGACAAACATGGGAGCTTACTAAACAGCACCACCGCTGTCCATGGATTTCTTTCAATGGACCCGAGCTGCAATACCGTACTCTACCTATAGACCGCTGTGGCACTGTTCATGCAACGAAAGACCCATGTTTTATTACTTGTGGATAACCACTTTAAATATCATTTAAGTCCTAAAATCAGATTAGATAAGATGTGACTAGAGATTCCAAGCAATTCCCAACACATCATGAGAGCTAGTTTCCCTTGTAAACCCAACACATATAGAACGGGTGGTCAGGCATACAAAACCATTTTGTCGTTTACTTCTATGGGACCTCACCCTAACGGATGGTGGGGTCCAACGCTGGGATACCGAAAGTGTGGGACCCTTGTACCCATCCAAGAGAGAAACTGCAGGAGATGGCCAATTGCAGCTCACAGAGATGTCGAGAAGTTCCCCCTTTGGATGGGGTTCAAAGGTTGAGATTCCAAGCATTAGATCCCAATGAATAGAGAATTCCCATTGAAGTAAATAACGTGGTTGTGTCCAACTGTGGACGTCCCATAGTTCACCAATAAGCAGGGTACCCCCCTCTCTGAACAGGGACTCCATGGGAAACTCCACTTTACATCACAGGTATAGCGCCTCAGATTAGGGTCCGCGTAATGAAGTTATAGAGAATTTCCCTGTAGGACAGGGCTCGGATGGCTGTATTATTCCATTCAGAGTGTCACCAAGGACATGAAGGAAGCGGTGGCGGCCATTACTAATGCCCATTAAATCACACAAGTCATAACAATAAGCCACTGTTAAGTCAAGGTTAAAACAACCTTTCAGTCATCGGCACGAGGCTGCACGTTGGGGATTGCGGCATGAATTATTTTCCATGTTCTTCCCTGCTGAAACTGAGCCACGTGGAAAAATTTACTGTTTTAACCCTTTGTTAGAGACCTTTTGGGTGAAGGTCGATGCATGCAATTTTAACCAATACAGTGCACCCCCGGGTTAAAGACAGACTTACAGACAACCCTTAGTTACAGATGGACCTCTCTTCCAACTGACCTCTGGCTGTTACTTTAGTCCCACCCTGAAATTATCAGCTGTAAGTGGTCTAATGAAGCTTTATTGTTCCTATGACAGCACAAAATTTTTAAAATCTGTCACAGGGACCAAGCCCTACAGACAGATCTGAAACTAGCCCAGTGTACAGATCTGGAAGTCCAAAGCTCGGCACAATAGATGGTTATGAACCCCTACACCAATACAAGTGACCTTTCCAAGGATAATCCTGGAGAACCCCTTTAAATAAAATTCTGACTACTAGCTGCCTCCTCTAGGGGGAGCCAAACTGTCCACCGCACACAGATGCCATTCTATGATTAGCAATTAGTCGTATGCAGCAAGTTTATGAAAGCTCCCTCTAGTGGAGACTTGAAGCAACGTGGTTCCTCCAAGCACAAAACAAACCCACCTCAAAAATCGGCGCGTGTATAAATAGTGACCACATGTGACCAGGAGTAAAAAGGATTGGTAGGAAGTTTTATTTTTCCTCTTACCCTTTTTTCCCCCAAAACAGCGCCACACCATCATACAGGTTGGATCTGGTATTGCGACTGTGCACCATTGAATTGCATTTAAAAAATTTTAATAATTTCATTTCTGACACAATAACAATAACAATTAGTCATCCAGTGGATATAATTACATTACAGCTACACACGGAGGGGACGACATTATTTAATCAGTCCTAGTAACGAATGATTAAGCGCCGTGCCGATAAGTAAAGACTCCTGCCGAGCTGCAGCTTGAACTTTCCCATAAGTAGGAGGAGACCATAAAATTCCCTAACGAGAATCTAAATACATAGACTCGTCCATCACGATGGTTAATGAGCTTTTAAGGTTTTGGCTGCGGGGCATAATGTAATGGACAGATCTTAAATCGTGAAACATTTACTAGACTTTCAGGCATGTGGTTACACGGATTAATACGTTACTCAATGCACAGACCCGAGTGCAGTCACATTGTGGGGAAAGCCAGATGACTGCGCTGCCGGGAGCGAGGCTACTGTACAGTCATCCACCGAAACCTTGGGACTGATTCATGGAACGTATGAGCGAAATCTACTGCAGGAAGATGTAAAGAATAATTATAGATATAACACTCAAGAGACAAACCCTTAGGATAAATAATGGCTTCTATAACTCCCTACTACAGCTGCTAGTGCTGCACTTTCTTTGGGCGCTTGCCCTCGCTTTGGGCCAACAGTGGCTCAAAAAAGTTAATCATTTCTGTCCATTAAGCCAATTACAATGCTCGGGAGTAGATTAAATCACAAATTAGGCTGCGAGTATCCCGTGTGTGGGCATTTAAAAGTTTAGGCTATCCTTTGTAGATTATGCCACCACTTTGTTCTTGACCATGCCCATTGACACCTACATCACGCGTTTCCCCACAAGCAGGAGATGAACAATGTACAATAATGACATAAAAAGACCAAAGCGGGAGTTGCAAGGAATAGGTTACAGAAGAGACAACACTCTACGCCTCACTTGGGACCATTCATTGGGCACTTGCAATATTTTTTTGTAACTCTTTTGTAACGTCATTAAGGTGGCATCAACTCTCTCCGACACATGGTCAAACTAGCACGTTTGCCCTTCTACAGCAACCCATCTCCAAGCATGGATTAGTTGGCCTAGAGGAACTGAGAGACATTTGTGTACTATTGAGGTCTTTGGTCAAAGCCCAAGTGGTGCTGCCTTTGTAGCAGGCACTTTGAAATGCTCCCCAGCTACTTTTTCATCAAGTAACCAGGCACCATAACACCAAGACCTCAAAAAGCCATAATTGGCAAAGTCTCAGTAAGGAGAGCTCCTACTTGCGGATCCTAGTCATAGGCTCTTACTCTGGGACCATAGGCTCTTACTCTGCTAAACCGGTTCCCTCAACTGTAATGACAAGTTGCAATCACATTGAAACAGAGCAGTGGTGGCGAACCTTTTAGAGAGTGCCCAAACTACAACAAAAACCTATTTATCGCAAAGTGCCAATCTGGCAATTTAAAGTAATAACATATTGCTCCCTGCTTTGTCACAGTTTCGAACTGTACTGGCGTCCTGAGGACAAACAGTACAAAGTTATATTTGTAGCCACCCTCCAGGGTGTAGGAGCTCCAATTATAATCCAGCCCTGTCCACATCTCACTACTCCTGGAGTCGCAGATAGCCAAGGATGTGTTACTTAAAAAGCACTAAGCTGTGTGGCGTGGGACTGCAGGAGAAGGCCATAAGTCTTGTCTCGTGAACTCTATGCAGGAATGAAGATTTGAGTGCCCACAGAGGGCCATAGGTTCACCACCACTGGAGTAGAGTCATGGCTGAAAGGTCACCCTGGAGTCTAAGATGGAAGGGTGGAAGGAGGGTGGCAATGGCAACAACTTTGATTTATGCATGCAACTCCTGCAAATACACAATCAAGGTCTATATTCTTACTAACCCAATAAAAGAGCATGTGATAATGGAAAGAAGAAAAGACCTCAAATGCCTACTCAAAATCATAAATCCCACAAAGAGTTGCAAAATCACAGGATTTGGAGTCTCAAGCCAAGAACTCAACCAAGTCTCCATAACTCACAAATGCCTGTCTAAAAGGGAAAAGGAAAAACGATAAAATATAATTTAATAAAGTTTCAGTAGAATATAAAGTAGATTTGGGTAAGACTCTGGAATGAATTGTTGCGGGCATGCACTATAAGCAGTTTGTTGGGATGACTGGGAGAGTGTGGGACAGATGACCTGGATATGACATCATTGGCTTGTTATAGGATGAGTCTAGGGAGTGTTCAAGAGGCCTGGAGACAGAGTGTCTGGTGGCTCAAGGAAGACTTGCCCCGAATAAGTGCAGCACGAGAGAGAAGCCCTGCAGGCAAGACTTCGAAAGATAGACGCGAAACACATCATATTTTATACAACGACCTAAGGGTGATGAACCTTTCCTGTTTTTGCCCACCCCAGTTGTGCATTTTTTCCATTTTTCTATTAAGAGCAATGAGAGGACAAATTCTGTAGCATGACTGGACAAATTACCACATGCGTTACCAGCCTGTCAGATCATCAGTTACTGTAGTTTAACTTTAGAAGGAACCCAAAAACGAGAACAATTAGGGAAGAATTCCTAAAATTAAGTCCAATTTATTATGTTACACTTGTGCTTTTAGTCTGATCTGTATTAGGCCATATGCTCTTGTGCACCACAGGGTCATTGCAGAGCACAGGGACATCAGGTCCTACAAGCAAGGACAAGGTCAACATTCGAGGCATCATACTGTACAGCTGCAGAGCAGATTCAGACGTTGGGCATCTTCATTAATTGTAATTTGGTGCAACTTATGCAGGAATGGGAAGTTGCAGTTCTGTCAGACAAGTTGGAGGACGTTGGTTACAAGGGAACAAATATTAAAAGCCTACGTCTTAGACTTTCCTACACGCTGATGCAACTTAACCACAACCAAATCTACCCAGTTCTCATGGTCTCCAAATGGGCAACTATAGTTTCAACCACCTGCACAGAGCTACCCACGAAGTTCACAAAACTCAAACAATGGGACAAATTAGGGTAGATGCTCCAAAACGACCCTTTGTACATACACAGCCGGTTACTCACCATTTAGCTACAAACATTGCACAGCCGGTGACCACAAGCACGTGTATGCCTTCAGATGGTTCCAAATCCAATCATGTCTGGTACCATCAGTCACAAGACCGGACTGTGACCACAATCACATGCCTATATTTATCACAAACTGCCCGCTTATTAGTGACCAAATCATTCCCCATTTATAAGAAGTTTGGAAGAAAAAAAATAAAGTAAAACCCTTTGGTTCAGAGCCTGGCAGACCGGATTCGTCATGCATTTTAGGAATTTAAGAGTGGACAAGAAGAGTCCTTGATAAAATGCCGTCCTCCGATAACACAGCTCTGCACTTCCAAAACAATGAGGCGCTTCAAGTGCTACATACTGCAAAAAAACAGAGAAAAGCTTCATAAAAACCTGCATCGCTATCACTGTAATTCTCAACTCCCCATAAAGCTCTAGGATACTGATCATCGAATAGGGATGTGGTCTACTTTTTAGAAAAAAAAAAGTTCTTTAAAAATTGTTAACTTGTGGTGCATATGCACCGCGCACACCACTGTTCTACAAACTTGGAATTTTAGGGATATGGCCCTGAGGGGTGGACAGTTAACTAGCGCATCACTAGGGGACATGGGAAGCTCCAGTAGTGAACTTCCTACAAGAAACGAATCAGCGAGTCATCGGTGCGCAAGTTCCCCTTGCATGCCAATGCTCGTAGAAAAAGTTTATATCCGTGCCCAAGTCACACCGGCAAGACCTGTCCAAAATTTGCTCCTGGGGAGGTCGCCACATGGGCTGTGGAAACCATGAACTGATAGAAAAACCATGGGGCTGTGTGCGAACAGTTTACGCAATGGCTAGTACACAACATAAAACCTTTTGGTACCCATGTAGCCTTTTCCGCTTTGACATGATGAGCTTCCATAGGGTATTGTGTGAATGCGACTTTAAGGAACAGTCCTCAGAGGCGACTTTTTCACGCAAGCTTGATGAAATAAGAATGCCCACTGGTCCCAAAATAACAGGCTTACTCTTTAGTAACAGGAGATTGAGACGCCCAGCTACCAAAGTTGTGTGCTATAGTAACATTACGACAGCCACCAGACCGTATCAGCAAGGCATCAGCTAACATAAGAAACATGATTCACCTTAATGAGAGCGAGCCCTCGTCTAACAAGTCCGTGCCAAGCCGATGTTTGCAGGTAGTAATAAAAAGCCGCTGGCAGAAACAAAAGGTGAGCGCCGGCCGCAGGACCA
This sequence comes from Engystomops pustulosus, assembly GCA_019512145.1. Taxonomy (NCBI): domain Eukaryota; kingdom Metazoa; phylum Chordata; class Amphibia; order Anura; family Leptodactylidae; genus Engystomops; species Engystomops pustulosus. Next base: position 9,227,917 of record CM033643.1, on the reverse strand, counting down.
GCTGTATATGGACCCCGTCATTTGCATGAGACACCTTGTCATCCAGAAAATGTCTCGAACAGTTTAACCCAGAATTTACAAGGTTCTGGTGATCGAAGCAGCCAGATTGTTTAGGCCAAGGTAGACATGGAGACTATAGTCAGGTGACATCGCAAGGACTGATCGTTGACATTAGATAGGAAAAAAAGAAAGTTACAGAGCAATATAATGTTCAGCAAAAATTAGAATAAGGCCCTGCAAGAGCTTACAATCTCCGCATGCAAAGCTGAATAACACGCTTTGGTTCTGCTCTTTCCTGTAGTTTCTCGTCTGCCAAGCCACACAAAACTATAAAAGAAAATGTGGATCCTATAGAGGCCAGGTATCAGTGATCCACCAAAAGAAACAATTCAACGTAGAGAAAACCCTTGTGCAGTCACCTGATCAATGACTGCACGTGTCTGCTCAGTTATTCATAATGAAATCATAGCTCCTTAAGAAACCATTGGCAGCTTCCAGTCAGAGACATTGACCCCATGTCTACCCCTTGACCGACATGACCCCCCTCTGACCTGGATCAAGTTTTTTTTTTTATATATATATTGTTCACCTTCTTATAGCCTTACAAATATGGGCTTATGTACCCGACCTGGATCCACTAACTAACTCAACGCATCTTTTGATTTGGGTCACTGTCAATTCTGACGCCACTAGCAGAATGGTTGTCCCCCATAATATAGTTTATTATGCCATCAGAAGTATGGGTCAAGTGGCTGCCTGCTCAGGACTACCCAACTGACGGCAGATAGCCTAAATTGTTACACAGGGAGTCAAAATGCCTTGTGGTCAGAACTAGAAAAATACCAACTGCCAGGGACCATGGCAAAGGGGTTAACCGGTCCCTGGAAAAAATTAAAAAAAAAAAAATTATAGGTGTAGTCGGCTCCCAGTTACAAGAAGGTTGGTGACCAACCTACAGTTGTCTAGGGCAGTGAACACTTCTACATATAACAGTAAAACATTTAATAGAAATGCAACACAAAAAGGTTTAACTGCTGGTTTTAGTCACTTGCCCAATTCTCCTTACATTAAAGAGGAAATCCTTAGGATAATCCCCCTGGAATGTCAGCCTCTACCCTCAAAGGCATGCCACCATTTCCAGATCACATCACTAATGGAGATTAACCACATCATGACCAAACTGGGCAACTCCCCTAAACATGTGCTGTAGTCTGGTCAGACGAAAAATTTACTTAACAAGAATGAAAACAAATTTCTAAGTTTTCTAGTCCTGTCTAAGCATAGAAGTGGTCATCTAGAAGGAAAAGCTGCCCCTCTAATACAACCTAAGAAAAAGCTACCTGGGTTTTGTTTGTATCCTAGGTGAATGCCTGTTTAAGAAGAGTAAATTGACTCCTAGATGAGAACCAATTCCCAAATATAACTGGAAATCAACTGTCTGTAAGAGAAGAAAGGGCGCCATGTAAGAGACTTCCATCATGGAGACTTCTTCTCTAGATACTTAGCCATTGCCGAAGGTATTGAGCGATGGCTTACAGATCTCAAACTTCTGTGCAAGTTTCATCATTCCCACCCCGCCTACAAATGGCTTACATATTAATTCCGCTTTAATGAAATAAATTATGGAATTATCTTGCAGTTATCTACAAGGACCATGGGCTCAGCTCTTGTAAAAGAAATTGCTAAAGTCCATTTAAACTAGTAAGGAGCTTTGTGTAACTTTCACTATGTAAAGGACAATCCATGGTCTCTCTCATATGGAGATCACCGGAGCCTTTGTGGGAATTAATGGGACTTCCCTTTAGTAGCTACCAAGGATCACAACGTTTTTATTGGGTCTTCATTCTCTTGGTGGTATAGCTGAAACATCACCTTTACAGATAAAAAGGAGAAAGACTCAATGGGGTAACCCAATATCAAAAGGCGAGACCCTCAACCAAACATGTGCGAGACAAAGGCATTGAACTCAAACGCGACAACAGAAGTGTCTTCACGAGTAATTCCGGCACATGACAAATAATGACTAATGACTTGGCAAGGTTTGGTGAGCGATTGCTACGTGTGCTGATAAGCTACGCTTAGAGGGTGACAAAACCTTCATCAAACAAGTGTGAAAAGAACTTGGACAATAGTCAATACTTCAAAACCTTCCGGGTGGACTTGAGCTCCAACACGCAAGAGTAGCGATGACTGAACAGCCAAATCTACGGATTCCTTACTGCGGAGCGAAAGGTCCAACTACGAGCGAGTCCAAGAGGGTTATCAGCAGGGTTAGAAATTAATCTCTGCATACATACACGGCTTTGGAGGTTTTACAGGATCACAATCTGTAGTGGGTAACACGTTTGTTTGTGACATTAAAGTGGCTGGTGGTTTACCTCCACATCATCCATTACAAGAAAATACCACCCCCTCCCCAAATAAATAAATATATATTCCATTATCTCAGCAATTATTTCCTTCTGCTCCTCCTCCCAGCCCGGTCCGAAATATGAACATTAAGCCCCAAGTCTCTGACCAAGCCCTACCTCTTGCCAAGTCTCCACCAGAAGCCAACGGTGGAAGACTACTCTGTATACGCTGCAGACCAAGCACAAGGACATCTATATTTCTAGTAGTCATTTCTAGGTTTAGTGTTTCTTTAACCTTGAGCGAGCACAGGAAAACCACCACTTCCAGTCTCTTCAGCTTAATGAAAGTGGAGGTGGCAAGAAAGGTCACTGGAGCCAATGTACTTTGTCTGGGCTAATCCTGTTGTGACTCAGTGTGAACAGTACACAAGGGAGGGTCAAATCACATCACAACAAGTCTAACCCTTGGTCTAAAGTATTTGGAGAATACTCTTCTATACGAATCTAGATATTACAGGGTCAGTTAAAAAACATCTTCATTATAAAGTTACCAGGGAAATCATTACCACAAAACGCAGATTTAACAGAACATAGGAAAAGTTGAAACATTGGCAACACTTAGTCAATATCCTTTCAGAAAGAATAAGGGCTAGGCAAATTAAGAATATGTGAGGGAACTGCAGGAGTTTTCATAACTGAAGCCATTTTTGTGGATAGCGTAGATATACTTTAGTACAAGGTGGGGGGATGGGGGGAGTCCCTCGTTTGCTGCTTTCTTCTCCTGTAGTGAGCAGTAAATCTGTAAGCCTTTATGACACTTTTTTAGCAAACCAATATTTAACCACCTTTCTTAATTAGCCTTTTACATGCCTAAATAGTTTTTCACTAGATAATTTATCCCTTAAAGGCGATAGAGGAAACTAATCAGCTTCTCCTTTAGAAGCACGAGTACAGTTGGGGGAAGCCAATTTGTACAATGCTCACAGCAGAATGTGAGAGAAAATAAGGAAATAATAAATAAGGATTTCATTAACTCGATCCCGACCGCCTGACTTTAGACAGAGGGTCCTGAGTCTGCAGGGACGTCTTTAGATGTTGCTGCAGTTTTCTTCTACCAATTGTAGGAGTGGATCTCTGATCACGGGAAACACTAGAGATGCGGTTTATTTCCGCATCTTCCTTCTCCGATCCTCACAGAATTGTGCTGAAGTAGTGCAATGCATAGAGGAGGAGAGCCGCTGCTGCCGCCAGCTATATAGAGCCGGTGGTCAAGCAAGGGGTTTATCAGAGCTGTCGACCCATACATACATTTAAAATACAGAATATTCCTTAAAATTTTTAAAAATCACACACTACAAAAAAATATATAAAGTTTATTGCTATTGTCACCCTGGGCTTTAAATATTATAAACAAAAATGACAGACACATAACCCCCCCACCAAAAAAAAAAAAAAAAAAAAATTAAAAAAGGTCCCTCAACTTTTGTACTTTTAATTATTTCTGTGTCACTTGTTCCGGTACAAAATGTTTTGATTGAGGATACAGCTTAAAAGCTCTGTTGAGCCTTCAAATCCAGGCATTGCAGGTCTGTTCAGTATCTGCTATTGCAACCTCTTGGTCCTAGGTGCCGACCTTCCAGTAGCTCGACAATGACAAGTCTTAGAGAATAATTGGCCTTGAATATAAAACCGAAGCAGTCACGTTGCAGATTTTCCTGGAAACCCGTCTGTTGGTAAACATTTCATTGAAAATCGCCCTCAAGCGTTGTTCTCCTTTTATCGGACTTCTGCAATTCTCTGCATTTCTTTACCATATTACATTACAGCAAGAACAAAGCCGAGCGCTGGCTCATTGCAGGTATAGAAAGGTGTGCATGTGCATCTACAGCGAGGCTTACCTGGCTGTAAAGAAGGTAGGTTCTTAGATTGTGGGTGCAAGCCAAACCATTACACCCATCATGAAACTGAAGATTCCAAGTGTCATTATTAGAGAAGAGGTTGTATGGCCACCATAAGAAGAGTACACAATCCTCAATGACACCCAACAAAATACCAAAACCAACCAATGCATTTGAGAATTCTCTATGGCAGCTTTGCCAAAACTACCACCATATATGAATAGTAGTAAACACTCGACAACCAATCTGCCAACCCTCTGCCATTACTGCTCACCCTTACTTGAAGTCTGTTCAAAATCAGAAACCAAAAAAGTTAAAAGTAGAGATTCAGGTTTAGTTAAAAAAAAAAAAAAAAACTGCAAGGATTTTCTTATTTGGTAAAAAGTACAACAGATCCGGGACAAGTCGATGCATGCAGAGGACATTTTGGATAAAACCAGAGAGTTCCACAAAATTAATTGGCAGTAACGAGTAGCTCCTGCTATTACATGTAGGTCATCTGGCCTTCAGACAAAATAAGTAGATATGGGTTCACGCACACACGCCCAGGTTAATGTTCGAACACGTCAGGTGCGCAGAGAACTGCACCGGGTAGGATGCTGGGCCTGGCAACGCTCCTGGAAACAAAATTCACCAATGACTAAGCGAAAAAGGCAAACGCGACTCCTGATAAGTGAGCGAACCGTTCACCAGATTACAGAATGTAGAGGGGAAAAAAAAAAAAGTCAGACTTCACTTTCATTTCCAGTACCAGTCACAGGAGAACTCAACTGGCTTAAAGGGAACCTACCACCACGATTCTACCTATAAAGGTAGATCGGGTGGTAGGTGGATGTAAGGGACGTGAGGAGAGCTCTTTTTAGAGCTAATCCTCACGTCCCCGCTAACTTTTAATAAACTTTATTCCCCTAACATGTAAATTTACTTATGCGGCTACTGGGGCGTGGAGTAGCCGGGCACGAGGCTACACAGCGTGGCTACTCCACGCCCCAGTAGCCACGTTACTCCTCCTACCCTGTGTGTTCAGCGTGCGGCATCCGACAAGCCGGAGTTCTGCGCATGCGCAGTAGCTCCGGCCTCGGAGCTGTGGCTGCTCAGCTGCGTTCTGCGCATGCGCAGAACGCCAGCATGTCGGGCGAGGGCGCGCAGCTACGAGGAGCTGCGCGCCGAACACACAGGGTAGGAGGAGTAACGTGGTTACTGGGGCGTGGAGTAGCCGCGCTGTGTAGCCTCGTGCCCGGCTACTCCACGCCCCAGTAGCCGCAGTCTCCATAACTCACAAATGCCGGTCTAAAAGGGAACAGCGAAAAAAAACGATAAAATATAATTTAATAAAGTTTCAGTAGAATATAAAGTAGATTTGGGTAGACTCTGGAATGAATGTTGCGGGCATGCACTATAGCAGCTTGTTGGGATGACTGGGGAGGTGTGGGGACAGATGACCTGGATAGGACATATGGCTTGTTATAGGATGTGCTAGGAGTGTTCAAGAGGCCTGGAGACAGAGGTGCTGTGTGGATCAAGGAAGACTTGCCCGAATAAGTGCAGCACGAGAGAGGAAGCCCTGCAGGCAAGACTTCGAAAGATGACGCAGACACACATCATTTTTATACAACGACACTAAGGGTGATGACCTTTCCTGTTTTTGCCAACACAGTTGTGCATTTTTTCCATTTTATTAAGAGAAATGAGAGGACAAATTCTGTAGCATGACTGGACAAATTACCACATGCGTTACCAGCCTGTCAGATATCAGTACTGTAGTTTAATTTAGAAGGAACCCAAAAACGAGAAAATTAGGGAAGAATTCTAAAATTAAGTCCAATTTATATGTTACACTTGTGCTTTTAGTCTGATCCGTATTAGGCAATATGCTCTTGTTGCACCACAGGGTTCATTGCAGAGCACAGGGAATCAGGTCTACAAGCAAGGACAAGTCAACATTCGAGGCATCATACTGTACAGCTGCAGAGCGATTAGACGTTGGGCATCTTCATAATTGTAACTTGGGCAAATGTTATGCAGGAATGGGAAGTGCAGTCTGCCAGACAAGTTGGAGGACGTTGGTTATAAAGGGAACAAATATTAAAAGCCTACGTCTTAGACTTCCTACATGCGATGCAACTTAACCACAACCAAATATACCCAGTCCTCATGGTCTCCAAATGGGCAACTATAGTTTCAACCACCTGCACAGCGATAACCACGAAGGTACAAAACTTCAAACAATGGGAAAATTAGGGTAGATGCTCCAAAACGACCCTTTGTACTACACACCGGGTAATCACCATTTAGCTACAAACAATGCACGGCCGGTGACCACAAGCACGTGTATGCCTTCAGATGTTCCAAATCCAATCATGTCTGGTACCATCAGTCACAAGACCGGACTGTGACCACAATCACATGCCTATATTATCAAACATGCCCGCTATAGTGACCAAATCATTCCCCATTTATAAGAAGTTTGGAAGAAAAAAAATAAAGTAAAACCTTTGGTTCAGAGCCTGGAGACCGGATTCGTATGCATTTAGGAATTTAAGAGGTGGACAAGAAGAGTCCTTGATAAAATGCCGTCTACGATAAAACAGCTCTGCACTTCCAAAACAATGAGGCGCTTCAAGTGCTACATACTGCAAAAAAAACAGAATAAAGCTTCATAAAAACCTGCATCGCTATCACTGTAATTCTCAACCCCATTAAAGCTCTAGGTACTGATCATCGAATAGGGATGTGGTCTACTTTTTAGAAAAAAAAAAAAAAGTTCTTTAAATTGTTAACTTGTGGTGCATTAGCACCGCGCACACACAACTGTTCTACAAACTTGGAATTTGGGATATGGCCCTGAGGGGTGGACAGTTAACTAGCGCATCACTAGGGGACATGGGAAGCTCCAGTATTGATCTCTACAAGGAAGGAATCAGCGAGCATCGGTGCGCAAGTTCCCCTTGCAGCCATGCCCGTATGAAAAAGTTATATCCGTGCCCAAGATCACACCGGCAAGACCTGTCCGAAATTTGCTCCTGGGAGGTCGCACAGGTCTGTGGAAACCATGAACTGATAGAAAAACCATGGGGCGGTGATGCGAACAGTTTAGCAATGGCTAGTACACAACATAACACCTTTTGGTACCCAGTAGCCTTTCCCTTTGACATGATGAGCATTCCAAGGGTATTGTGTGAATGCGACTGTAAGGAACAGTCCTCAGAGGCGACTTTTTCAACGCAAGCTTGATGAATAAGAATGCCCACTGGTCCCAAATAACAGGCTACTTCTTTAGTAACAGGAGATTGAGACGCCAGCTACCAAAGTTGTGTGCTATAGTAACATTACGACAGCCACCAGACGATCAGCAAGGCATCAGCTAACATAAGAACTGATTCACCTTAATGAGAGCGAGCCCTCGTCTAACAAGTCCGTGCCAAGCCGATGTTGCAGGTAGTAATAAAAAGCGCTGGCAGAAACAAAAGGTGAGCGCCGGCCGCCGAGGACCAGCTGTATATGGACCCCGTCATTTGGATGAGACACTTGTCATCCGAAAATGTCTCGAACAGTTTAACCCAGAATTTACAAGTTCTGGTGAGTCGAAGCAGCCAGATTGTTTAGGCCAAGGTAGGACATGGAGACTATAGTCAGGTGACATCGAAGGAATGATCGTTGACATTAGATAGGAAAAAAAGAAAGTTACAGAGCAATATAATGTTCAGCAAAATAGAATAAGGCCCTGCAAGAGCTTACAATCTCCGCATGCAAAGCTGAATAACACGCTTGGTTCTGCTCTTCCTGTAGTTCTCGTCTGCCAAGCCACCACAAAACTAAAAAGAAAAAATGGGGATCCTATTAGAGGCCAGGTATGCAGTGATCCACCAAAAGAAACAATTCAACGTAGAGAAAACCCTTGTGCAGTCACCTGATCAATGACTGCACGTGTCTTGCTCAGTTATTCATATGAAATCATAGCTCCTTAAGAAACCATTGGCAGCTCCAGTCAGAGACATTGACCCCCTGTCTAACCCTTGACCGACATTGACCCCCCTCTGACCTGGATCAATGTTTTTTTTTTATATAGATATTGTTCACCTTCTTATAGCCTTACAAATATGGGCTTATGTACCCGACCTGGATCCACTAACTAACTCAAAGCATCTTTTTGATTTGGGTCACTGTCATTCTGACGCCACTAGCAGAATGGTTGTCCCCCATAATATAGTTTATTATGCATCAGAAGTATGGGTCAAGTGGCTGCTGCTCAGGACACCCAACGGACGGCAGATAGCCTAAATTGTTCACAGGGAGATCAAAATGCCTTGTGGTCAGAACTAGAAAAATACCAACTGCCAGGGACCATGGCAAAGGGTTAACCGGTCCCTGGAAAAAATTAAAAAAAAAAAATATAGGTGTAGTCGGCTCCCAGTTACAAGAAGGTTGGTGACCAACCACAGTTGTCTAGGCAGTGAACAATTCTAAATATAACAGTAAAAAATTTAATAGAAATGCAACCAAAAAGGTTTAACTGTGGTTTTAGCCACTTGCCCAATTCTCTACATTAAAGAGGAAATCCTTAGGAAATCCCCCTGGAATGTCAGCCTCTACCCTCAAAAGGCATGCCACCATTCCAGATCACATCACAATGGAGATTAACCACATCATGACCAAACTGGGCAACTCCAAACATGTGCTGTAGTCTGGTCGACGAAAAATTTACTTAACAAGAATGAAAACAAATTTCTAAGTTTTCTAGTCCTGTAAGCATAGAAGGGTCATCTAGAAGGAAAAGTGGCCCCTCTAATACAACCTAAGAAAAAGCCTACTGGGTTTGTTTGTATCCTAGGTGAATGCCTGTTTAAGAAGAGTAAATGATCTAGATGAGAACCAATCTCCCAAATATAATGGAAATCAACTGTCGTAAGAGAAGAAAGGGCGCCATGTAAGAGACTTGCCATCATGGAGACTTCTTCTCTAGATACTAGCCATTGCCGAAGGTATGAGCGATGGCTTACAGATCTCAAACTTCTGTGCAAGTTCATCATTCCCACCCGCTACAAATGGCCTTACATATTAATTCCGCTTAATGAAAAATTGGAATTATCTTGCAGTTATCTACAAGGACCATGGGCTGAGCTCTGTATAAAGAAATGCTCAAGTCCATTTAAACTAGTAAGAAGCTTTGTGTGTAACTTTCACTATGTAAAGGACAATCCATGGTCCTTCATATGGAGATCACCGGAGCCTTGTGGGAATTAATGGGACTTCCCTTTAGTAGCTACCAAGGATCACACGTTTTTATTGGGTCTTCATTCTCTTGGTGGTATAGCTTGAAACATCACCTTTACAGATAAAAGGAGAAAAGACTCAATGGGGTAACCCAATATCAAAAGGTGGGACCTCTAACCAAACATGTGCGAGACAAAGGCATTGAACTCAAACGCGACAACAGAAGTGTCTTCACGAGTAAATCCGGCACATGTACAAATAATGACTAATGACCTGGCAAGGTTTGGTGAGCGATTGCTACGTGTGCTGATAAGCTACGCTTAGAGGGTGACAAAACCTTCATCAAACAAGTGTGAAAGAACTGGACAATAGTCAATACTCAAACCTTCCGGGTGGACTTGGGCTTCAAACGCAAGAGTAGCGATGACTGAACAGCCAAATACCGGATTCCTTACTGCGGAGCGAAAGTCCAACTACGAGCGAGTCCAAGAGGGTTATCAGCAGGGTTAGAAATAATCTCGCATACATACAGGCTTGGAGGTTTTACAGGATCACAATCTGTAGTGGGGTAACACGTTTGTTTGTGACATTAAAGTGGCTGGTGGTTTACCTCCAACTCACCATTACAAGAAAAATACCACCCCCTCCCAAATAAATAATATATATATCCATTATCTCAGCATTATTTCCTTTTGCTCCTCCTCCCAGCGCCGGTCCGAAATATGAACATTAAGCCCCAAGTCTCTGACCAAGCCTACCTCTGCCAAGTCTCCACCAGAAGCCAACAGTGGAAGATTACTCTGTATACGCTGCAGACCAAGCACAGCACATCTATATTTAGTAGTCATTTCTAGGTTAGTGTTTCTTTACCTTGGCGAGCAAGGAAAACCACCACTTCCAGTCTCTTCAGCTTAAGGAAGTGATGGTGGCAAGAAAGGTCACTGGAGCCAATGTACTTTGTCTGGGCTAAGCTGTTGTGGATCAGGGTGAACAGTACACAAGGGAGGGTCAAATCAACATCAAAACAGTCTAACCCTTGGTCTAAAGGATTGGAGATACTCTTCTATACGAATCTAGATATTACGGGTCAGTTAAAAAACATCTTCATTATAAAGTTACCAGGGAAAATCATTACCACAAAACGCAGATTTAACAGAACATAGGAAAAGTTGAACAGATATGACAACATTGGCAACACTTAGTCAATATCCTTTCAGAAAGAATAGGGCTAGGCAAATAAGAATATGTGAGGAACTGCAGGAGTTCTAACTGAAGCATTTGGTGGTAGGTATATACTTAGACAGGTGGGGGGATGGGGGAGTCCCTCGTGCGCTTTCTTCTCTGTAGTGAGCAGTAAATCGGTAGCCTTTATGACACTTTTTAGAAAACAATTAACACCTTTCTTAATAGCCTTTTAACATGCCTAAATGTTTTACACAGATAATTTATCCTTAAAGGCGATAGAGGAAACTAATCAGCATTCTCCTGAAGCACGAGTACAGTTGGGGGGGAAGCCAATTTGTACAATGCTCACAGCCAGATATGTGAGAGAAAATAAGGAAAATAATAAATAAGGATTTCATTAATCGATCCCGACCGCCTGACTTTAGACAGAGGGTCCTGAGTACGCAGGGAAGTCTTAGCTGTTGCTGCAGTTTTCTTCATACCAATTGAGGAGTGGATCTCTGATCACGGGAAACACTAGAGATGCGGTTATTTCCGCCTCTCTTCTCCGATCCTCACAGAATTGTGCTGAAGTAGTGCAATGCATAGAGAAGGAGGGAGCCGCTGCTGCGCCAGCTATATAGAGCCGGTGGTCAAGCAAGGGGTTTATCAGAGCTGTCGACCCATACATACATTTAAAATTCTAAGATTCCTTAAAATTTAAAAATCACACACAACAAAAATATATAAAGTTTTTGCTATTGTCACCCTGGGCTTTAATATTATAAACAAAAATGACCAGACACAAACCCCCCACCAAAAAAAAAAAAAAAAAAATAAAAAAAAGTCCCTCAACTTTTGTATTAATTATTTCTGTGTCACGGTTCCGGTACAATGTTTGATTGAGGAAAAATTATCTGTTGAGCCTTCAAATCCAGGCATTGCAGGTCTGTTCAGTATCTGTATTGCAACCTCTTGGTCCTAGTGCCGACCTTCCAGTAGCTCGACAATGACAAGTCTAGAGAATAATTGGCCTCGAATATAAAACCGAAGCAGTCAGTTGCAGCTTTCTGGAAACCCGTCTGTTGGTAAACATTTCATTGAAAAAACGCCTCAAGCGTTGTGTTCTCCTTTTATCAGACTTCTGCAATCTCTGAATTTCTTACCATATTACATTACAGCAAGAACAAAGCCGAGCGCGGCTATTGCAGGTATAGAATGGTGTGCATGTCCATCTACGGTGAGGCTACTTGGCGTGTAAAGAAAGGTAGGTTCTTAGATGGGGGTGCAAGCCAAACCATTACCACCCATCATGAAACTGAGATTCCAAGTGTCATTATTAGAGAAGAGGTTGTATGGCCACCATAAGAAGAGTACACAATCCTCAATGACACCAACAAATACCAAAACCAACCAATGCATTTGAGAATTCTCTATGGCGCTTTGCCAAAACTACCACCATATATGAATAGTAGTAAACACTCGACAACCAATCTGCCAACCCTCGCCATTACTGCTCACTTACTTGAAGTCTGTTCAAAATAAGAGAACCAAAAAGTTAAAAAGTAGAGATTCAGGTTTAGTAAAAAAAAAAAAAAAAAACTGCAAGGATTTTCTTATTTGGTAAAAGTACAACAGATCCGGGACAAGTCGATGCATGAGAGGATTTTGGATAAAACCAGAGAGTTCCGCAAAATTAATTGGCAGTAACAGAGGCTCCTGCTATTACATGTAGGTCTATGGCCTTCAGACAAAATAAGTAGATATGGGTTCACGCTCCACACACACCCCGTTAATGTTCGAAACACGTCAGGTGGCAGAGAACTGCACCGGGTAGGATGCTGGGCCTGGCAACGCTCCTGGAAACAAAATTCACCAATGACTAAGCGAAAAAGCAAACGGACTCTGATAAGTGAGCGAACCGTTCACCAGATTACAGAATGTAGAGGGGAAAAAAAAAAAAAAAAAGTCAGACTTCACTTTCATTTTCCATTCAGTCACAGGAGAAACTCAATGGCTTAAAGGGAACCTACCACCAACGATTCTACCTATAAAGGTAGATCGGGTGGTAGGTGGATGTAAGGAAGTGAGGAGAGCCCTTTTAGAGCTAATCCTCACGTCCCCGCTAACTTTTAATAAACTTATTCCCCTAACATGGAATTTTATGCGGCTACTGGGGCGTGGAGTGACCGGACGAGGCTACACAGCGCGGCTACTCCACGCCCCAGTAGCCACATACTCCTCCTACCCTGTGTGTTCAGGGCGGCATCCGGACAAGCCGGAGTTCTGCGCATGCGCAGTAGCTCGGCCTCGGACTGTGAGCGGTCAGCTGCCAGCGTCGGAGAGGGTGCGCGAGCTACGAGGAGCTCCCACACACCCCACTGCGCGCCGAACACACAGGGTAGGAGGAGTAGTAAGTGGCTACTGGGGCGTGGAGTAGTAGCTGCGCTGTGTAGCTCGTGCCGGCTACTCACGCCCCAGTAGCCGACATAACTAAATTACATGTTGGGGAATAAAGTTATTAAAAGTTAGCGGGGACGTGAGGATTAGCTCTAAAAAGAGCTTCCTCACGCTCCTAACATCCACCTACCACCGATCTACTTTATAGGTAGAATCGTGGTGGTAGGTGCCCTTTATATCCAAATTCTAAAGAAGGCTAGTTGTGTGGAAAGTTTGTATTTGCATTTTCAGCCAAGACTTCATCTTACCACGACAGAAATGGATACACTACTAGTGACCAGATTGAGGTATGCAGATTATCCAAGATTGATGACATGCCCAAGTGACTTCGATTTTCCAAACAAGTGGCCAATTTTTTTTTAAATCAGTTATGGTTTTAAAATGGTTGTTCCATTAGAGCCGCCATGGTATGTCATGCAAGGTGGAATGGATAAGGGTTACCACAAGGGCAATTTCTGGTCCATAAAGATACACTTCTCGGAACCCCTCTGCTGTTTCAAAGCTTAGCTGAACCAGTTCTCTACTCAGAGTAGCAATGTCTACAGTTCTAGAAGAGGCTTACAGTCACAAAGCTTCTGGAATTTGGGGCATCAATCTACGGGAGAGCCATCTAATGTAGATGCATATGTATTTCATCCATACAGATTTCAAATACAATTGACCTGCAAGGAGTTCTGGCCATCTGATGGATAATTACTAGAAATGGGCAATATGGTGCAAATCTCTTGTATAAATGCTGCAAAAATTCCAGTGGTAGCCAGATAATTCTTAAGTAAAACCCACAACTTTTTGCCCACGCTGAATGCCTCAGGCCTCCTAATCATCAACGGGGATGGATGGCTTCGTATGACACGGTATTTCTGCCAGAATCACCAGGGTGTACAAGGCATGCCACAGTTTATTTCAGATTCTTTCAAGTATTACAATTACATCTACAAGCTTCAGGGCTTGCTGTAACTTCCATTGTATGACAAAAAGAGTACCCATTCGGGGTACAGTCCTCAGCTTAGTATGCGATGTCCTTGGCTTCTCAAGAGCAGACCGCTGCTCATGAATACGAAAAAACCCAAAGAATAGGTCTCCACCAATGTAGGTCCTACACAGAGCACGAACCAACAAGAAACTAACCGTGACCTCTACACAACACCCCTAACGGTAAACAGCTGGCGGCACAGTTACCGACTACTCGCTCACACCTCTCTCCGCCACTCCCTTTATAAGGTGTTGTGCGTCTTGAGCCATTTACAGCATTATTAAAAGATAAAAATAATAATAAGCCAAAAGAGACACCAAAGTCAATGCACAGAAGTGTAACCAGGTCACAAACACCTCACGGTGCAAAAGTTACATCTAATAAAAGGAGAAGTAAAATTCAGTCTAGGGGAAAAAAACACCAGGAGCATAGGTGTTAAGAGTAGGAAAGTGGTTCTCGGGTTTATTAGTCATTCAGACCACAAGAGCGGCTTCAAGCCTCAACCACAGCTCATTAGGAAAATCCACACATATTTCAAATAGACGTTCATCTTTATTACAGCAAAGAGAAGGGGGTGTGGGAGTTTATTACATTACAACCATACGTTACAATAAAGCAAAGTACCAGAGGTGGGACTCCTACAAGACCGGGATTTCGGGAACCTATATTGCCATTCTCAGATGCCAAAATTTAATTAAGAGGCACCCTTGAGCATTATGAAAAAGATCCTATGTGAACCTGATCTAAAAGGGTGAGGGAAAAGTCATGAAGGAGGGAAAGAAACTGAGCTCTGGTATGAGTAGTAAATCCCGTCAAAGGATCCTAGATAGAAAGGATGCGGAGTCCGTTTTACCCACCCAAACACAACGAGAGCCCCGATAATCCCACCCACATATGGTAATTGCATTAGTACCGAAACCCCGCCCACATATCTGGCAGCCCTTCTAGCACTCCACAAAACTGTCAAAGCAACTGATGATTAGTATATACGTCCCAACGCAAAGATTACATACAGCTCAGATCTAGACAACACAGACAACTAAAAATTTAAAGAGCCCCCCCCCCCCAGGATAAAATGCAATTAAAAAAAAAAAAAAACGAAATAGAGACGTATCTGCACCATTAGCCGCTGCCCCCCCCCCTAATCTTATAAAGTTAGTGAAGTATTTAGTATAAAGTGCCTTGACAAAAATTCCTTCTCCAGTACGTAATGCAGACGGCGCAGGTTGTAAACGGCTAAAGCCAAAAATTGTCTGTGTATACTACTGCAAGCTACTGCTTAAATACTCAGCCCGAGTAAATGAGGCCATTATGGTGTGTCCGCAGGGCAGCACCACAGCTTTTCCGGAGAACCAGATTAATACCAGAGATGTTGGATCCCCTCATAATCGCAGCTTCCATATTCAGTATTTGATGGCAGCCTTTGAAAGTCTGACCATTAGGGGCCGATGGTCATTCTGTCCCTTACTTGACCTTAGGCCCCATTTGCCCACATCATAAACAAGACTTACTTTTTTTTCCACAGATATCCAAATTGTTTAGCCCAGAAAGTTTTAGTCCCCCGGCTGTTACCTAATCTACTGGACATTGACTCCAGATCTCCATCATCACTGACCTGGATGACATGTATCCTACATGTCGGCACTCGTTAGGTAATTAGCTCACGTGACGAGATAAGCCGAGGAAGTGCTGAACTTGTGGACCAATTTTGTGTCATGACAAGATATGAGTTTATTTATTAATGGGTCAAAGAAGGAAAAATCCCACAAGAAAGTTCCACCCTCTTGCTGAGTTAACATCAAGTTAGAAAGCTCAGCTACAACCCATCGTCGTGGACTGTGTATGTCGAACTCTTTAGGACAAAGGGTAGACAATCTTATGATTTCACTCATTACTTTCTGGAAATCTCATCAAAAAGAGTTAAAAGTGTTTTCCCTGGTTCTGGATTCTCTTAAACGATTAATGAATTTGAGTCAGCGGGAGGTCCAGCTCCCGATACTGGCGAGTGCCCACACTTCTGCATTCATCATCCGGTGATGGATCAGTCATGGAGCTTGGTCTCTTGGAGATGCAGAAGGGGCCCACAACTTTCATATTGCGTCTTCTAATATTACTAGTAAAAGGTTACCCCCTTATAAACAGAACTATCCTTTTGTAAACCCCATCAGAAGCCACAGTCAAAAGGAATGAAATAGATAATACTAAAGTCTACACTAAAATCACATTATGCTCATTTGTTCAGTTTAAAAACCAATAACTTTCTGCAGACACAGACAGACATAAGCTTCTGAAAACACTGAGGGGAATCGGAAGCAGGGAAAGGGGTGGGGGGTGGGTGCACGGAGTACAAACAAAAGGGCTAAAAGCACAGTAATACAGCAGAACTTGTTTCCTCGGAGGCATTGAGCGATTGGAATACGTGAACCTGAATGGAGGCAACAAGTTTTTAGTTTTTTTTTTTACCTTCTGTAGGGCTGTGCACTAAGCAAACGAAAACTCAAAGCATGAGCACACAACGGAGAAATATACATTCCTTGCAAAAGGTTTAATAAACCTGTAACGCAAGAGATTTGTAGAGAGGCAATACCACCTACAATTATATAAGAAAAATTTAAAGGAAGTTACCAGAATTCCCAAACGGATAACCTAAAAAGGATCAGCAATGCTCACCATACAAAGCTGCGTTTGGTATTGCCTCTGGAGGACTCGCTCATCATGCCCTTGTAAAAGCACTGAATATTGAATTGATTGCGGATTGTAGCTTCTCCAGATGCACTAGGGGCGTGTCCTCACTCAGTGAAGCTACATGCTCTCCCATTTGTGACTGCTGTAATATTCAACCAGCAGCTGCATCTTCAACCAGCTCTGTCCGTGCAATCTCTTGACAAGCGGCTTCTTGGGAATGAGCCTAAACAGAATCAGAAGAAAGCTCAAAATATTCTGGGCTGTGGACCTCCCACTGTGCATGCATGCTATTCATATTGGGTTTTTTGGCAAATGTACATATACACGCACCTCTTCCCTCACTACCCAATTGATTGTTCAAGTCAACATCCAATTTTTATTCACATGTGATTTGATATGGGTATACTTACACGGCGCTACAAGTGACATTTTTGACCCAAGTCACTTAAGTATTCACATCCTGTACTTGTTTTCTTCTTTTTTGACCTTTTGTTTGTCTTTGGTGTTTTTGTTTTTGTTTTTTTTGTTTTTTTTGTGCCAAGCACCCCTATCACCACGAGAGGCGATGTTTATGTTTCTCCGGGCCAAACATTTTTTTTTTTTTTTTTTGTTTTTTTGTTCTTGTTCGACTCCTCTTGTTTCGTTTGTTATGTCACCATTTTCATCCTCCTTTATCCTTATATTTTTTTTTTTTGTTTTTGAGGAAGTGTGTTTGTTTATGTTGCTTGTTTTGTCCCTCTACACGCCCATCCTTCCCCCTCTCCACCAACCCCCCAACCTCGACACTTTCTTACTCCTCACTATCATTCTCCCCCGGTACCCATCCCCTCTTGACCTTCACCTCACTTTTAGCTATTTCCAGGACCTCCCCCCCCCCCTGACCCTACAACACCCCTACACTAACTACGTTCCCTTCTTTTCCCTATCCTCTCCTTTCATCTATGGACCCCAATCAACACCCTCCACCTGCCCTCACCCTCCCCGAAAAACCACCTATTGCTCAACAGCCTAACCCTCCCCCCCACCACTACCTGTCACCCTTTTGATTGTCCCCTACCAGTCAAGTTACTTCACATCCATACTCCCCAGCCCACCAACTATTCTATCCTGTCTTCATCCCAAACTACTGGGCACCTACTCGCATCCTTCCCGATCTACATTCTCATCTCATCCCATCCTTCCAACCCCCAATCAATCTTACTTACTTAACCTCTTCACTTACCAACCCCTACTCACCCCTTTCCTTGTCTCATAACCGCAAGCTTCTCTAAATACTAACCTTCCCATCCCCCCCCCTCCCCTAGAAACCGCCTCACCCCATTCAACCCTCCCCCCCCCTCCCCTCTCCATCCTGTTCCCTCCAACCCGCTCTTTCCCTAACCTCACACTACCAATCGCCCACCCCATACTTTATTCCTTTTCTCCTCACCCCTCTTCTCTACCCCTTTCTTTTCCTCTTGTAAATCCCTCGCATCACCTTCCTTCTTTACTCCCCACATTCTTTACTATCCCTTAACCCGCCACTCGTCTCCCTTCCATCCCACGAGGACCTCCCCCCCATACTACGCTCATCCCCTCAACCGCCCCTTCTCAAACCTTTCACATTTCCTCCCACATTACCACAGCACACCTTATACCTCTTCCTTCCCCCCGCCCCACCCCTCCCTTAAGACCACACCCACAAACCTATAACTTCATATCATTTGCCACCCCTCACCCTTCCCCACCATGCCCCGCCCTCACCCCCACAATTCCCTTCACTCCTTCCTCTCACACACCTATCCTTTCACAATCCCCCAAGACATCCAACTCCACCTCCCCGCAACCACCCCCCCTATCTAACTCCCCCCTCTCTCTACCTCTCCTCGCCCCTCCATCTCTTGGTACTCCTTGATCTTCCACCCAATCCCGAACACCCTATCCCTCTTATCTACTATGTCATAGGAAACCACCAAGCCCTTTAAGTCACCAATACTCATGTTACCAGTAATCTCTTTAAAGACATTGAAGTTCGGCCTCACCCTGGTCTGAAGCATCTAATGACTTCAAACCAGTCTTAGAATTTGTGAGTAACATTCTACAGGTTCAATCAAAGATGAGAAGCTCTAGATGTCTGACAACCCTTGGTCCTGGAGAATCTAGTGGTCTACAGATCACTAACCCCCATGAGGCTTCTCTGACCCCCTATATAAGTGGTTTGCACATCTTAGGATAACAGACAACTATCCATCAGTGCCAGATATAAAAACCATTACCTGGTACTTAGGAGCATTATAACACAGGTAATTCCTAAAGGAGCCCACGTGGTCATGCACTTTGCCATCGTGCTAGCCTTTGCAGGTGCTCGCTACTTCATGCAGAGGCCTGTAATAAGTCACCAGCAGGAATGACGCATAGAAACCTTAATCCTATCTACAGACAATGCTGTAAAATAATACCAACGCGAGACGTGTTTACACAGAGCATCAGCCGAGGACGGAGAGCAGGAGAGATCAGCAAGGCCTCCCAGCCCAAGCGTATACTACAAAAATAAAGTACATGACAAGATAGGGGCTATACCTGAACGGGGAAGGCCCTGCTGCATGAGAGGGGTTTACCCACGGTCCACTTACATGGACATATGATGGAAGAGTTTGTTCCAACAGGTAACTGCACCCATTGACCAGGTGGTAATCAATCCGATGCTCGCTATGCAACTATGATTAGTCATATGTCAGGGTAGCGTGGATCAGCCGTACACCCTACTTCACATTCAGTCACGCGTTACCATACAGTGGTTGCTTGCCCAACTCACATAATTTGAGTATTGTTAATCACTTAGGTCAATAGATGCACTTCTCCTTTTAGGTTGTTTTGGCCTGGTGAGGACAAGCAGACCAAGAAGCATCCATCTCGCTAAAATTAGAAAAACTCAAATGCAGAATCTTCAGCGAGCAGTGGATCTACGAGGGGGGGGGGGGGGGACCAAAACAACAAGGTTTGGAATGTTTTGGCATGTGACATGGCATCTTTTCGGAAACTGACGATTACTGTCCTGTACGGACAGTGGTCCAACATTTGTACATTCAGGGACGCTGTGACCCAAAAATTGTGTCCCCAGTAAATACCCCATAACTAACCCAAACCATGTGTCATTTCTTGCAGCCTGATCCAAAATGCCCCCGTTTCTGTAGCCCCCCTTTATAGTGCTCTCTTTTGTAAACACTTCTCTTACTGCAGCCCGTTCACGTGTCTTTGTAGCCCCCTCCCTTTTTGTAGCCCCTTTTGAAAGTTTCCTACCCCCCCCCCACCATTTTTTCTCCCCTTCTGTCTTCCTCTGTTTTTTGATTGATACAGGAGATGGCTAGATCCATACGAAATAATCACAGGGGGAATTAGAGGTGTACGTATTTTGCCTTGACCTATTGTAAGGCACTATTCTGTTTGCATAATGTGGCCGCGGCATGCAACCGCATGGCGGCAGTCTGCCGGAAGCACAGGGAGAAGAGTCCACGGCAGGTATTACAGTTTTTAATTTTGAGTTCTCCAACCGCCGTTACCAGGTTACTCCCTGCCAGTGGTGGGGACAACAATGGTATGGATATCATAGCGCAAGAAATGGGTTCTAATGATGTTGGTCTGGAGAAGTGCACTGGTTTGCTTTTCTAGCAATGAACATAGCCCTGCATCATTTCTACTCTCAAAACCAAAAGTAGCATAAGAACACTAAGTTTCAAATAATAAACACCGAAAAGCAGAAGACGATCGCATAAACAACTTCTAGAGAGTCTCTTTAGTACTCAATGACAAGAGCTCTTCAAAGGGTTAGCCAGGAGTGGAATCTTACTTAGATTGAGATCTGGTTCTCTGCTCACATCTCATATCGGATGACCCAAAGGAGGCTGTCTAAAACTCGCACAATGTCTATAAAGTCCGCTACATCCTTCAGTTATAGGACTCGCCACAGACCCAATCTCTTAGGACGTGATCTCCACATATGACAGAGCTTCATCAATGGAGGTCATCCAACAAAGCCGATCACTATGAATGCTCCAGCTCAGTAGTCTCAGTGTAAGTATCGGCACGGGCCGTAGGAGGACTTTAGTGTCACGCTTCTTTCATGGAAGGGCATACACCTTAGGCTTAGATGACATCATTAAAATGCCACGTTTCTCCACCACATCCAGCGCTTGTTAAAGAGCATGAGGTCTAACAAAAGTGAGAAGAAAAGTAGCATGGTCATAGGAACGAAAGACTCTACTGGCTCATGTATGGGGAACAAAAGTCACCTCTAGAGTGCCGAAAAAGGGTTGATTAGCCATCTTATTCCACGCCGTGATGGCACGTTTGTACGCCACCGTGTGACTTATCTGCTATTAGTCCTCAGATGAAAACCTAACACAATGGACTGCACAACGTTAGTCATGAAATTGTCATGGTAATTTAGTCCACGATCTTATACTTCGAGAGACAGGAGAAACACTAGACCACATGTTAAGCCCTTCAGGTTTCTGTAGATACATATCCAAACATACATATAGACATCTCAAGCTGTCCTCAGCTGCTAAACTAATGTCACAAAAAATGAAGACGTCCGCAAAGGGACCATGTACAGCCAGGGATTATTAATAAGAGCGCATGCGCAGTAGCTCCGGCCTCGGAGCTGTGGCTGCTCAGCTGCCAGCATGTCGGGCGAGGGTGCGCAGCTACGAGGAGCTGCGCGCCGAACACACAGGGTAGGAGGAGTAACGTGGCTACTGGGGCGTGGAGTAGCTGCGCTGTGTAGCCTCGTGCCCGGCTACTCCACGCCCCAGTAGCCGCATAACTAAATTTACATGTTAGGGGAATAAAGTTTATTAAAAGTTAGCGGGGACGTGAGGATTAGCTCTAAAAAGAGCTCTCCTCACGTCCCTAACATCCACCTACCACCCGATCTACCTTTATAGGTAGAATCGTGGTGGTAGGTGCCCTTTAATATCCAAATTCTAAAGAAGGCTAGTTGTGTGGAAAGTTTGTATTTGCAATTTTCAGACCAAGACTTCATCTTACCACGACAGAAATGGATACACTACTAGTGACCAGATTGAGGTTTGTAGTTTCTCGAATGATGTTTGCATGCCCAAGTGACTTCGATTTTCCAAACAAGTGGCCAATCTTTTTTTTAAATCAGTTATGGTTTTAAAATGGTTGTTCCATTAGAGCCGCCATGGTATGTTCATGCAAGTTGGAATGGATAAGGGTTACACAAGGGCAATTTCTGTCCATAAAGATACCTTCTCGGAACCCCTCTGCTGTTTCAAAGTCTTTAGCTGAACCAGTTCTCTACTCAGAGTAGCAATGTCTACAGTTCTAGAAGAGGCTTACAGGTCACAAAGCTTCTGGAATTTGGGCATCAATCTATCGGGAGAAGCCATCTTAATGGTAGATGCATATGTATTTCATCCATACAGATTTCAAATACAATTGACCTGCAAGGAGTTCTGGCCATCTGATGGATTAATTCCATAGAAATGGGCAATATGGTGCAAATCTCTTGTATAAATGCTGCAAAAATTCCAGTGGTAGCCAGATAATTCTTAAGTAAAACCCACAACTTTTTGCCCACGCTGAATGCCTCAGACCTCCTAATCATCAACGGCGGATGGATGCCTTCGTATGACACGGTATTCTCTGCAAGAATCACCAGAGGGTGTACAAAGGCATGCCACAGTTTATTTCAGATTCTTTCAAGTATTACAATTACATCTACAAGGCTTCAGGGCTTTGCTGTAACTTCCATTGTATGACAAAAAGAGTACCCATTCAGGTGTACAGTCCTCAGCTTAGTATGCGATGTCCTTGGCTTCTCAAGAGCAGCCGCTGCTCATGAATACGAAACGCCCAAAGAATAGGTCTCACCAATTGTAGGTCCTACACAGAGCACGAACCAACTAACCGTGACCTCTACACAACACCCGTAACGGTAAACAGCTGGCGGACACAGTTACCGACTACTCTCTCACACCTTTCTCCGCACTCCCTTTAATAAGGTGTTGTGCGTCTTGAGCCATTTTACAGCATTATTAAAAGATAAAAATAATAATAATGCCAAAAGAGACACCATAAAGTCAACTGCACAGAAGTGTAACCAGGTCACAAACACCTCACGGGGCAAAAAGTTACATCTAATAAAAGGAGAAAGTAAAATTCAGTCTAGGAGGAATAAAACTACCAGGAGCCCATAGGTTAAGAGTAGGAAAGTGGTTCTCGGAGGTTTATTAGTCATGCAGACCACAAGAGCGGCTTCAAAGCCTCAACCACAGCTCATTAGGAAAATTCCACCATATTTCAAATAGACGTTCATCTTTATTACAGCAAAGAGAAGGGGGTGTGGGAGTTTATTACATTACAACCATACGTTACAATAAAAGCAATGCTACCAGAGGTGGGACTCCTACTAAGACCGGGATTTCAGGGAACCTATATTTGCCGATTCTCAGATGCCAAAAATTTTAATTAAGAGGCCACCCTTGAGCACGATGAAAAAAGATCCTTAATGCGAACCTGATCTAAAAGGGTGAGGGAAAAAGTCATGAAGGAGGGAAAGAAACTGAGCTCTGGTATAGGTACTAAATCCCGTCAAAGGATCCCAAGATAGAAAGGATTCGAGTCCCATTTATCTCACCCACAAAGAGCCCCGATAATCCCACCCACATATGGTAATTGGCAGTTAGTACCGTTAACCCGCCCACATAAATTGATCGGCAGCCCTTCTAGCAACTCCACAGAACTGTCAAAGCAACTGCATAATTAGTATACGTCCCAACACAAAGATTTACATACAGCTCAAAATCTAGACATACAAGCAAAAATTTAAAGAAAGGCCCCCCTAGATAAAATGCAGTATAGATATATTAAGGGGGGTGGGAGGGGAACAAAAAAACACAACAATGAAATAGAGACTTATCTGCACAATTAGCCGCTGCCCCCCCCTTAATCTTATAAAGTTAGTGAAGTATTTAGTATAAAGTGCCTTGACAAAAATTCCTTCTCCAGTACGTAATGCAGATGGCGCAGGTTGTAAACGGCTAAAGCCAAATTTCTAGTGTATACTACAGCAAAGCTACTGCTCTAAATACTCAGCCCGAGAAAACTGAGGCCATTATGGTGTGTCCGCAGGGCACGCACAAGCTTTTCCGGGAGAACCAGAATTAATACCAGAGATGTTGGAGCCCCTCGATAAATCGCAGCTTCCATATTCAGTATTTGATGGCAGCCTTTGAAAGTCTGACCATTAGGGGCCGATGGTCATTCTTGTCCCTTACTTGACCTTAGGCCCCATTTTGCCCACATCATAAACAAGACTTACTTTTTTTTTTACCAAGATATCCAAATTGTAGACAGACAAGTTTTAGTCCCCCCAGGTCTTTACCTAATCTACTGGGACATTGACTCCAGATCTCCATCAGTCACTGCCCTGGATGACATGTATCCTACATGTCGGCACTCGTTAGCGTAATTAGCTCACGTGACGAGATAAAGCCGAGGAAGTGCTGAACTTGTGACCAAATTTTGTTTCCTGACAAGATATTGAGTTTATTTGATTAATGGGTCAAAGAAGGAAAAAAATCCCACAAGAAAGTTCCACCCTCTTGCTGAGTTACATCAAGTTAGAAAAGCTCAGCTACACACCCATCGTCGTGGACTGTGTATGTCGAACTCTTTAGGCACAAAGGGTAGACAACTGTTATGATTTCACTCATTCACTTTCTGGAAATCTCATCAAAAAGAGTTAAAAGTGGTTTCCCTGGTTCTGGATTCTCTTAACGATTAATAGATTTGAGGTCAGCGGAGGTCCAGCACCCGATACTGGCGAGTGCCACTTCTGCATCATCATCCGGTGATGGATCAGTCATGGAGCTTGGTCTCTTGGAGATGCAGAAGGGGCCCACACTTTCATATTGCGGTCTTCTAATATTACTAGTAAAAAGGTTACCCCCTTATAAACAGAACTATCCTTTTGTAAACCCCATCAGAAGCCACAGTCAAAAGGAAATGAAATAGATAATACTAAAGTCTACATAAAATCACATTATGCTCATTTTCAGTTTAAAACCAATAACTTTCTGCAGACACAGACAGACATGAGCTTCTGAAACACTGAGGTCTTTGTTGTAATTTCCTCAGCGGGAAAGGGGGGGGTGCACCAAGTACAAACAAAAGGTGCTAAAAGCACAGTAAATACAGCAGAACTTGTTCTCTTCGGAGGCAATTGAGCGATTGGAAATACGTGAACCTGAATGGAGGCAACAAGTTTTTAGTTTTTTTTTTTACCTTCTGTAGGGCTGTGCACTAAGCAAACTGGAAAACTCAAAGCATGAGCACACAACGGAGAAATATACATTTCTCCAAAAGGTTTAATAAACCTGTAACGCAAGAAGATTTGTAGAGAGGCAATACCACCTACAATTATATAAGGAAAACATTTAAAGGAATTTACCAGAATTCCCAAACGGATAACCTAAAAAGGATCAGCAATGCTCACCATACAAAGCTGCGTTTGGTATTGCCTCTGGAGACCTGCATCATCATGCCCTTGTTAAAAGCATTGAATATTGAATTATATTGCAGGATTGTAGCTTCTCCAGATGCACTAGGGGCGTGTCCTCACTCAGTTGAACTGCTCCACTGCTCCTCCCATTTGTGACTGCTGTAATATTCAACCAGCAGCTGCATCTTTCAACCAGCTCTGTGCCGTGCAATCTCTTGAACAATGCAAGCTTCTTGGGCAATGAGCCTAAACAGAATCAGGTGGAAAGCTCAAAAATCTTCTGGGCTGTGGACCTCCCACTGTGCACTGGCATGCTCATTCATATTGGGTTTTTTTGGCAAATGTACATATTACACGCACCTCTTCACTACCACAATGATCTGTTTCAAGTCAACATCCAATTGTATCCCTTATAATTGGTAATAAGAGTACAAGACATCTGACCAAGTCCCTTTAAGTCACACATCCTGTCCAGTAATCTCTTTAAAGGACATTGAAGTTCGGCCTCACCCTGGTCTGAAGCATCTAATGACTTTAAACCAGGTCTTAGAACTTGTGAGTAACATTCTACAGGTTCAATCAAAGATGAGAAGCTCTAGATGTCCGACAACCTTTGGTCCTGGAGAATCTAGTGGTCTACAGATCACTAACCCCCATGAGGCTTCCTCTGCCCCCTATATAAGTGGTTTTGCACATCTTAGGTAACAGACAACTATCCATCAGTGCCAGATATAAAACCATTACCTGGTAACTTAGGAGCATATAACTACAGGTAATTCCTAAAGGAGCCCACGTGGTCCATGCACTTTGCCATCGTGCTAGCCTTTGCAGGTGCTCGCTTACTTCAATGCTAGAGGCCTGTAATAAGTCACCAGCAGGAATGACGCATAGAAACCTTATCCTATCTACAGACAACGCTGTAAATAATACCAACGCGAGACGTGTTTACACAGAGCATCAGCCGAGGACGGAGAGCAGGAGAGATCAGCAAGGCCTCCCAGCCAAGCGTATCACTTACCAAAAATAAAGTACATGACAAGATAGGCTATACCTGAACGGGGAAGGCCCTGCTGCATGAGAGGGGTTTACCCCACAGGTCCACTTACATGGACATATGATGGAAGAGTTTGTTCCCAACAGGTAACTGCACCAATTGACCAGGTGGTAATCAATCCGATGCTCGCTATGCACTATAATTAGTCAATATGTCAGGGCAGCCGTGGATCAGCCGTACCACCCCTACTTCACATTTCAGTCACGCGTTACCATACAGATTGGATGCTTGCCCAACTCCACATAATTTGAAGTATCTGTTAATCACTGAGGTCTAATAGATGCAACTTCTCCTTTTAGGTTGTTTTGGCCTGGTGAGGACAAGCAGACCAAGAAGCATCCATCTCCTAAAATTAGAAAACTCAAATGCAGATATCTTCAGCGAGCAGTGGATCTACGAGGGGGGGGGGGGGGACCACAAACAACAAGGATTTGGGAATGTTTTGGCATGTGACATGGCATCTTTTCGGAACTGACGATTACTGTCCTGTACGGCAGTGGTCCAACATTTTTACATTCAGGGACCGCTTGCACCCAAAAATTGTGTCCCCAGTAAATACCCCATAACTAACCCAAACCCATGTGTCATTTCTTGCAGCCTGATCCAAAATGCCCCCTTTTCTGTAGCCCCCCTTTATAGTGCTCTCTTTTTGTAACCACTTCTCCTTACTGCAGCCCTGTTCACAGTGTCTTTGTAGCCCCCTCCCTTTTCTGTAGCCCCCTTTTGAAAGTTTCCTACCCCCCCCCCACCATTTTTTCTCCCCCTTCTGTCTTCCTCTGTTTTTTGATTGATACAGGAGATGGCTAGATACCATACGAAACTAATCACAGGGGGAATTCAGAGGTGTACGTATTTTGCCTTGACCTATTGTAAGGCACTATTCTGTTTGCATAATTGGCCGCGCGCACTGGCAACCGCATGGCGGCCGTCTGCCGGGAAGCCACAGGGAGAAGAGTCCAAGGCAGGTATACAGTTTTTTAATTTTGAGTTCTTACACCCGCGTACCAGGTACTCCACTGCCCAGTGGTAGGGACAACCGTGGTATGGATATCATAGCCAAGAATCTGGGTTCCTTCATGATGTTGGTCTGGACAGGTGCCCTGGTTTTGCTTTCTAGCAATGAACATAGCCCCGCATCATTTCTACTCTCAAACCCAACAAGTAGCATAAGAACACTAAAGTTTCAATAATAAACACCAGAACAGAAGACGATCTCCATAAACAACTTCTAAGAGTCTCTTCTAGTACTCAATGACAAGCGTCTTCAACAGGGTTAGCCCATGGATGGAATCTTACTTAGATTGCAGATCTTGTTCTCCTGCTCACATCTCATATCTGGATGACCCAAGGAGGATTTCTAAAACTCTGCCATGTCCTATAACTGTCCCTGAATAGCCTTTCAGTTATAGCCTCGCACAGGACCATATATCTGTAGGACGTGATCTCCACATCTGCAGAGCTTCATCCTACTGGAGGTCATCCAACAAAGCCGTCTACTAGACTGCTTCCAGCTCATTAGTCTCAGTGTAGTCATGGCACGGGCAGAGGAGACTTTATAGTCACCGCTTCTTTCATGGAAGGGCATACCCTTAGCTCTAGATGACATCATTAACATTCAGCCACAGTTTCTCCACCACATCCATCGCTTGTTCAAGTCTGAGGTCTAACAAAAGTGAGAAGAAAAGTAGCATGGTCATTAGGATGAAAGACTCTTACTGCTCATGTATGGGGCAACAAAAGTCACCTCTAGAGTGCCGAAAATGGGTTGATAGCCATCTTATTCCACGCCGTGATGGCACGTTGTACGCCACAGTGTGACTTATCTGCTTATTATGTCCTCAGATGAAAACCTAACACAATGGGACTGCACACAGTTCGCTCATGAAATTGTCATGTAATTTAGTCCAAGATCTGATTACTAGCAAGAGCCAGGATGAAACACTAGACCACATGAAGACTTCTTCAGGTTTCTGTAGATACATCATCCAAACATACATATAGACATCTCCAATGTGTCCTCCAGCTGCATAACTAATGTCACAAAAAATGAAGCCGTCCGCAAAGGGACCCATGTACAGAACAGGGATTTATTAATCAGATTTATACGAAATTATAAAGAGGATGGTTACACAACGTCAGGCAGCCTTAAACAAAACTTTCCCTCTTTTCTGTAACAAATCAGCAGAGATGAGTAGCCAGAGACAAGTAGTTTTGGACATGCCACCCCGACAACGTTTGGTAAAGGCCAATCCAATTGCTCTGTCTAGAAGCTTTTAGGTCTCAAATGAACGGATTTTTGGGACCTATCCACAATGTAAGGCATCTGTCAGATTAGTAAGTGTGAGACTGCTGGAGAACCTGGGGTCCTGTTCCTCCTGCTAAGTGGAGGAGAAGCCATCTTTAGCAATGTCGGAATTAATGGAGCATCAGGACATATGCTCAACACATGGTTCCACTTATTAGGAGGAGCAGTGGTTGTACCTCCCTGCCAATCACC
The DNA here is from genome assembly GCA_019512145.1 of Engystomops pustulosus. NCBI lineage: Eukaryota > Metazoa > Chordata > Amphibia > Anura > Leptodactylidae > Engystomops > Engystomops pustulosus. The sequence continues at coordinate 9,199,112 of CM033643.1, read as the reverse complement.
GAGATTCCCTTTCAGGATAAACATTCATAGGAGACCCCCTTTAAAGTCCAGGAAAATGCCTTTAAAATTGCTCTGTTATGACAAACCACCAAAGCAAACAGATGGGATCATAGGACAGTGGTGGCGACCCTATGGCATGGGTGCCATAGGTGGCACTTGAGCCCTCTCTGTGGGCACCCAAGCTGACACCCTAGCAGTTCCAGGTCACACAGGACGTCCTGCAATTAGTGCCATTTTAAAGTGACACATCCTTGGCTGCCTGGGAATTCAGGAGAAGCGAGAAGATGTGGACACGGCTGAATTACTGAAGCTCCGTCTCTGCCCTCACAATTTAGGGGACCCTGGTGGGAAGCTACAAAAATGTGTATTTCTCCCTTTTCTTTGCACTATATTGGTGTCCTCTGGATGCCAATACGATTAAAAGCTGTGAGAGCAGGGAGCAATTAATTACTGCTTACATTTCCACGTTGCCACTGTCATAAATAAGTGAGTTTGTGTTGTAGTTTGGGCACTCGCTTGGTTCACCATCACAGCCCAAGTATCCGATAATCCGAGGTTAATCAGGTCCATTAATATAAAACAAAGCCGTTTCCTTCTCCGAATCACCAAAAGCAAACAGGACGAGCTAGGAACCAGAGAGCAAACATCCTGCAGCAGAGTAGGCGAGAGGTGAGCGTGGGCTGCAGAAACAGAGCCCCACGTGTATGAGCGGACTCAATGGTCACCTGACTACAACAGCCCTCATTACAGGAGCACTGTGGGACCACTAAGGTAGCTGATCCAAGAGGCGCATCACCACTAACTGGCTTGGTGGAAGATGGCACCACACACCGGCTAGAGCTTACGTGTAGAGATGGGTGGGCCCAATGTTTCCGTCCGAGTGCAACCCCGACGTATCGGTGGCCAAACAGCCACTTGCCGCAAACCAGCAATGTGTTTGGGTCCAGTTTGTCGGGCCGAACCTTCTCACATTTGAAGAAATTGTTTTTTTAAGGTTGCAATACCACTTTAATTACTTTTCTCATTCACTTCTAACTGGAAGCCAACAATCGGAATAAGGCACAACATTTCCTTCTTCCGTCTCTTCAATAAGTTTCTTAGCTTTAGGCTACAAAGTGACAAGCAAAACCGGATGAAAGCCACAACCTGGCGGGGCCCCAGTAGACAATAGTCTACTAATACCACCATATAGCGTCTCATCTAACCTACAGGGGAAGCCACAAAGTCCACACTGCCACAACACGTGCACCTAGAGCAAAACATCCCGCAACACAACAAAATTTACACCAAAGTAAGATTCACCACAGAGCAGGAACAGCCGCACATAGTACTCACATCTATGCTACATGTATAGGATCAACTGATAACACCTACAGTAACAATCACCTAAACTATAAGGAGCAAGTAAATCACCGCTGCTATAGCAGGAACACCAAGTATGTATACAGGGGGGGCAAATACACCTAGAGCATTCACATGTACATATACCAAGGGTAATGTAGTCACACCTACAGGGTGAGTAGAGGCATACTAGGGGTAATAGTCACAGCTACTGGGCAAGTACAGGTATACAGGGGGTTGGGGGAGTAGTCACTACTAAAGCATAAGTACAGGTATATAGGGAGAAGTCACTACGTGGCAAATACAGGAATAAAAGGGGGTAGTAGTCACTACTATAAGGCAAGTACAGGTACACTGGGTGTGGTAGCCAAAACTATAGTTTAAGTGCAGGTATAAGGGGGTGGTAGTAGTCACTAATATAGTGTAAAAGGTACACTGGGTGTACTAGTCACTACTAAAGGGCAGGTACAGGTACACTGGGTGTAGTAATTAGGACAATAATGCAAGTACAAGTATAAGAGGTGTGATAGTAGTACCTAAATGTAAATACAGGCACACTGAGTGTTGTACTTACAACTATTGGGAAAATACATGTATACAGGGGGTACTAGATACTACCTTAGAGTACCGGTATAAGGGGGTTGGTAGTAGTCACTAATATAGTGTAAATACATGTGCAATGGGTGTCGTAGACACTTCTATAGTGCAAGTACAGGTTTGTGGGGGTAGTAGTCACTCCTATAGGGCGGTACAGGTATACTGGGTGTAGTAGTCTCTCCTATAGTGTAAGTACAGGCATAAGAGGGGTAGAAGTTACTACTATAGGGTAAATACAGGTAGACTGGGTGTAGTAGTTACTATTATAGGGCAGGAACAGGTATAAAGGGGGGTAGTAGTCACTACTATAAAGTAAATACAAGTAGACTGGGTGTAGTAGTCACTCCTATAGTGCAAGTACAGGTATAAGGGGGTAGTAATCACTACTATAGGGCAGGGAGAGTGGGTGTAGTAGTCACTCCTATAGTGTAAGTACAAGTATAAGGTAGTCGTTGTCACTCCTATAGGGCAGGTACAGGTATATTGGGGGTAGTAGTTACATCTATAGGGTAAGCACACACCTGTGGGGTGGCGCACGTGCAGCGCCGCTACACGCGGGAGGATATACCGCGCACCTATAGTACAGCCTCCCCTCCTCCCCTCCTCCCCCCCAAGTGTCCGCTATCGGCCGCTTCTTACCGCCATTGCCAGTGAGCAGAGCAGCCCCAGCAGGCAGAGCGCAGGTAACGCGTCCATCCTCAGCCCGTCCTGTGCACACACTGCGCCCTCACTGCCCCGGGCTCCGGCTATACTGTGCAGGAGGAGGGAACCCGCGCTCCAGTCACCGCCCCCTCCTCCTCACAGTGTAACCGCTGCGCCCCCTGCTGAGCCCGCGCAGCACCTGCAGCCGAACCTGAGCGCGCTTAACCCTTCACCCCACCATTACACCTTTCTATTACTATTATTACTTTTACCATTACATTACTTTTATTAAGTTTTTAAGTGGTGTGGGGGCGATAGTACACACATAGGTGAGATTTATCAGAAGAGCAGAACTCTTCTAGCTGCCCATGGCAACCAATCAGAGCCCATCTTTCATTTTCCCACAGCAGTTTATAAAATTATAGCTGAGCTCTGATTGGTTGCATCAGCAACTAGCACAGTTTTACCTCAGACACTTAGGCCAGCAGCACACGCTGCATTTTGAACCCATTTTTGGCCCGTTTTTAAGCAGTCCGTTAAAAAAACTGATGCATTTTTTGTAAAAGCATCCGTTTTTGACCCGTTTCAATTAAGATAATTGGTAAAACCAGTCAAAACAGCATGCGGTTTTTAACGGACTGCTTAAAAACAGGTTCACAACGCAGCAAGTGCCGCCAGTCTAACCCAACGCTCTCCAACATCGCTATTTTGTGATTGATGATGTTGGAGAGAGTTGTGCTACTGATATGTCCCTTTACTGTACCCCGAAACACACATTACCCCCTCCCCCCATTGTCAGTTTCCCTATCCCCCACAACCGGACTTTTAAGTGCAATCTGTTAGGAATAGCAGTATCGTGGAGCAGTAGTAGTAGCGTGGAGAAGTTGTAGTAGCGTGGAGGAGTAGGAGTAGCGTGGATGAGCAGGCGTTGCGTGGAGGAGCAGGCGTTTTGTGGAGGAGCAGGCGTTGCGCGGAGGAGTAGGCGTTGCGTGGAGGAGCAGGCGTTTTGTGGAGGAGCAGGCGTTGCGCGGAGGAGTAGGCGTTGCGTGGAGGAGCAGGCATTTTGTGGAGGAGCAGGCGTTTTGTGGAGGAGCAGGCATTGCGTGGAGGAGCAGGCGTTGCGTGGAGGAGTAGGCTATGTTCTGTGTTGTACCAATGCAGAAGCCCCCAAGCCGGACTGTATTTTGGATTATAATAAGTACATGGGAGGGGTGGACTTGTCGGACAAGGTACTTGAGCCATATAACGCCGGAAGTTGATGGTGTGGTAGAAGAAGCTGGTCGTGCACATCATGCAGACGGCACTGTATAATGCTTACGTGTTACATCGATGTGCCGGCCAGAGGGGACCTTTCCTGGAATTTCAAGAGGTGGGAGTCAAGCAGTTGATTTTTGGAGACCAGGAAGGGGGGAGCGCTAGTACGTCTGGAAGCGAGGCCACACGGATTGTACCAGGGCAGCACTTTCCAGGAGAAGTTCCCCAAACTGCCAGCAAGGGAAGGACACAGAAGAGGTGCAGGGTGTGCTAAAAAAGGGGCATAAAAAATCTACCAGTGTGACACGTGCCCCAAGAAACCAGGGTTACTCATGAAAGATTGTGTATATTAATGCCACATTTGGGGTATTGTCGTACCCGGGAGAACCTGCATCATGTTTTTTGGGGTGTTTGTCTCCCGTGGCAGGAGCGGGGTACAAGATGACATAATGGATATTTTGTATTATACGCTATCCATTATGCATCATCCTTGGGGTCCACCTGTGTGGTTAAAATGCTCACTACACCCCTAGATTTATTCATGGAGGGGTATAGTTTTCAAATAGGGTCAGTTCTCAGGGGTTTCTATTGTTCTGATCCTAAAATGGGGTCACTACTCGGGGGTTTCTATTGTACTGGTACCTCAGAGGCACCCCAACACCAGCCTAGTGAAAAGGGTGCTCCAAAAGCTATATTTTACTTGTCCCTTCTCAGCCCTGCCGTGTCCCCAGTCTGTAGACTATTGCTACACATGGGGTATTGCCATAGCCGTAATAACCCACAGAATGATTTTTGGGGTGTTTATCTACAGTGGCATGAGTTGGGCTGAATCCATTTCTTCCTACTATGACACATTTGAGAAAACAATGCAATTTTTACACTGCCCCCTTCACTTTGTATTACATTTGGGCCAGCATCTCAGGGGTTAAAATTTTCAGGCAACCCTGGATAAATTCTTTGCGGGGTGCCCTTTCCTAAAATGGGGTCACTACTTGGGGGTTTCTATTGCTCTGGTACCTCAGGGGCACCCCAAGGGTGCTTCAAAAGCAAAATTTTGCTCCTACCCTTCTCAGCCATACTGTGTGCCCAGCCTGTCAATTATTGGCACATGTGTGGTATTTCCGTACTCGGAACAACCCGCAGAATGATTTTGGGGTGTTTGTCTAAAGTGACATTAATTGGGCATAATATATTAGGCACTAAAATTAAATTTTTGAGATAAAAACGCAATTTTTACTCTGCACCATTTACTTTGCATTATATTATGAGCAGCATGCTGGGGGTTAAAATGCTCACCACACCCCCAGATAAATTCTTTGAGGGGTCCAGTTTCCTAAATGGTGACATCTTTGGGGGTTTTCTATTGTACTGGTACTTCAGGGGCTCTTGAAATACACTGTGGCACCACAAAACATTTGTAGCCAAATTGGTCTTCCAAAAATCCATTAGCTCTAATTCTGTTATGGACATCGCTGTGCGACGAAACAACAGTCGACATCCACATGTCTGGTATTGCTGTACTCGGAAAAAGCAGGGCAAAAATTTTGGGATGTATATTTACCTCAAATTCCTTCTGAATGTGTCCATTTAGGGCTAAGTGAGAATAATCTTATTCAAAAATTGAAATTTAAAAATTTTCAATCCATTTTTGTTTGCTTCCAGAGAAATAATTAAAGGGTTAACAGACTTCTCAAATGCTGATTTGAATAATTGGAGATGTTAGGTTCATAAAATGGTGCTACTTGTGGGGGTATATAGTACATAAGCCTTTATAGGGCACGTCCAAACTGAATTGGTCACCAAAAATTTTGCATTTTTTCAATCTATTGAAAATCTGAGAAGTTGCTACTAAAAATTGAAACCTTCTCACATCCGTAAAAAGAAAGGATAGGTCAAGCAAATTATGGAAATAAAAAGAAGACCAATGGCAAAAGGTTTCTACAAAAGAAAAAATTGTGATATGACTCTTTGTCTAAAAAGGAGAACATTTGAAACTTTTCCTAAATGATTGAATTTTTTTCACCCCCAAAAATGAAACTGATCACAGAAATGACACTACACTACTAACAAAACTACAATGTTTCACGAGAAAACAGTCTCAAAACCAGTTAAGGACTCAGTTTTAGAGACAAGCCTTAACTTACAGAACGAGGCCTGTGTCCTAAGAGATAGTTGAAAGCCCCTCCTTGTTCTGCCTGATTGCATATTTAAACTCAAAGGTAGATGGTGCAAAATATCTGGCCCTCCTTGTCCTCCTGAGAAGTTAGAATGACCCGCAATTGCAACACCCCTGCCAATACATGGGGAGGTTGGTAGTTGCGAATAGCGCCCTCTCCAGGTTAGGAGCTGTCAGAGGGAGTCATGAAACTTCTATTAAAGGACACCTGTCATCAGGTCTGTGTCACTTGTCCTGTCACCACTACCTGTTGGAGCAGCTCACAAGGATCCCATCCCAGCCTTTATCTAGTTATTTCATACATTATTCATTGTAAAATCATCTATTCTTTATCATGTAAATGAGGCTGGTCACATGGTCAGAGGCAGTGATGTCACCCCTGTTCCCCCTCCCCTTTCCTCCCCCTGCTCATGTCTGTGTGTAATGTATAGTAAAGCAATGCTAGTGTGTGCTGTATCTATCTGCTGCATCCTCCTAATACACAGAGACACAGACATCAGCTACACAAGTACCTGACATGTTCTGTTATAACATGGCTGCAGCCTGGAGCTGTTGTATCTTTCACATACACACACAGGCTGCAGGGGGCGCCAGCACCAGGAAGCATATCATTATACAGCCTCACACCATTATACAGGCGGTCAGTCAAGCACTGGGGGTGTGGCTGTGCCTCCCACTCATGAATAAGCTGGACAGCTTGAATATGCTAATGCTTCATTGGACATTTCACAGGTCATTTGCATACAGCTTTAGGACCTCATTGCTTAGGTTTACAGGCATAATGGATAATGAGGGATAATGAAGGGATAGATGCAATGCTCTCTAATGGCAGGTTATGTAAATATATTTAGTTTAGGGGGTTATTTTGCCTGACGGGTTCTCTTTAAGTTCTAGCACTTGGTCATTAGGTATTCAGCAGACTGTGAATGCTGCCTGGAAAGGCAACAGTTAACTATGTATAAGTTATTGACCAATGAGTTTGGCTGTATTGTAACCTGGAGTGTGCAATTGGAGAGGTGCGACCACCTGACCAGGGGGAGTGATAAAAACCCTGTGCATGGTTTGTCTGCAGAGACAGAGTGAAGAGAGAGACAGTGTTCGGCACACCTTCAGTGCTAGGACTTAACCTAATCCCAGGACCAGAGTCAGGAGATTCAAATCCAGAGCTGCAGCTTCCACAGTCTGGACACAGCTCCATCCAAATTCTCCCAGTCTGCATCTACTACCAGGCTGGTGCTTTATTCCTGAGGACCACTCTCCATGACCACTCCAGTAATCCGAATCTGCTGTGAGACCGTTTAGGCCCGTTGCCTGCTGTTGTTCAATAAAGAACCGTGAGTTATTTTGCACAACGTTGCCTCCGTCTGATCCCTGGATACGGCTGTTACCACCACGGGCTCCCCATACATTACCCAGGGACTCATCCTACAGACACTCAGGGGTTGCCCCGGGGAAAACCAGTACATCAGCCTCTCCCTCTATATTTCTTGCACTCACCACCCGCTGGAGACCTGCCAAGCTGTAGGACAGCCCTCCGGTCCCCATAACAAGCACTGTGATATCAGCACGTCATAGGCCGCAGTTGCCAGCCACTCCGGTACTCTGGGACCCGGCTGCCTCCAGGCCCCAAGAAAAGGCTAGGCCCCGATGGCGGTTCTTGTACAATCTTCTTTGCCCTAAGGTAGCAGTCCCCAACCGTCGTGCTGTGGCCCAAGACCGGGCAGTGTGGGCATAGGCACATCTATGCGCTCTTCCCCTGCACACTGACTATGATGAGGCTGTGTTGTCAGCTGATTACATCATAGCCAGTTAGCGTGGGAAGAGCACACAGATGTGGCTTAGGGGGGGAATTGTCTGCTGCCACAACTTTTGTCCCTCTTTCGCTGCTCCAAAAGTTGGCAGGTATGACATTGTGTTAACAAAATTTTAACAACAATGTAATTAGACAGATCTCCTCTCCTCAGCTGTGCTATTGAATTTCAAAACGCAATGTAAACGCAACGTGTGAGCACAGTCTTATGGTGCAGAGTTGTTATGGACGTATGGAGATGGTTCATGGGCCAATCGCTCTCCACACAGGGGAGGTGTCTGCTGTATTTTACTGTGTATGGTTTATTTTTGTTTATTTGTACCATTCCCAACTTGTAGGTAGTACTTGTTGTTTAGGGCGGTAGGCTTTGTGGTTTATACTCTTAAGTTCTCTGGTATAAAGGTATTTACTATAGCTACATGGCCTTTTTTGGGGGCCGAAATGTAGTTTTTAATAGCGGGCGCAGATCCCGAGTCTATAGGACTTTGAAGTTGACATTGCTGTAGTTCTTCTTCTCCCGTGCTAATAGAAGGAGCGGTTTATTACCACTTCTGCATCTGAAAAACTGAATATGTGAATGTACCCTTATAGATGCAGGTGAAAACCAGAAAGTGTAAAAATGTAGAAATGTACCCATAAAGATAAAACACACACACACATCCTCAGGCTGCGTTCACACGTGGCATTTACATTGCGTTTTGAATAACAATACTTCTTGAAGCTGTCTGCTGTCCCTGCTGTGATCAGCGCCTGAGGCAGGCTATTCCACAGATTCGCAGTGCTCATAGTAAAAAAGCCAATCTGTTAAAGGTATCTTTCACGATTGTAGCTTCACCAAGTGCAAACAGGGCTTTTCCAGGAGAAGTTCCCCAAACTGCCAGCAAGGGAAGGACACAGAACAGGTGCAGGGTGTGCTAAAAAAGGGGCATAAAAAAATCTACCAGTGTGGCCCCGATGGCGGATCTTGTACAATCTTCTTTGCCCTAGGGCAGCGGTCCCCAACCGTCATGCTGTGGCCCAAGACCGGGCAGTGTTGGCATAGGCACATCTATGCCCACTGACTATGATGAGACTGTGTTGTCAGCTGATTACATCATATCCAGTTAGCACAGGCAGATCACAGAGACATGCCTCTGCCCACACTCTTATAGATGCCCAGTTACAGGTGAAAACCAGAAAGTAAATTTTAAAAAAAAAATTAGTAAAAATGTGGAAATGTCCACCAGGGGTCTTTTATGACCTCATGGGGTACATATAAGGATAAAACACATGGCATTTACATTGCGTTTTGAATAACAATACAACAGCTGAGAAGAAAAGATTTGCCTAATTACATTGCTGTTAACATTTGTGTTTACAAATTGTAATGTTCGGGGATGTGATGTTAACGCAAAAAGGATGTTATGGCCCTTAAACCATTTAGCAGTTGAGTTTTGTAAATGCAAATGTTAACAACGTAATCAGTCAAATCTCCAGACCATATTGTTATTTCCTCTATCCTGTGGATAAGTTTGAGGATGAGCCCAGTGTGCAAACTACAATCCTAAAAGATACATTTTCACAGTCCTTCTACCACACAAAGGTGTTATCACCTGGGTTCGGCAGGTTCTTTCTTCCCTTATCAAATGGAGGAATAAATATGTGCTATTAATATGCACCATACCTGGAATATGCTGTCCAGTTCTGGGCTCCGGTCCATAAAAAGGAAGCCCTGGAGCTGGAGAGGGTTAAACGAAGAACCACAAAAATGATAAGGGTTATGGAGGGTCTCAGTTATGAACTAGATTTATTTAGTCTGGAAAAGAGACGACTATGAGGAGACATGATTAATTTATGTAAATATATGAATTGTCCATACAAAAAATTAGGTGGTAAGTTGTTTCAGATTAAATCAAATCAAAAGACGAGGGGGCACTGTCTCCGTCTGGAGAAAACAAGGTTTACTCAGGCGCTGGTCACACCAGGGACAGCAGGGAGCTTCAAGAAGGGTCTAGATTAGAGATGAGCGTAGATGCCGTTTTACACCAAAATAAACCTGTGCCCTAAAATGGAGAGCGCAACAGACACACGGAGGGTTTAACTGACCTTATCGATGCAGCCCTTTCATTGTAGCAACTCCCACTACCCGTTTTAGAGTCGTATGAGGACTTATTTTTTGTGGGCAAATTACACTTCCTATTGGTACCATTAATTCTTTTTAATGTAATTGGAAGCTGGAAAGAAATTTCTTATCCAATTCCTTATCAATAAGATCACAGAGATAACAAATTAATTTTAGTCAGAGCCGTAATTAGAATTGATTGGGCCCTTTAGCAACTATTATACCTCCCCACCCCCAAATCCTCGTCACTGAACGTTTGTGTGCCAATACCGGGAACCACAGCAGGCAGCGAGTTTTTGCAGTGATGGTTCATGTGTGTCTCTATGTGTGTACAGTTACACCACTGGGCAACCCCACAGTGTATGGTCAGTGATGAGGCTGGGGATAGATCCTATACAGGACATCCATGCCTTATAGCTTCTTTCAAGTGTATACTGTTTCATCTAGCATGAAGAAGGATAAAAAATATAGGGGTCATTTACTAAGGGCCCGATTCGCGTTTTCCCGACGTGTTTTTCCGATTGCCGCCGATTTCCCCTGAATTGCCCCGGGATTGGCGCATGCGATCGGATTGTGGCGCATCGGCGCTGGCATGCACGCGGCGGAAATCGGGGGCGTGGCCAAACAAAAACCCGACGGAATTCGAAAAAACGCCGCATTTAAAAAAAAAACATCTGTCGGCAGAGCTTGCACTTACCTTCACTCAGCCCGCTCGGTGAACTCCACGCGTTCCGATGCTTTCAAGCGCAGCAGCGCCACCTGGTGGATGGCGGAGGAACTCCTTAATGAATCCCGGCCGGACCCGAATCCACCGCAGAGAAACGCGCCGCTGGATGCGAATGACCGGGTAAGTAAATTGCCCCATAGTCACAGCGTATTTCATCCCAGGTTTCCTTCTGGATGCTAAATATATATATAGACTTCACCTGCCAGTATAGTCTATGGACACATTTAGCCTTAACGCCCGCGAGCTTTCCGTTGTACATGCTGAAATGTCCAACAAACGGGCAATGACAGCTAGTCCTCCCTCCTTCGATCCTATTGCAACATCCCCCCCGGGCCTTTTTGTGGTGGCCTGGAGGCAGCCAGGGCCCAAAATACCGGAGTGGCTGGCTAGTGCGGCCTTGGGCACGCTGTGGTCACAGTGCTGGTATGGGGACCGGAGGGCTGTCCTACAGCCTGGCAGGTCTCCAGCAGGTGGTGTTTGGTGGTGCAAGAAATATGGAGTGAGAGGCGGTTGCAATGATTCCTCCCTTGGGCAACCCCTGAGGGTCTGTAGGAGTAGTCTCTAGTGATGGATGGGAAGCCCGTGATGGAAGAAGACCTGGATCGAGGGATTAGGCGGAGGCAACGTTGTGCCAATCAACTTACAGTTCTTTATTCAACAGCAGGCAACGGCCAAACGATAACAGCAGATTTGCAAAGCTGGAAGAGTCCTGGAGAAGAAGTTCACAGGAAGGTTACACACAGCCTGCTAGTAGCTTCTGCCTGAGCTGGTAGAGATGGAGTCCAGATGGGGGACCTCTGCTCTGGGGCAAGTGTCCGGACTTGCCCTTGGTCAAGAAGGGACCTGAGGGACCTATGGTTTCCTGGTATTAGGACATTGGCTGTTTGCAGCACATACATGTGCTATCTCTCTCCTGCTTATGGAGCTGACATGTGTTCCAAGTCTCTCACTCTCCTGTGCTCCCACCCACCAGGGGTTTATATACTCCCTACGTCAGTGTGGTTGCAAAAACCTATGGAACCAATCTTGTATGTAACCAGTGGACTGCCTGTGAGTCTATTAGGAGTACCACCACTTATGTTTTATAATGTGTGTTATTTATATCTATTTTAATGTCTTTTTTTTCTTAATAAGTATTGATTTAATTGGACCTGAATACAGACAGTCCCCGGGTTACATACAAAATAGGGTTCCGGAGGTTTGTTCTTAAGTGAATTTTGTGATGTAAGTCAAACTGTATATTTAATATTGTAGATCCAGACAAAAAATGTTTGGCCAATTAGAGCTTAAAATTTTTTGTTGTAATGGGATACGGATTATCAATAAAGCTTCATTACAGACACTTTACAGCTGATCATTGCAGTCTGGAACTAAAGCAAAGCATTCAGAAGACTTCACCAGAGGTCAGAGGGGTCTGTCTGTACTATGGGTGTCGTGTAGTCAGGTGTCCTTAAGTAGGGACACCTGTACTCTTGATTCTTTTTGGTTTTAATTTCTATGTGAAAGAGTTGGTCATACAGATTTATAGAAGGGACAGTATGTGTGTCAGCCTATCTATATATAAAGTCCCTGTAATAATTGGTTAAGTAGCCTTGGAAATAGACCCAGTGGCCTCCAAATTGGGTTGTTTCTTCTTGACACCCCGTGGGACCTGAGTGAAGTTGGCCCCCCACCTTGTTCAAATCCAAAAAAATTGGTGCTACGTTTGTGCTGGTTTGTGCAGCAAAAATTTTCGTTTGCTCCGCTATCGTTTATAATTATTAATGAAAGTTTCTAGAGGTCATCAGAGGTCAACCAGCCCCTCCACATTGCCCAAACCAAAACAAAACTGGTGCCGAACAATTTTGCTACATTGTGTGCTGGTGTGTGCTGCTCAAATTTTTGTTTGTGCTGCTATTGTTTGATATAGAAAAAAAATTAAAGGTCAAAAGTTTCAAGCAGCCCCCCCCCCCACATGAACCGAATTGAACAAACTGGTGTCAACTTTATGTACGTTTGTTGCAGCAAAATTTTGTTTTGCCGCTAGCTCATTATTACTTAAATATACTTTTTTCCAGAGGTCATCAGAGGTTCATTTCTTCCAATGGGGGCATTACTAAGGGCCCCGATTCGCGTTTTCCTGACGTGTTACCCGAATATTTCCGATTTGCGCCGATTTTTCCTGAATTTGCCCCGGGTTTTTGACGCACGCGAATGGATTGTGCCGCATCGGGCGCGGAATGCATGCAACGGAAATCGGGGGGCGTGGCCGAAGAACGAAACCCGACGCGATTCGGAAAACCGCCGCATTTAAAAAAAAAAAGTGTCGCTGGACACGCGCTTAACTTCACCAGTATAGATCAGAACTCCGGCGGGCCTCAGCGGACTTCAGTGCAGAAATGACACTGGTGGACGTCGGAGGAACTGCCTCAGTGAATGGCGTGGAAGACCCGAATCCAACGCCGCCGCAGGATCGCCAATGGACCGGGTATAAAATCTGCCCCACTGTGTTTGCTAGCTCCCCCTGGTGATCAAACCAGGGAAGTGTCACTAGGTTGTTTTTTACCAGTTCATCCTAAGCACCTTACCTATGTTACGACGCCTGAACATACCTAAAAATGATAGCGCACAAGCAAAATTTTTTCTGCTCAAACCAGCACAAACGAGCACTAACGCTTGACAGCAGTTTTGTTTGATTTCGGTTAATGTTTGGGGGGGGGGGCTGCTGAACTTTTGACCTTTAATTTTTTGTTCATTTATTCCAAACAAAAGCAGCACAAACAAAAATTGAGCGCACAAACCAGCAACAAAGTAGCAGATTTGTTGGTCACCAGTTTGGATGGTTTGGGCAAGTGCGGGGGCTGGTGACCTCTGATGACCTCTGGAACTTTCATCAATATCTTAAAAACGACAGCTGGCGCAAATGAGAAAATGCTGCCAAACCCCCCTCCCCCCCCCCCACACACTTACAAACAACACTAAAAAAGTGAGGTAAAGTGGACAACCCTTTAAATTTTGAACCTTCAGCTATGAGACATTTCAGCCCTATCCATGGTATGAAGTGTACATAGCAGGAAAGCTCTTTGACCATGTATTTTGTAAAATATTTTCTAGATTGTCTGAGGCAGAATTTATTTCCCTTTTTCTCTGGGACTTCCTGTTCCCTCAAGCCTACGAATCACTGACGTAAACAAGCCAGGCCGCTCATTGAAATTCATCTACAGACATGAGACTGAACTTACTAGTGCAAACTAAAGTCTGCTCAACGGCCCCCATCCTACAAGCCCCCCCATTATATATGATATGTATGAAGTACTCATTGGAAACTCGTGGGAGGGTGCCAGGAGCAAAACATCTATGCCAAGTATCCTGAGACGCTGCGTGATGCCTCAGGATGGGAGGAGTAGGAGAAGTTTTAATGTTATTTCGCTGATAAGTTATGAAAGAGGAGAAAACGTTTATTGCTGAGCAAGCGTCACGTCCTATACTGTGTGCGAAATATTACAGGTACGGGCAATTTTGGGAGAATTAGAGCATCAGATATATCATCTGTGGGTCATCGGATATATCTTCCATTCATGTAATTCAGTTCGGAACCTTGAGATATGATGAGTCACAATATCTGAAGCTTGGAAGTGAATCAACCATAAGTGAATGAGCAATCTGCAAATATATAACGTTTTTAAAGGAAAACCCCATAAAATCTATACCAAGTGATTAAGACTAAGAGATTTTTTAGATTAAAATATTGATAGCCTGCTCAGGACGTAAGCCTGAAGTGGGGGCAATGGGTATGCTGCAGCAAGTGAAGGAGGCTAAGCTGCAATACCAGAACAGGCACTGTACAATGTATGGCGCTGTGAGCAGTGAAGAGCTTTATGGCTCATCCTCGCTGATTAGTGGAGGTGCCCGGCATCAGACACCCCCTGATCTGATACTAATAATAAAGGGGTTGTCCGTGATCAGATTTTTTTTGGGTGGTCTAGTCGGGAATAAACAATTATAAAATAATAACAATATGTCACAAACTGATATTAGAACTTTTATGTATGATAACCCTCGCGTGTTTGATGGAAGCAGAGCATCCAGCATGACTAACTCTTTTATGCTTAAGAATAGGGATGAGGCAGACCCATTCAGCTTTGGCGGCTTGCGGTTGTCTGACCCGAATCTGAAAGTTAAGTTCCGGTGTAGCTTTGTAGTAGTTAACACCTACAAACTGTTTCAAGTACCCAATTGAGGGCATTTTGGTGGGGGTAGAACTTGAACGCCAGGTACAGGAACCCACTTTGTTCGCATGGACCTTAATGTGTGGGTTTAGGTCCTCAACCCATTGTTGTGCACAGTTGTTAGTTTTGCGATGTCTCAGTTTACACCGATA
Source organism: Engystomops pustulosus (assembly GCA_019512145.1). Lineage (NCBI taxonomy): Eukaryota > Metazoa > Chordata > Amphibia > Anura > Leptodactylidae > Engystomops > Engystomops pustulosus. Next base: position 9,184,104 of record CM033643.1, on the reverse strand, counting down.
GAATATCTTGAACTAAATTCATAAGAAAGTGATTCAGCCATGATTTTTCAGGAAAGGAATGCAAATAAGATTTCCTGGATGGAGAAAGGGAAACTCCGCCTCCAGTGGTATATTGATGAAGGGAGTTCCTTGAGGAGGTGGATTCCCCTTTCTGAATTGGGACACTCCAGGTTTTGTAACCCTGTTTTATTAATGAAATATATTACATATGTATACAATATGACTAATTGGTGTTCCCTTTGTACAGGCCATGAACACGGTTTGAACAAATTAACTGTGGAGACTGGAGTTAGCTATGTGCTACGACATGTATTAACCTGAAAATCTGTATATAGTACTACATACAGGAGGGATAAGACTGTTCCTGGGCTGTTGAAATATAGCCCCTGCAAGTCTAGAATCATTTCCTACAATGGTGCCTAGATCAGCTTCTTGGGGAATGGAGAAGGAAGGTTGTAGAAGCCTGGTACAGGCATCCCCGGTTACAGTACAAGATAGGGTCTGTAGGGTTGTTTCTTAAGTTGAATTTGTATGTAAGTTGAAACTGTTATTTTATCATTGTAATTACAGACAGAACTTTTTTGGTCTCTGTGACAATGGATTTTAAAATGTTGGGTTGTCATAAGAATCAATATTAAAATAAAGCTTCATTGACAGACCACATTGATAACTGTTATAGCTGATTATTGTAGCCTAGGACTAAAGTACAATAATTACCATTCCGAGGTCCGTTTGTAAATAGGGTCGTATGTAGTCGAGGGTTTCTTAAGTAGGGACCGCCTGTAGTAGCTTCAGGCTGGGCTGACAGAGATGGAGCAAGTCCTGGTGGTGGACCTTCTGCTGCTGGGCTTAAGTCTCCTGACTTGCCCTGGGTGCTGGGAAGGATTGAGTCACCAGTGGTTCCTGGTATTAGGACATTTGCTATCACAGCCAGACAATGAGTTCTGGTTCTCACAAAAGATCATGACTTAAGACCTTAGAACTAAGACCAGACCAGTGCTCCGACGCCCACCAGGGTTTATATACTCCCTTGGTCAGGTGGTAGCACTTGTCCAATTAGCTTCCAGCTTGCTTTACAAGAACATCATTGGACAGTAAAATCTCACAGTGTTAATTATTGCCTTACCAGGCAGTGGCTACAGCTGCCATCACTAAGTTCTCCTAGCTGTAGCATCTGGATGAGTTGTGCAGGCTCACCAGATAGATCCTGGTGAGCCCTAGGAGAGGCGCGTAGTCGCAACAACCACCGGACCGATGTATTGCAGGGGTGTTGCAGATGAACAGGATTTCATGGTGAAGTTCCTTCTCAGTATAAAATATTGGTGGGTGGCTTGGGTTTACTAAGGGCCAGCCCTGAGAAAGGCTTGGACTCGAATCGGTACCACCCCAAACCACCTCTATGTATTACACGACTGACTACTCATGTATCCAATACAGTAGAGGAAGAAAATCTTTTGAATTCGCATTAAGCGCAGAAACAGATTCCCCACAATATGAGTTTTGAGAAGGTCCCAAGGACAGATAAAACATTCCTAGGATAACAGTGACAGATCATACAAGATATTTCAGCATTGGATTTACCATATTACTGTGTTTATAGTCCACAGACTTTTGGTTTAGTTCCCAGCGACCTAGGAGCTTCCAGGAATATAATAGAGATAAACAGGAAGCTCTTGCAAACCAAAAAGTGATAAAATAATCTCACCCCACAGTTCTATGTCATGTCTTTACTAATATATACTCAGTCCAATTTCTTGCTGCTTTAAGGATTTTATAGTTTCAGAAATGAATATCGGCAAGGTATACTATTATATTAAAGTAAAGCAGTGTCTTTTTTTTGATTCTTTTCTGTAGTGAGCCTTGGCCTCTGCAAGCCCTTCCAGAGCTCTCCCACTTCAGACAGACTAAGGGGCTAATATTTCTTTCTTTCCATACCTAGAAATATTTCCTCTGGTGATTCAGCCTCTTGGAAGGAGACCTACACTATCAGGGACTGCTGTAAGATTTAAGTCATTATACACTTTATCAGATTTTTTTTTAACGCTCTCAAGGTGCGGTGGTGGGATATAGTAGAGAGATACTGATTTAACAACCCTGTTAGATATGGAAAAAATGGGCAGAGGGAAAAAAAGGGAGAAAGGAACAGATTTTATATAAAATATATGACAAAGTTTACTATTATCATCCGACAACTACGGCTTTCCAACGTTTGTGTAAATTTGAAAATTTTAGTTTCACTTTAGGTTTGAGAAAACAATGCAATGTACCAGACCCTTAAGTGGTTAATCTCAAAGGGGTTTTCATGAATGAGGATGCCACCAATTTAATAGCTTTAAGATTACAGTTCAAGTGAAGCTTTAGGGAGAAGAGCAGTTCTATGGGTCTACATAGACAACGGGACATGGCAGAATCAATGCAGCAGAAAAGTGTCTTAGATAGCTGAAGTAAGCAGGGTGACGTAACAGAAAACTGGTTGTTAGCTATGTGACTTAGGTTGATTACATCACGGTCTAACACTCATGTTTCAATCTCCGCTACCACAGTAACACATTCTGCTCCTGTCCGTGTGAAACGTAAACATTCGTGCCCTCACGCTGCAGTTATTCAGCCCAACATTACACTCAGCCGCCCCTGCATTCACAAACTCAGGCCGCCCCCGGCATTCGTCACACTCAGCCCCGCCCATGCATTTCGCACTTTCATCCAGCCCTGCGTCGCACTTTAATCCTCGCCCCTGCCACCCAGTTCGTACAGCCGCCTGCCACCTGCATGGTCCCCATCAGTCCGCCCCTGCAGCACCTGCAAGTCCACTTGCCCGCCCTGAAGCCGCACATCGCGCCAAATGCAGCCGCACATGGCCCGCCCATGCAGTCCACATAAGTGCCCCTGCAGCCGAGCATCTGCATGCCCCTGCAGTCCCACATAGTTCGCCCCGCGTTGCCACATCTGCGCCGACCCCTCAGTCCCACCTCAGTAAGCCCCTGCAGCCGCACATCTGACGCACCTGCATCCCAAATCTGCCCGCCCACGCCAGCCTGCACATCTGCCGCCCCCTTGACCGTCACACAATTGCCTGCCCTGCAGTCCACCATCAGTCCGTCCCTCAGCAGACACACATTGGCCCGCCCTGAAGCCGAACATCTGCCCGCCCCCCTGCAGTCACCACATCAGTACCGCCCTGAAGCCGCACATCTGAGCACGCCCCCTGCAGTCCACATCTGCCCGCCCTGCCAGTCCCAATCCTGCCCGCCCTCCGATGAAAATATGACCGCCCCTGCAGCTGCAAATCTGCCCGCCCTGCAGTCCCACATCAGTCGCCCCCTGCAGCCGCACATCTGCCCGCCCCTGCGTTTCCACATCTGCCCGCCACCTGACAGCCGCACAACATAGCCCGCCCTGCAGCCGCACATATGCCCGCCCCTGCAGTCCCACATCAAGTCCGCACCTGCAGACGACACATATGCCGCCCCTTGCAGTCCACATCTGTCGCCCTGCAGACGCACATCTGCCCGCCCCGAAGCCGCACACTGCACGCCCCTGCCGTCGCACATCTGCACGCTCCTGCTAAGCGCCCCATCAGACCGCCCCTTCCGCACCATCAGCCAGCTTTGCAGCCGCCATAAGCCGATCCTGCCAAGGCGCCCCATCAGCCCGCCCCTACAGTCACACATCAGGACCGCCCCTTCGGTCACACATAAGCCCCCCCCCTGCGGGGGTGTTACACATCAGCCGCCCCTGCGTTCCCAATCACATTATTTTCCCTATATTATATGCATAGTGACTTTAAATGGGATCATTTCAAATTGGAGTGTAAAACCCAAGCAGGTTTAAACCAATATACTCCCTTTCAAATTGTCCAAGAAAATCTGCCAGATATTTGATTAATTCGATCAACACTATTGGCTCTCGGTTTTTTGACTGTCACTCTGACATATAACTCATAAAAACAATAGGAAGACTTTTGTTTTATTGTGAAATTAATAAGACATGAACGTTTATTAGAATATATAATCTTAAAAATTGCCTCCCCCATTTTATATATAATGTCAAGTGCCTCAGAGACCTTCAGTCATGGCTTGACTCAATGCCGATTAAATATGTTTTTAAAGGTCCCCTTCAAATCTCGACAGAACTTGTCCGTGAGTGTAAAATGACCCATGATGTGTCATAACTGTACCGGGACCCAAAACTGAAGGAAAGAGCAGGAAGGAGAGGAAGAGCGGTGATTCCCCATCCTCCCCAATTCGGCCGTGCCCACCTCCTTCTCCCCCTTGCTCGCGGCGTTAACAGAAATACCTAATCGCGAAAACCAACGCGAAAGCTCGCCCCGCCTCGCACGCCTAAAGCTACCCCCCTGCAAGAGGAAGTTTCAATGTTAACTACAAGGGAAGCATGCTCCACCGTGCATCAGAGTATAGTTTGTTTCCCTCCCTCCACCGACCCCCCCCTACCGGCCCCTCCCCAGCCTCAGACCCGAGGATACACCTGACCACGCGCGCAACGTTTAGTAAAAAAAGTGAGAAAAAAGGAAGCGCATGCCCGGTACGCGCGGGACTGAACGAGGAAGAACGACCGCCCTGGTGCCCCAGAGACACCCCACTCATCGAGGACGACAAACTAGATCTGGATATACCTCTCTTCGCTCTCACCGACGCGCCCCACCAGCACCCAAACTCCTCTCCTGAACCATGTATGGGCCAACCGCCTATCTGCGGTCAAAATTCTTCGACGAATACCCTCTACCTGGCTCACTTCCATCCCCCCCCACCCTTCTACTCTCTCAACTCCCCCCCTTATCCACTCCTTTACCCCCGCACCCCTAGACTCCCTTCCACCCTAACCCTCCTCCCCACATTCACCACCCAAAGGCAGCTCGCCGCTCTCTCCACTCCTTCATGCCTCTCCACCCTCAAGCCACCGCTCCCACCACTCGCTCGCCCACACCCCCCTTTAATTAATCCCACACTCTTTCCTACCCCATCTTACCCTTTTCCACATACCCGCCTTACTCCACTCCCGCGCCATTCCCTCTCCACCCCCTTCACCACCTCCACCTACAAGCGCCCTTCTCCCGTAGCCGCCGCTCATCTCGGTCGCCAACAACCGAACACCTGCCAAACAGCCCGATTCTCCCCCCACTTCCCTCCCCTCCCCATGTCCGCCCAGGCACCTCACCCCTCCACGCCGGCCGTCCCCCCCCCCCCCGTCCCCCCCCCACCCCTAGCATCAGTGCACCCCCCTCTTTCCCTTTCGCCCCCCCCCGCACATATAATTCACCCCTACCCATCCCCCCAGACCCGGTTCCCTAACCACCCGGAACAACATCTTTTCCTGTATCCCCCCCAACGCCCCCTCGCCAGCGTCCCACAAAAGAACTCCTGCACCCCGGGCCCCACCGCCACGCCGTATACCCCGACCCCTAAAGTTCCAGACCCACCCACGGTCCCCCCCCTACGATACGGACGCCCTCCTCGCCCCCCCCCACCACTCATTCCCCGCATAATAAACCCTAGCCTCGGCCCCCCACGCCCCTCGCCTCCCCCACAAACCCTTCCCCCCCCCTCCCCACCACTCCCATCCCACATCTCCCGCCACAGACCCATACACAACAAATCACCCACCCCTACCCGGAATTACCTCATTCAAGCCCCCCACCGCCTCACAGCATCTCACCCCCCGCGATCATGACCTTACCTCCCCTCTAGATCCCCACGTCTGCTTTATCCTTTTCCCCACACCCATCCCCTTACACCCAAACCCCCCCCCAATACACCACCTCCTCCCCCTCCTCCAGCCCGACCCTACCCCGACTCCTCCGCCCGCGCAACCACCCAAGGCTTGCCCCATCTTTGAATCACCCAACTTCATCACCCCCCACCCCCGGTCCGACACCCCCCCCCCTTCCGACAACCAACAGACCCGCCACCCCGATCTCAATCGAATCCGGGCAGAACTACTCATTTTTGGATTCTCGCTCTCCCGATAATAAGTCCCCTCCCATTGACAAGCACCCCGAAACGCCCCTCTGACGTGCCGCAATGGACTTCCCCTCCCGCGACCCTCAGCCCTATCTTCTCCTTCCCCCACTCCCTCGCCACGATTACAACCCCCTACTCCCCCTCCCAACGACCACCCCTCCCACCCCACCCCTGCGCTTCCCATCCCACCAATTAACCACTCCCCCTCCCCCTATTTCCACCAGCCCCCCATCCCCCCCTCCAAAGCGTACCTCCCTCCTTATCGCGCCTCACAAAGACCCTCCCCCACGTATTCTCTCCAATCATTAGACCGATGCCCCTCCGGCCACCTTTTCGCTCGAGCACTGTTAACTGTTGCACTGAAAGTATTCCTTCCCCGAGGCCACTCATTCACCCTACCCTCCATAAGCTCAACGATCACGAGCTTCCTTCCCAACCCACTTAAGCACCTCCAAGACCCACCTGCCCCCCCCTCATGGCATCCTCCCACCCCACACACCCCTTCCCCCCCTATCATTACTATACCCTTCCGCCCATTCCCGTAGCCCCGAACCCCCTCATCCACACGCAACTGCAACCAGCAAGCCCATGCAACCTTCAAGCCTCCAAAAGCAGAGAGGAGAAGAAGGGAACGGCGTTGTAATTTCATGGCTACCCTGCAACTTGCATATAAGGTACTAATAGGGGCGCGTGAGAAATAACAGCACTGGGGTAGTGGCATAAGTGCAGAGGACTAGATTGGTGGTAAGGGCGGGCATCAATGGAGAGAATGACACTTTCGCACGGAAGGAAACGTGAAGAAATTACACGATGGCATCCGTACAGGCGAAAAGGACAGCGTCTGTGATGATGAGAGGAGAGAAAAAATGCTAGCACATCAGGAACCTGTAAAGAGGTTTTCCCCAATATGGGGTATTATGAAAATTTGCGGCAGTGATGATTCAGAGATTTTTACCACTTCTGTTTTAACCCTGTTTTCTGATATGTTATTTTTTATATGGAATACACAGAAACACTATAGTGGATTTTTTAAAACATACAACATTGGGGCACATGGCTAAGGGTCGCGGAATGCATTTCCGTCAGGTTTTCCACGAATTTTCCAGATGTAAGCCGCATTTATGAACTAGGTTGGTTTTGCCGCACGCGAGATCGGAGTTGGGAGCAAGAGGCTTCAGGACGACACAAATGGGGGGGACATGGCCATCGGACAAACCCGACTGATTCGGACAACCACGGAATTTAAAATTCTTAATCGGTGTAGCAAGATCAGCCTTACAAGCACCGGGAGAGATGGTGAAAATCCGGCGGACCAGCAGAGGGGAGGAGGAGGAGGAGGGCGAGCAGGAGGGCGAAAAAAAAAAACATGGCGGAATTGGGACGCACGATCTGAGTGCAACGCATCTCGGCGGATTCAAGACGGAAGGGGGTGGTGGTAAGTAAATGTGCAGACCCAATGGAAGTGTATAGCGATACAAAATAATAACTTAACAAGTACGTAATTCCAAACTTAATCCATGTAGAGCCTAGATAAATGTAATGGTTAAATGTACACCCTGGTGCGTAATTAAATTGTTTTACAGCCTTTTTGTGTATACTATTGTTTGGCGAGTAGTACTTGGTAAGTATTTACTAGGTAGTGTAACTACTTTTGACCACAGCCCACCTTGTGCGATTTTTACGTCTGTTTTAACCGGATCTGAGGACTAATTAAAATAAAGGGTATATATTGATCTACAGGGATTAGGTTGGAATTACGTACTTGTTAAGTTAGTTATTTTGGTTATCCTATACACGTCAATTGGGATTGCAGTTCAATATGGTTAGGAGTTCTTACATGAGGATTTTGGGTTATCTTGGTTGTTATTTAGGGTAAAGTAAATGTGCCCAATTGTGGGGAATTCATATTTTTTTGCACCAATGTTAAGATGGTTTCACCAAAACTTTACTTATTTGACAAAATTGGGGCATATTGGATTCTTAAGACAAGCCCCCTTACACTGATACCACGCCCCTTTCCAGGTGTAGCCAGTCCCCTTTGTTAGAACATGCATAAAATTGTTTCACAATTCTACGGAATCCTTGTGCATTTTTGGTTAGTTCTCACATGTATTGAATATTCATAACTTATTACACTTATGTTATTGAGGTGAAAGATTGGTCAATCATTGTTGTGTCTCGTGATTGGGTAGCGAAAATGAGGGACGGATGACAGTACAGGATGATCGAGGATACCGGTGCGGCAACAATGAGTACTGGAGCCGTTCAGCACAAAGACGGACGTTGGGTAGGGCTGTCTACACGTCCACGGCTGTAACCGGCGGAGAATCTGGTCGAGCGAGCCATCTACGAATCTCCTGCATTGCAGGGACAGTTCTTATATATAGGATACGAGGGATCTTTACTGTGTGTACAAGTATTGCCCCATGGACGTACAACTGTAGCATGCAGATAGGCCAAATGACTATATTCCAGTATGCCTATTAAGATCTGGCGCGGTGCGATTCCGGCCAAGATCTAGAACATCTATGTCCAGTTTTAGATGTAGTATCATGGATAACCTCTATTGCTCATAGTGGTTTTGGGCCCATGGCATTCATGGGCTTTAGTGGGTAGTTTTTATGAAGTGTAGGGATGTTAAGCTATGTCCGGTGTTACTTGACTATGTTTGGGAGTCCACATGGTGCTTGTCTAGGGCCATTATTTCAATTGATGAACAGTAGGGGGGGGGGCCAAATACGTACTTTGTCACAGATGCATTGCGATTCAGTGCGGTGGCAGGCGGTTGCATGATTGCATGGTGGGTGGAGAGGAAAGGGGGGGGGGCCATGGGCTGCAGGGGGCATTCTTATTAGGGTGGTCACTATAGTACAGGTGGCGCTGTCAGGGTCATTTTCAGTGATGTGAAAGGTACAACAGAGCCAGATCAGGGCCAAACTTTGCCCTGCTGGGCAGTCAGGATTGATAGAATGGCGCCACCACTTACTGAGCCGCGTCTAGGCCTGGGCAGTAGAGGCATTTCATCCATTAGTGAGGGAGAGGGCCACTGACCGCCTGCAGAGCAGCTTCCAGTGTTCAGTTTTGTTTTTGATGGCTGGGGGACCAGAGATAGAAAGCAATGCGACAAGCAAGAGGCAAGGGTATGTTCAATTATTGGGTGTGAAAAAATGGGTCCGGTCCGATGGGGGCGGCTTGGGCCTGAGGGGAATTTCATTGATTGAATTAATCTGTTGGAAATGCCACGTGAGCGCCCGCTCATGTGAGGCAGAACTGGACCCGTTGCGAGGCAATTGTAGGTTAGAGACAAGGGGTGGGGGCCCTGGCGGTTGCAGGGCATTTCATTTAATTAGTTCGGGGCAAAGCCCCGCCTGGCCCCCCCCCCCCCCCCCACCCCACTGCCCCAGCGCCCACCCGCCTGCCCCTCACACTCGTTTTTCGCCCGCCCACCCGTTGTCCCATGGATATAGAAATTTATCAAATCTCTGTGGTGTCACGAAGTGTTGTGCTATTGCTGTGGCCCCTGCAAGAACCGGCTATGTTCAGTCAATTAGGAGCGAGAAGATGGGGACACAAGAGCGGACTGCCAGGAATCTAGGACGGCCATTTTTACTCATAATTGGACGAACTGTAGGCTCCTGAGATATCAGTGTTTGTGATCCTAGGAGGCATACCTTTAAAATTATTTTAGGACAGGCGGTCCGATTGGCGCAGCACGGGGACTAATCCACTGCAAAGGGCACTCATCAATTTACACTATACGCAAATGCTGAGGATGTCAGAGAAAAGCATAGGCATTGTACAACCCCACAACGTATGCCTAACTAGCCCAATGCTCAGCTTGTACGGAATGATACGGGTCGATTGCAGTTTTCGCACTGGATGAATGGATGGGGGGTGTAACTGCGTGTCCACTAGGCAGATGTATAATGGCGGAGCTATTTTATCAGAAGGCCAGGTGTTTACGGGATCCGGGCTTCCAAATGAGGATTAGACGTCTATGCTGCTGTGGTTTGCATCGAGGAGGGCATGTGTCACTTTTAGTTTGAAGTGGGATGAGGGGGCCTGGTGTCATATGCATGTGCTGCCTGCATTTTATCGATTCTATTGCCGAGCGGCTGTGCAGCCCACCTGGGCCTAGTCAGGGATGATTACCTGCGCGGTGGTCTCATTCTTAAAGCCGCTTTCGCCCGATCGCCATGCAACGTTGTGGCGATGATTCCATTTATCAGTATCGTGTAGCCACGTGGCCCCGTAACTGTGCGCAGGTTACTAGTCGCGGTATTCAGCACAGTTCTATTTCTCTGCACACGCAAAAATGTCGGCCATGGGACAATGCATGAGCGGTCCCCGATTCGCGTCTTATTGGAAACACGGAGGCCTGGTCACATAACCTGAAAGGGCTAAATATTAATATTATCTTATAGAAGGAAATAATAAAGCTATATACTCGACCCGTCCGGCATGTGTCGCCCCGGATGCTCAGCAGATGGCTTACCTCCTGTTAAGTCCTTTAGTGCGTATGGTGCCTCTTCTGGCTTACGTGCCGTTTCTTTCTTCTGGTAACTTTGTGAGGCCATGGCGCGGCGCACCGATAGTGCACCGGTCGCCGCGTTTGTTCATGCAAAATTTGGGGCACCCGTAGGCTTATGGCCTACAGTCGGGGGAATAGTCAGTACGCGCGGCATATTATACATGCGTAGATGGCCGGGATTTCATGTGGGCAGGGCATTTCATAATTAGGTGGCTTTGGGGGGGACTTACAGTGGGGGCATTCATTATTTAAGGTCCATCGCTGGCAGGGATTTGCCAGTTACTGGGGGGCCATGGCCTTGCCTTCCAGGCATGTATTTTTTAAAGTATTATGTGGCCAGGGTGGCAGGGCAGGACGATTTGAATTTATGAGGAGCGCCCATAAGGGGGCGCGGTCGCCTGGGCCATGCATTCCGATATGATTTTGCGAGAAGATGGGCGGCCATGGATTAGCCTGGGACACGCAGTATGTCGAGTGACATTACCGCGGAGGGACGGTCCATCGATGGCGCCTTATGCACGCTGGCGCATGGGTTTTGACTATGCCTACAGGGGGAGGGTCGCAGTAGATAAGTTCATTACAGTTAGGGTCTATTTTTAGCATGTTAGGTGACAGCTTAGTGAACCCGATGAGCGTCGCCGAAGTGAACAGGCTCGCTGTCAGTTGGAATAATCGTACCCTCTTTCGTGGTAAGGGGTGCCCGCGCTATGGGGGTCTCTTGCAGGGCTGAGAAGGGAATCTACTGCATTAGGCCTGGTCATGGGGAAGGGACCGTCCGGGCGTGCAAGCGGGGCATACTAGTATCTAGTCTGGTTAGGTGGACGAAGAGCGTGTGGAGTGAGCTTACTGGCTATGGACGTGGCTTTATGGATGGGGCTAGGACTTGTACGTATACTGAGCATGGGTGGCGTTGCGGGATTCGATTCATTGTTAAAATTCTTTTTTTGGGAATTGGGTGACGCGCCTTGGTATGACTACTGGGGTGGCAGGCGCAGTGCTTTTATTAAGTTTGGATTTACTCAATAATCTGGCGGGTGGCAGGCTGTGCGTAGTTTCATTTAGTTGACTAGTGACTTAGGGGGGCTCTCTGCGGCAACAGCTGAACTAGACCGATTGTCATACTTAGGAGTATTAGCTGGTGTGCTAGGCGCTTTGTATGACTTCATGGGGCTACTGAGATTGGTATACTACTTGAGGGGCAGGGGCTCGTATATACTGGGTTGGACTCGGATGAACGGTCTGGTGATACTACTGGGGGTCATGGCTTTATCATGGTAAGAAGTGTAGATGGAGAAGGACTACTGGGGCAGGACTTGGACTATTAACCTTATTGGGGCACATTGAGTCGTTGTTGGATATACATTTGCATACGGGGGCACAGCTGTATACTAGCTGGGAGGCAATGAGAAATCTGAGAGACGTACTGGGAGGGTGAAGAGCTGTGTTGTTATACTAATCGGGGGCAGGGCTGTATACACTGGCGGGCCAGGCGTAGCCTCTCAATACTCGGGGAGCAAGGACTGCAAGTATACTTACGTGGGGTGCACGCTGTATATCTCCCTGGGGGGCTAGAGCTTGTAAACCAAGTATATTTAGTTATCGCTTGGGCAGGCCTGTATATGACTACGGGGGGCTGGCGGTGTATAGCGTACAGGGGTCAGTCTGTAGTATATACTGGGGGTATTCTTTTGGCAGGGTAGTGAACTACTGGGAAACAAAAAAAAACCTTTAAGGTACCACATGGTTCAGAACAGTCTTGCAATGCTGCCTATGTCCATCCATATTATGCCGCCTGATGTGATCCCCAAGAGGTTCCCAGTCTTGAAGGAAAAACTGTCGGTCGTAAATGGATGTAAATGCACTTAAAACCCTTGTACACGATGATCATCCCACATAAGTGCTGTTTGCTTGCCAAGTAGTCGTTGTCGGGTTAGGATGGAAGGTCCAGTCAGCCGAGAGGGTTATACTCAAGACAGTCAAGGGTATTATAAATTCAATATGAGTTGATATAATCCTAAAAACATCATACAGAGATTACAAATTACTGAATAGAGTGATTTCATTCCATTTATACTATCTATCACACTGGCTAATGATGACATATCACTATTGATCGCACCTTCTCTCATTGGGGACAGCAGGAGATGATGCTCGATGACATGTGCGTACTGTGCAAGCGGATTGTGTTATGAAATCTGTGTGCGCTATATAAAGAGGATTAGACTATTGTTACATTACATTCTACATTGAACAGCTGGGTTGTCTTGTCCAGGGCATGCATTTTGCACACCTCACACAGCGTTCATTCAGCAGACAAGAACACAATAAAGTGCCTCATTGTGCGCACCGACATATGTCATTTTGTGAAAAATGTACACTATGATAGGACAAAAAATTGTCGATTATGTATCTGCAGTCTATGACTGAATTGGATCATCAAACAACTTATATGCAGTGTCTCGTAGTATGCCAATGCATTATATGATGTACACTTGAACCCAGTACACTCACCAGGTATTCCATTTATAATAGTTACCCCATGCTAAAGGTATTTGCAGTAGTCAGGAAGTGCTGGACCCCCCTTGTTCCTCTTCAGAACTGCCTCAATTCTTCGTGGATAGTCGTCAACAGAGGTGCTGGAAGAAGTTGCGCTCAGAATTTTAGGCTCATGCCATTGACTGATGAGGCATCAGCACAGTAATCGTACGCGAGACTTTGTCGGCTGCACATGCGCGACTGATGGGCGAAGGAGATGCTCGGCCGTGTCAGGGCGACCATCCCAAATGTATGCTCTATCTCTGAGATTGGATTCGTGGATTCTGATCGTCAGCTTGGGAGGCATTGGTACAGTTGAACTGACTACTGTCATGATTCAAGAAGGGACACCGTACGTCTGATGGATGACTTCCAGCATTTAATTCCATGACACTGGAACGCATTACCTACACCTGCATGATGGGATGTCACATCAGATGTGGGTAAGATTCCGTCTAAGGACTATAAAAAAGAAGAACATGGACTTATGCGTAGAAGCATGTAGCTTATATCAAGTACATAAGGGACCATATGATCTTCTCCTGTGGACTAAGTAAAAAAAAAAATAACATAGTGGCCAATGAAAGGAGACCCAAACACAGAAAACCTTTAGATGTGCCAAGGTATAACACACTATCCCCACACCATGACACCAGGTACCCCACGTCAAGCCATGAACACCAATTGGAACCGATAGCAAGCCAGGTATGGATTCCGATGCTCATAGATTGGGGTTGACGCCTATAAAACTTCTGACCATTAACCATCCGACGTAGTATAATGTCGAATGCAGAAATCGAGTAGGACTCAGTCGGAGACCAGGCAACGTACATACTTGTTTTACACACTACTCTCTACTGTCTAACTTCTCCATAGTAGCGACTTAGTGCACAGGTTGCTGCCTCAGGTGATACGGGTGAGTCTCTTAGGCCTGAAAGGAGGGCGCATGAGCGACACTTTGTGATGTGGGTCATTGTCTGCTGCGGTGTATGCGCGAAACCTGTCTCCACACAGTTACGACGTAAGCTGGTGCGTTCAGAGATGTTTCTTGCTTCTGGCACTTTACCTATGGCAGTATGAACGCGGATGGTGTACATTTGAGTCAACTGGAATGTATGATTTCTACTTCAGCTCGATCAGTCATGTCCAGTGTTCTGCCCAGTGACGTCTCCTGGCTCTATCAACATTATTTTTGGCAGTTCCGTTTCTCACCAGACTGCTGAAACTCATAACTGGATGATTTTTTCGGTTTTCGGACCATTCTCTGTAAGACCCTCATGAGACTTAGGGTTCGCTCATCAGCGTGTAATTTTTCTTCATTGTACTCGATGAAAGCAGACTGACCCCAGCCTAGGATCACCCGAAGGTTAGCTTTCGAAAAAATTAATGAAGGATACGAAGAAATACTCCAGGTTCTTTACTTCTTGGCCTTTCTTCTTTTTGCCGAAAACCCATGACCGACAAGCTTCACACTCAATGGATTCAAAAGGCGCTATCACAGAATGCAACATTTATTCCCCAGTATTTTTTCTTGTAGGCTACAGTGATAATATGAAACTAGAAAGTCCAGCGATGATGTCTTGACCATGTCTGTAACATGGCCTAACATGCACCCCGAAAGTTGTCCACAGGATTTGAGGATGATGTATGAAATTAACGTGAAGCTTAACGAGCAATTGGACAGGTGTGTACAGTACATAACAACCGTGAGACCAAGCAGTGAGTCGTTAGGCATTGTGTAATGGAAAGGCGTTGTTGCAGACACTTGTGAGCTTGCCCCTCAATAAGTAGAAGAATAGTGCTGATTGCCGTAGGTCAACTGCTGCGTTTGAAAATTAAAAGTGCATTGAGCGACATGAAGTAAAAAGAGTGCGAAGTCTGACAGAACAAGCTTAACTCTAGATATAATGGGGTCTTCATTTCTACTAAGGGTCGCGACGCTGACTATGTAGACTTCGGCACCGTGTTTCGGTGCGGTAGTATGTATTAATTGAAAAAGCTGTGGTGCACAGGTATTTTTTTATAGCTGTCATCGGAATTGTCTGCCAGCAGGGGTACAGGCGGTGGATTGCAAAAATTTTGGGATCAGAATTGCTGTGTTCTTATCAGCTGCGCTGCTTTCAGTGACAACAGTACACAGACACAAGGGGGACATGCTTTTTGGATGCCGCCGCAACGACTGCCGAACCCTAGGAAGACAGGCTCCCGACTGTTTCGGACTGACGCGCTCTGTTTTCTTAAAAAAATAAAAAGTAATTTAAGCTTTCAAATGGGTGTGTTCACATACTTGCCAATGCACTTAAATTGACACCAGGAAAGAGAGATACGAGAATGATTAATGAAATTTGTGCTTTGTGTTTTTGCATATCTATAAGCAATCTGTGAGCACTGACAGTCGGGGATATAGAAAAATTTTTGCAAGAGACACATCGCAGGAGAATACGTGTTCACATCTCTAATTGTAAAGCCGCACCGATCGCGTGTGAATCGCCTGTCGGGCCATCAGTGCATATTGAGCGGACAACTGCCACTTTCGGGGAACCGCCTGGACAGGGGTCAAGGTAAACAACATATGTTTCCTTGCCTAATGAGATTCAGTAAATGCGAAATGCATAGCATTAGGACTCGCCGCCTTCTCGGTATGCTTTTCATGGCGTGAAAACATTGCTGTCGTGATAGTCAAAGGCTCTAAAAAAGCATGCCCCGAGACAAGAGAGATTACAAAGGAGTCATAATTGAGAAACTCGCACCAGCGGCATGCGTGGGCGGATATCAGCCGTTACATTAGCTCAACCAGGTATCTGGAGACCAGTAAGATCCAGCAAGAGGTGTCTACCTGTCAGCATTATGTGCAGTACTCGAAGAGAAGCGATTTCAAATATTGATATGAAGCAGCGAAAGCAGAGAGAATAATACAAGAATGAAAGTGTCTGCTATACATGTGAATGTAGGTATCACCCGTAGTGACTATGAGACAGACTTAGCTGCTATAATTCCACTGCCGTTGCCCGCCCAGTACCGTGCAGCGGGCAGACGTGGCAACCGTGGACGGGGCGAGAGAGGAGGAGGGAGATTTGTGATTGGCAGCACAGGCGGGGCGCACCGCACCTCTTCATAGCAACCTATGGCGCACGGAGTAAGGACGCCGATCTCAACTATAGAGGAAAAGATAGACAATTGTCCTATCTCTCTTTACCAGTTTGGGTACGGAACTGGACCGGATATGCCCGCCATGTGTGCAGCACCGTAGTACAGCTCGAGCCCTAGGGATGCAGTTGTTAATGGGGGAATGCGCTAATAGACGGTATGGGGGACGTATATCGGCCGTATATAACGTCGAGCCACTTCGCTAGTAATACGGCCCCCATTACGTTCGCAGTAGAATGGAGCAAGCCTCATTAATGTCTGAATCAGAATCTGTCGGTATAGGATGAAACTACCTCCGTAGATAACTGGAAGACCTCACCTTATGCAATAGAACAAGCACTTTGACGAATCATCGGGAAATTCCAGGATTCAGGTAGGGAAGGACGGGAGGTGAGACAGAGGAGAACGGACATTCGCCAGTCATAAAGGTAACCCCGGCATAGATATATGGTATACAAGGGTAGATGCAGCGTCTATGACGTCTATGACTACTATGTGTATATCAAGGACTAAACCGACTCCATGAATCTAGAGCTGTAGCAGATCATGATCGCGCTTAAACACATTTACACTGAACGGCCCAGCTGATACCTCAGCAGGACACAGGAAAACTAGACGCCATGCAGGTAGATGTCTTCGCCACGTGCCTCATAGACTTTGAAACCTTGCTACAGAAAGAAGTAGGCAAAGAATTTCGCAGGTCGAGATTGGCAAAGATGTTGCAGAACATAATATACCACATCCTATACTCATAGATTATAATATAATTCCGAAGTGAGGCTTATTACGCCCTCTTAGAACAATCTAATCTATCACCATTTGTGTTTAGTGGCATATGACCATAAGCGATACCTTGAGGAATGCTGTCAGATACCACCGAAGCCACGAAACATAATCTTGTTAATCCCTCTGTTTGAAACTGCAGTTGTTCTTCGTGATAAAAAACAATTATAAAAACTTTGAGCATTCTACTGGATTTGCCAATAAGTTATGCACGTCTTAATGATGTGTTTGATGATTTTTATGTAATCACTCTGTTGGTCCTGACTAGGTATCTTGAATCTAATAAATCGCCTTGTGCACCATCTCCCCAGCGCTGCCATTTATGAGTCATCCAGTCTGGTTGATATATGTCCTGGCATCTGGACCGTATCTAGGGCAGCTACTTTTTCATATACGACAGCTTCTTCTTCCCCTAGACTTTCAAAAGGCCCTTCTAGCTGAGTTTATAATTGTTTGTTTGGAGCTAAATACCACAATCGGATCAACGAGACCCAAAAACCAAGACAATGTGACCCATAGCTAAACCAAACGACCCCCCTAGCATTCATTCACGCATCAGACCTAGTCGCTACAGCATCTTTATAAGGTATGTTTCTGCTCACAACTGACATAAGAAACAAATGCGCCTACTAGCATGGACACGTAGGGGGGCCCAGTTTAGGGGCCGGGATTATGTAGCTTACGAACCGGATGTGCAAAGGGTGAGCTGAGCACGTGCAGCTCCCCCCTCAGGCTTGGCGGGCAGAGGACACAGCTTCCCTGTGCAGAGCCTTGGTCCCCTTGAAAAATGCTCGAGTCTCCCATTGACTTCAATGGGGCTCGTTATTCGAGACAAGCACTCGAGCATCGGGAAAAGTTCGTCTCGAATAACGAGTACCCGAGCATTTTAGTGCTCGCTCATCTCTAGTCTAGATGCATTTTTACACCAAAATAACATTGACCTAATATGGAGAGTGCAACAGACACACGGAGGTGTTAACTGAGCCTTAACAATGCAGCCCTTTCATTGTAAGCAACTCCCACTACCGTTTATAGAGTCGTATGAGGACTTATTTTTTGTGGGGCAAATTACACTTCCTATTGGTACCATGTAATATTCTTTTTAATGTAATTGGAAGCTGGAAAGAAATTTCTTATCCTAATTCCTTATCAATAAGATCACAGAGATAACAAATTAATTTAGTCAGAGCCGTAATTAGAATTGATTGGGCCCTTTAGCATACTATTAACTGCCTCACCCCCAATCCTCGTCACTGAACGTTTTGATGTGCCAATATACCGGGAACCACAGCAGGCAGAGAGTTTTTGCAGCTGATGTTCATGGTGTCTCTATGTGTGTACAGTTACACCACTGGGCAAACCCACAGTGTATGGTCAGTGGAGGCTGGGGATAGATCCTATACAGGGACATCCATGCCTTATAGCTTCTTTCAAGTGTATACTGCTTCATCTAGCATGAAGCAGGATTAAAAAATATAGGGGGTCATTCACCACGTGCATGCCTGCTTTCCCGACCTGTTACCCGAATATTTCCGATTTGCGCCGATTTCCCCTGAATTGCCCCGGGATTTTGGCGCACGCGATCGGATTGTGGCGCATCGGCGCTGGCATGCACGTGGCGGAAATTGGGGGGGCGTGGCCGAACGAAAACCCGACGGATTCGGAAAAACCACCGCATTTAAAAAAAAACATCTGTCGCAGAGCTTGCACTTACCTTCACTCAGCCCGGCTCGGTGAACTCCAGCGCGTTCCGATGCTTTTCAGAGCAGCAGCGCCATCTGGTGGATTGCGGAGGAACTACCTTAATGAATCCCATCCGGACCCGAATCCACCGCAGAGAACGCGCCGCTGGATCGCGAATGGACCGTGTAAGTAAATCTGCCCTATAGTCTACAGCGATATTTCATCCCAGGTTTCCTTCTGGATGCTAAATATATTATATAGACTTCACCTGCCAGTATAAGTCTATGGACACATTTAGCCTTAACGCCTGGAGCTTTCCCATTGTACATGCTGAACATGTCCAACAAACGGGCAATGCACATTGCTAGTCCTCCCTCCTTCGATCCTATTGCAACATCCCCCACCGGGGCCTTTTGTGGTGGCCTGGAGGCAGCCAGGGCCCAAAATACCGGAGTGGCTGGCTAGTGCGGCCTTGGGCACGCTGTGGTCACAGTGCTTGGTATGGGGACCGGAGGGCTGTCCTACAGCCTGACAGGTCTCCAGCAGGTGGTGTGTGCAAGAAATATGGAGTGAGAGGCGGTTGCAATGATTCCTCCCTTGGGCAACCCCTGAGGTGTCTGTAGGATGAGTCTCTAGTGATGGATGGGGAAGCCCGTGATGGTAAGCAGCCTGGATCGAGGGATTAGGCGGAGGCAACGTTGTGCAAATCAACTTACAGTTCTTTATTCAACAGCAGGCAACGGCCAAACGATAACAGCAGATTTGCAAGCTGGAAGAGTCATGGAGAACTGGTCCACAGGAAGGTTACACACAGCCTGCTAGTAGCTTCTGGCTGAGCTGGTAGAGATGGAGTCCAGATGGGGGACCTCTGCTCTGGGGCTTAAGTGTCCGGACTTGCCCTTGGTGCAAGACAGGGACCCGAGGGACCTATGGTTCCTGGTATTAGGACATTGGCTGTTGCAGCACATACATGTGCTATTCTCTCTCCTGCTTACTGGAGCTGACATGTGTTCCAAGTCTCTCACTCTCCTGTGCTCCCACCCACCAGGGGTTTATATACTCCCTACGTCAGGTGGTTGCAAAAACCTATGGAACCAATCTTGTATGTAACCAGGGGACTGCCTGTGTAGTATATTAGGAGTACCACCACTTATGTTTTTATTATGTGTGTTATTTATATCTATTTTTATGTCTTTTTTTTCTTAATAAAGTATTGATTTAATTGGACCTGAATACAGACAGTCCCCGGGTTACATACAAAATAGGGTCCGGAGGTTTGTTCTTAAGTTGAATTTGTATGTAAGTCAAAACTGTATATTTAATAATTGTAGATCCAGACAAAAAAATGTTTGGCCAATTAGAGCTTAAACATTTTTTGTTGTAATGGGACTAAGGATTATCAATAAAGCTTCATTACAGACACTTTACAGCTGATCATTGCAGTCTGGAACTAAAGCAAAGCATTCAGAAAGCTTCACCAGAGGTCAGAGGGGTCTGTCTGTAACTATGGGTTGTCTGTAAGTCAGGTGTCCTTAAGTAGGGGACCACCTGTACTCTTGATTCTTTTTTGGTTTTATATTTCTATGTAAAGAGTTGGTCATACAGATTTATAGAAGGGACATATGTGTGTCAGCCTATCTATATATAATATGTCCCTGTAATAATTGGTTAAGTAGCCTTGGAAATAGACCCTAGTGGCCTCCAAATTGGGTTGTTTCTTCTTGACCCCGTGGGACCTGAGTGAAGTTGGCCCCCCCACCTTGTTCAAATCAAACAAAATTGGTGTCGAACATTTGTGCTACGTTTGTGCTGGTTTGTGCAGCAAAAATTTTCGTTTGCTCCGCTATCGTTTATAAGATATTAATGAAAGTTTCTAGAGGTCATCAGAGGTCAACCAGCCCCTCCACATTGCCCAAACCAAACAAAACTGGTGCCGAAACAATTTTGCTACATTTGTGCTGGTTTGTGCTGCTCAAATTTTTGTTTGTGCTGCTATTGTTTTGAATATATGAACAAAAAATTAAAGGTCAAAAGTTCAAGCAGCCCCCCCCCCCCCACATCTATTTTAGTGCTTGAATATCTTCAAGTATGATGTTGAGAAAATTTGGCGCTCTGTGACGTGACTGATGTGCTGAAAGAAACATTTTTGAGGTTGTCGACTACCGGTGACTTCCACGTTTTTCTTCTACTTAGCAGGTGCTGACTTGGACTGGTACACTGCTTTGGTACATGCATCCAAGCAAACCTTCTCTCAAGTTATTCCACTCTAGGATTCTAGAAGCTATTCTTTTCTCTCAAAAGCTATCCATAAAGTGTTTGTAGGACAAGGAAGATATTCCCAAAGTTTAAGGACCTTGTAACTGACCTGTTTATCCTGGGAAATATTTAAGAAGCCCTACCTTGATAGCTAGCTACACACGTTGACACTTAGGGGCAGATTTATCAAGCTGTCTGAAAGTCTTAATATTTCTAGTTGCCCATGGCAACCAATCATAGCTCCCCTTTAAACTATACATGAGCACTGGTAAAATGAAAGCTGGGCTGTGATTGGTTGCCATGGGCATCTAGAAATATTCTGACTTTCAGACAGCTTGATAAATCTGCCCCTAAGTGTTATTAAACATAACGTCATATTTTTTATTAGAACAAGCAAAATTTAAATGACAGGACACGCAGGTCCATAGTACAGGCTAGCACTATAATACACATCAAAAAGTTGCAACTGAACATCTAAGATGTGGTATCATATAACAAGAAAAGGAAAAAGAAATTTACAAAACCAGGGAGCTGGTGACAATATCAGGTAATCGGGGTAAAGGAAGGGAGTCACATTAAGTGACAAAGGGATCAAACATGTTTACTGGGAGGTATTAGATGACTTCAAAGGGCAATCTGTAGCAATAACATACAGGGGGGGGGGGCAGTAGTTAGTTCAGGAGTAGACATGGAATAAAGACACCCCATCGTTTTGAACACTACCTCAGTGTTGCCTGTTTGTGGAAATCTAGTTCAGGAGTAGGATAGAATTGGGGGATTGTTTAAATTCCAACCATGGGCCCCAAGTAAGCACATGGAGCCCTCCTTTGCTGTGGGAAATGGCAGTGAGCTCTTCAAACTGGTAGAATAGAGTTATTTCCCTGAGCCAGTCAGAGATCTGAGGGACTCTAGTAGTTTTCCATAGTCTGAGTATGAGGGTGTGTACTGATATTATCATGTACCTGTTAAGGAGCACCTGACTTTAGACAATGCGATGGGAAGTAAGGAGAGCAGGAGAGCAACTAGTCAAAACAAACAGAGATAAGATAAATGACCCTCACTGAGACACAGTTAGAATGGATTAAGCAACACAGGCAGACACTCTTCCTGTTTTCAAGCTATGGCATGGCAGTGCCTTGATGACATCATCACACGCCGCGATGTCATACAGTGTACGCAGGCAGAGCATAGAGATTTGTCTCTGACTGCTGCTTCAGCAAAGATAAGATGCTGAGGGCCAAACCAAAGAGTTAAGGTAAGTAATATGTTTATTTTTTTAAAATTGTTATTAGGGAGGGCGGGTGGCACTCCTAGACATATGTTATTAAGGAGAAATGGGGGCACTTGTGGACACTATGTTATTGGGGGGTTAAGCACTACTGGGCAGTATGTTATTAGGGGGGTTACACTCCTGGAGACTATGTTATTGGTGGGTGGCACTCCTAGACATATGTTATTTGGGGGGGATGTACTCTTAGACAATGGGGGTAATTTACTAAGGGCCCGATTCGCGTTTTCCTGACGTGTTACCCGAATATTTCCGATTTGCGCCGATTTTTCCTGAATTGCCCCGGGTTTTTGACGCACGCGAATGGATTGTGCCGCATCGGCGGCGGAATGCATGCAACGGAAATCGGGGGGCGTGGCCGAACGAAAACCCGACGGATTCGGAAAAACCGCCGCATTTAAAAAAAAAAAAGTGTCGCTGGACACGCGCTTAACTTCACCAAGTATAGGATCGTGAACTCCGGCGGGCCTCAGCGGACTTCAGTGCAGAAATGACACCTGGTGGACGTCGGAGGAACTGCCTCAGTGAATGGCTGGAAGACCCGAATCCAACGCGCCGCAGGATCGCAAATGGACCGGGTAAGTAAATCTGCCCCAATGTGTTTGCTAGCTCCCCCTGGTGATCAAACCAGGGAAGTGTCACTAGGTTTGTTTTTTACCAGTTCATCCTAAGCACCTTTAACCTATGTAAGCGCCTGAACATACCTTAAAAATGATAGCGCACAAGCAAAATTTTTTGCTGCACAAACCAGCACAAACGTAGCACTAACGCTTGACAGCAGTTTTGTTTGATTCGGTTAATGTTGGGGGGGGCTGCTTGAACTTTTGACCTTTAATTTTTTGTTCATTTATTCAAAACAAAAGCAGCACAAACAAAAATTTGAGCAGCACAAACCAGCACAAAAGTAGCAGATTTGTTCGGCACCAGTTTGGATTGGTTTGGGCAATGTGCGGGGGCTGGTTGACCTCTGATGACCTCTGGAAACTTTCATCAATATCTTAAAAACGACAGTGGCGCAAATGAAAAATGCTGCCAAACAACCCCACCCCCCCCCACTGACACCAATAAACACACAACAAAAAAGAGATGTAAAGTGGACAACCCTTTTAAATGTTGAACCTTCAGCTATGAGACATTTCAGCCCTATCCATGGTATAAGTGTACATAGCAGGAAAGCCTCTTTGACCATGTATTTTGTAAAATATTTTCTAGATTGTCTGAGGCAGAATGTATTTCCCTTTTTCTCTGGGACTCCTGTTCCCTCAAGCTACGAATCACTGACGTAAAACAAGCCAGGCCGCTCATTGAAAATTCATCTTACAGACATGAGACTGACACTTACTAGTGCAAACTAAAGTCTGCTCAACGGCCCCCATCCTACAAGCCCCCCCATTATATATGATATGATGAATGTACTCATTGGAAACTCGTGGGAGGTTGCCAGGAGCAAAACATCTATGCCAAGTATCCTGAGACGCTGCGTGATGCCTCAGGATGGGAGGAAGTAGGAGAAGTTTATTAATGTTATTTCCCGCTGATAAGTTATGAAAGAGGAGAAAACGGTTATTGCTGAGCAAGCGTCACGTCCTATACTGTGTGTGAAATATTACAGGTACGGGCAAGTTTGGGAGAATTAGAGCATCAGATATATCATCTGTGGGTCATCGGATATATCTTCCCATTCATGTAATTCAGTTCCGGAACCTTGAGATATGATGAGTCACAATATCTGAAGCTTGGAAGTGAATCAACCATAAATGTGAATGAGCAATCTGCAAATATAATAACGTTTTAAAGGAAAACCCCATAAAATCTATACAAGTGATTAAGACTAAAGAGATTTTTATAAGATTAAAATATTGATAGCCTTTGCTGAAGAGGAGGCAATGGGTATGCTGCAGCAAGTGAAGGAGGCTAAGCTGCAATACCAAGAACAGGCACTGTACAATGTATGGCGCTGTGAGCAGTGAAGAGGCTTTATGGCTCATCCATCGCTGATTAGTGGAGGTGCCCGGCATCAGACACCCACTGATCTGATACTAATAAATAAAGGGGTTGTCCGTGATCAGATTTTTTTTGGGTGGTCTAGTCGGGAATAAAACAATAAAATAATAACAATATGTCACAAACTGATATTAGAACTTTATGTATAGATTAACCCTCGGTGTTGATGGAAGCAGAGCAATCCAGCATGACTAACTCTTTTATGCTTAAGAATAGGGATGAGCAGACCCATTCAGCTTTGGGGCTTGCCGAGTGTGTCTGAACCCGAATCTGAAAGTTAAGTTCCGGTAGCTTTGTAGTAGTTAACACCTACAAATGTTTCAAGTACCAATTGAGGGCGTTATTGGTGGGGGTAGAACTTGAACGCCAGGTACAGGAACCCACATTGTTCAGCATGGACCTTAATGTGTGGGTTTAGGTCCGCTCAACCCTATTGTTGTAGCACAGTTTGTAGTTTTGCGATGCCTCAGTTTACACAGTAGAATATCTTGAACTAAATTGCATAAGAAAGTGATTCAGGCCATGATTTTTCAGGGAAAGGAATATGCAAATAAGATTTCCTGGATGGGAAAAGGAAACTCCGCCTCCAGTGGTATATTGATGAAGGCAGTTTCCTTGAGGAGGTGGATTCCCCTTTCTGAATTGGGACACTCCAGGTTTTGTAACCCTGTTTTATTAATGAAAATATATTACATATGTATACAATATGACTAATTGGTTTCCCCTTTGTACAGTGCCATGAACAGGTTTGAACAAATTTAACTGTGGAGACTGGAGTTAGCTATGATGCTACGACATGTATTACCTGAAAATCTGTATATAGTACTACATACAGGGGGGAATAAGACTGTCCTGGGCTGTATGAATATTATAGCCCCTGCAAGTCTAGAATCATTTCCTACATATGGTGCTAGAATCAGCTTCTTGGGGAATGGAGAAGGAAGGTTGTATAAAGCCTGGTACAGGCAGTCCCCGGGTTACATACAAGATAGGGTCTGTAGGGTTGTTCTTAAGTTGAATTTGTATGTAAGTTGGAACTGTATATTTTATCATTGTAATTACAGACAGAACTTTTTTGGTCTCTGTGACAATTGGATTTTAAAAATGTTGGGTTGTCATAAGAATCAATATTAACAATAAAGCTTCATTACAGACACATTTGATAACTGTTATAGCTGATTATTGTAGCCTAGGACTAAAGTACAGTAAATTACCAATATCCAGAGGTCCGTTTGTAACTAGGGGTCGTATGTAAGTCGAGTGTTCTTAAGTAGGGGACCGCCTGTAGTAGCTTCAGGCTGGGCTGACAGAGATGGAGCTAAGTCCTGGTGGTGGACTTCTGCTCTGGGCTTAAGTCTCCTGACTTGCCCTGGGTGCTGGGCAATGGATTGAGTCACCAGTGGTTCCTGGTATTAGGACATTTGCTATCACAGTCAGACAATGAGTTCTGGTTCTCTCAAAAGATCATGACTTAAGACCTTAGAACTAAGACCAAGACCAAGTGCTCTCGCCCATCAGGGGTTTATATACTCCCTTGGTCAGGTGGTAGCACCTGACCAAGCTTCCAGCTTAATTATTGCCTTACCAGGCAGTGGCTACAGCTGCCATCACTAAGTTCTCCTAGCAGTAGCATCTGGATGAGTTGTGCAGGCTCACCAGATAGATCCTGACTAGGAGAGGGCGATAGTCGCAACAACCACCTGACCTATGTATTGGCAGGGGTGTTGCAGATGTACAATGATTTCATGGGTGAAGTTCTTTCTCAGTATAAAATATGGTGGGTGGCTTGGGTTACTAAGGGCCCCCTAGAAGGCTTGGAATCGAAGGTACCACCCCAAACCACCTCTATTATTATCCACTATTGACTACATGTATCCATATACAGTAGAGGAAGAAAATCTTTTGAATTCATTAGCGCGGACCAGATTCCCACAATATGAGTTTGAGAAGGTCCCAAGGACAGATAAACATTCATATGCATAACAGTGATCAGATCATACAAGATATTTCAGCATCTGGATTTACCATATTACTGGTTTATAGTCCACATGACTTTTGGTTTACCAGGGACCATAGGAGCTTCCAGGGAATATAATAGATAACTACAGGAAGCTCCTGCAACCAAAAAAGTGATAACATAATTCTACCCCACAGTTCTTATGTCATGTCTTGTCTACTCATATATTCTCAGTCTCAATTTCTGCTGCTTTGAAGGTATTTTATATTTCAGAAATGAATAGGGCAAGTGATACTATTATATTTTAAAAGTAAAGCAGTGTCTTTTTTCTGATTCTTTTTCCTGTAGTGAGCAGTGGCTCTGCAAGCCTTCAGAGCTCTGCCCACTTCAGACAGATAAGGAGGCTAATATTTAATTCTTTCCATACCTAGAGAATATTTCCTCTGGTGATTCAGCTCTCTGAGGAGACTACACTATCCAGGGACTGGCTGTAAAGATTTAAGTCATTATACACTTTATCAGATTTTTTTTTAACTCTCAGGTGGCGGTGGATACAGGAGAGAGATCTGATTTACACAACCTGCTTAGATATGGAAAAATGGCAGAGGGAAAAGAAGAAGAAATGAACAGATTTCTATAATAAAATATATGACAAAGTTTACTATTATCATCCGCACTACGGATTTTCCAAACGTTGTAAAAAGTTTAGTTCCACTTCATGTTTCTAGAAAACAATGCAATGTCTACCAGACCCTTAAGTGGTTATCTCAAAGGGGTTTTCATAATGAGACTGCCACCTAAATTTATAGCTTTTAAGATTACATTCAGTGGAGCTTTTAGGGTAGAAGAGCAGTTCTGATGGGTCTATCATAGACCAAGGGACATGGCAGATATCAATGCAGCAGGAAAGGTCTTAGATAGCTGAAGTAGCAGGGTTGATGTAACAGAACTGTTGTACTTATGTTGTGTTAGAGTAGATACATCAGCGGTCACACATCATTTTCAATCTTCCGCTCACCACAGTAACACATCTGCCTGTCCGTGAAACTAAACATTGGCCCTCACCTTATCAGCCCACATTACACATCAGCCCGCCCCTGCATTCACACCTCAGCCCGCCCCTGCATTCACACCTCAGGCCGCCCCTGCATTCGCACCTCAGCCCGCCCCTGCATTCGCACTTCATCCAGCCCCTGCAGTCGCACTTTATCCTGCCCCTGCAGTCGCACATCAACCTGCCCCTGCAGTCGTACATCAGCCTGCCCCTGCAGTCCCACATCAGTCCGCCCCTGCAGCCGCACATCTGCCCGCCCCTGCAGCCGCACATCTGCCCGCCCCTGCCGTCGCACATCTGCCCACTCCTGCAAGCGCCCATCAGCCCGCTCCTGCAAGCGCCCATCAGCCCACCCCTACAGTCACACATCAGCCCGCCCCTTCGGTCACACATCAGCCCCCCCCTGCGGTTACACATCAGCCGCCCCTGCTTTCACACATCACATTATTTATCCCTCATATTATATGCATAGTGACTTTAAATGGGATCATTTCCAAATTGGAGTGTAAAATCCCACTCAGTTTTAAACCATATAATTCCCTTTCAAATTGTCCAGAAAAATCTGCAGATATTCTGATTAATTTCGATCTAACCCATATTGGCTCATCGGTTTTTGAACTGTCACTATGAACATTATAACTCATAAAAAACAATAGGAAGACTTTTGTTTTATTTTGAATTAATAAGACCATTAACGGTAAATATATAATATTAAAAATTGCCTCCCCCCCATTTTATATATAATGTCCAAGCTGCCTCAGAGACCTTCATCATTGGCTGTGACTCAATGCGATAAATATGTTTTTAAATGTCCCTCAAATCTCGACAGAACTTGTCCGTGATGTAAATGTACCCCTGATGTAATAACTGTACCGGTACCCAAAACTGACGTCCATATATATCTTCTATTCAGATTTTAGGCACTAAAAGTAAACTCTTCATGTTTCTCCATGTCGGCCTCTAACTGGACTAGAAGGGTGATGATAGCGCACAGCGGCCACGGCTGATGGTTTGCATACTCCGGTTACTCCATGGACGGAGCAGATGGGGTTCATGGTGATCATGACAAATATTAGACTTGTCCATCTAGTGCAGGACATTCACGTTATTATATGACAATAAGGGTCGAGCGTCGAGTCTGCAACCTGGAAAATATAGATAAGGTGACATTTTACATTACATTATGTTATAGAGATAGAACACAACAGAGAAGGGAACGGCTGTCATTTCATGGCTACTCCTGCAACTTGCATATAAGGTCCTACTAGGGGGTGAGCAATAACAGCCCTGGAGGCTAGTGGCATCAGTGCGAGGACTAGCTGGGTGGTCAGGGGGGCACTCTCCTGGCAGATGACACTTTCGCACAGGAAACGTGCGAAATTACACAATGGCATCCGTACAGGAAAAGGACAGGTCTGTGATGAGAGGAGAAAAATGCTAGCACCTCAGGAACCTGTAAGAGGTCTCTTCCCCACATATGGGGTATTATGCAAATTTTGCATTGAGATTCAGAA
This sequence comes from Engystomops pustulosus, assembly GCA_019512145.1. Taxonomy (NCBI): domain Eukaryota; kingdom Metazoa; phylum Chordata; class Amphibia; order Anura; family Leptodactylidae; genus Engystomops; species Engystomops pustulosus. Next base: position 9,155,374 of record CM033643.1, on the reverse strand, counting down.
GATTTTTACACTTCTTTTTACACTGTTTTCTTGATTATGTTATTTTTATACTGGAATAAACACTAATAGTGGATTTAAAACATACACATTGGGGCACATTTACTAAGGGTCCGCGGAATGCATTTCCGTCAGGTTTCCCGAATTTTCCAGATTTCCGCCGCATTTAACAGGTGGTTTTGCCGCACGCGATCAGATTTTGGCGCATCGGTGCCGGATTTCATGCGACACAAATCGGGGGCGTGGCCGTCGGACAACCCGACTGATTCGGACAAACCACAGAATTTAAAATTCAAATTGTGTCGCAAGATCAGCACTTACAAGCACCGGGAAGAAGATGGTGAACTCCGGCGGACCTCAGCGGGGAAACAACACATGCAGGAAATTGGACGCACAATCTTAGTGACAACGCATCTCGGGGATCGCGACGGGACGGGTAAGTAAATGTGCCCCATTGTGGGAATTCATATTTTTTTGCACCAATTTTAAGATGGTTTCACCAAAACTTTACATTATTTGACAAAATTTGGTGCACATTGGATCTTAAGACAAGCCCCCTTTACATTGTACCCCAACCATTTCCAGCTTAACCACGCCTGTACATTATACCACGCCCATTTCCAGGTAAGCCAGTCCCCTTTGTTAGACATGGCCAAAAAATTGTTCATAATTCTAAGAATCCTTGTGCATTTTTGGTTAGTTTCTCCAAATGTATTGAAGATTCATCACTTCTTACCTTATGTTATTGAGTGCAAGCTCTGTTTCCCTCCTTGTGTCTTCTGTGATTGGGTAAAAAATGAGGATGATCAGTCCTAGGATGATGAGGATACCCGGGGCGGCACCAATGAGTATCTGGAGCGTCAGCACAACGAGGTAGGGCTGTCTACACGCTCCACTGCTGTAACCTGCGAATCTGTCGACAGCATTAGTCAGGGACGTTAAAAATCTAGGATCTTTGTACAATATTGCAGTACAACTGAGCTGCAATACCAAAGACAACCAGTAGCCAAGTCTGGCGCTATTCCTGGATATACACAGCTATATTTTTTATAATACTGGATAACCCAGCTCATATTTTTGATCTAAGGTTTGTGAGTTTTTCTTAATTTAGGGTTCAACATCTGTTTTACTTACTTATTTTGGGACCTATCTTTTAGGGGCCGATAAAGGGAACAGAAGTACTTGTAGCTGCATTCATTTTAGGGGGTCATTATAGAAAGGGGAGTGGCCTATAGAAAGGGGTGTGGCAAGTATGTGTACACAACAGTCACCAAACGTTGCCGAGAGATAAATGGCGCCACCACTTACTGCAGGCTCAGGGTAGAGATCCCTAGTGAGATCCCCGCGGACAACTTCGTGAAAAAGACAAAAGAGGAGTAAAAAATGGCTTCCAGTCCGGCTGCAGAAGGATTCATCTGTTGGAAATTGTCCACTACGTCAGGAAGCATGGACCTGGAGAGGGGAGACAAGGTGTGTTGTTGGATTTGTCCCCATTTATCAAATCTCTGTTCTATGTGTTAATGTGTACGAACCACGGCAGGAGCAGAGAGGCGGCGATGCTGAATCCTGACGACACGGCCACCGTGTACCCTACAATCACGTTTGGGAGAGTCACCAGCAAGATGGCGAACGGGATCATCCACTGCAAAACCAAAACCATCCAAATGCTGAGGATGTCAGAGCAACATACATTGTACAACCCCACACCCGTATCTTACCCAACTCTTCCATATTGAACGGGACAGTCCTGGATTAATGGATTTGTCCTGCTGTCCAAGGAATATAATGGTGAAGCAGAGAGCCATGTGCTCCCTTCACCACCATTGAGTCTATGCTGCTGTTGGGTTTATCAGAGGCCGGCAGGAGTGTGATGATGTCATTGGGGCAGATTTGGTTTTTACTTACCCCGCCCATTCGCATCCGCGGGCGTTCTCTGCACAGGATTCGGGTCGGCGGGGATTAAGATAGTTCCTCCGCCGTCCACCAGGTGGCGCTGCTTGCGCGAAAATAATCTTAACGCCCCGGATGCACCATCCCATAGCAGGTGAAGGTGAGCGCTTCCCAAGCACACATTTGGTTTTTAAATGTCGGCGGTTTTTTCCAAACGTCGGGTTTTCGTTCGCCACGCCCCCCCCCGATTCTTGTCGCGCGCAGCTGACCCCGAATGCGCCACAACCCGATCGCTGGCGCCAAAAACCCGGGGCAATTCATGTACAAGCGGCGCAAATCGGAAATATTCGGGTAACACGTCGGGAAAACGCGAATCGGGCCGTTAGTAAATGACCCCCATTGTGTCTGCCTGCTTCATATCATAATAATATTGGGCCTCAAAAATGGGAGTAATATTAATGGGGGTGCTACAAAACCGCTTTCCAGATGCCAAAAGTTGTGAGACAACAGACATGTACCAAGGGGCGTAACTACAGCAGTATATACTCGAGTATAAGCAAAGTTTTTCAGCACAAAAAATGTGCTGAAAAACGTCCCCTCGGCTTATACACGAGTCAATACACGAGTAATAAACTTATATACTCACCCTCCGGTGTGGCCCCAATGTGCAGCGCTGCTTCCCCGAAGTCCGTGCAGGTCCTCTTCTGGCTTCCGTGCCGTCTTCTTTCTTCTGTAACTTTGTGCTGGGCGCCGCCATGTCTCCCGGGCGGCACCTAGTATGACGTCAGCAGCGGCGCATCATACTATGCGGCTGCCGGAGAGAGCAATGGCGGCGCCCTGCAGAAGAAAGAAGATGGGCGCGGCAGCCAGAAGACGAGCCGCGCGGACATCATGGGAGCAGCGCTGCACATGGGGGCCACCGGAGGGTGAGTATATAAGTTTATTTATTTTTTTAGATGATGGGTCGCTGTATATACTGGGGGCTGGTTGTAAACTGACTGGGGGCTGAGTGTAAACTAGTGGGGGCAAGCTTGTATACTACGGGCGGCAAGCTGTATATTACTGTGGGGGCAGGCGTGGGGTGGCTGTATACAATAGGGGGCAAGTGCTGTGGTGGTGGTTAGTTCTACTACTGGGGGCAGGCTGTATACTACGGGGGAAGGCTGTATTACTACTGGGGCAAGCGTATACTACTGGGGGCAGGCTTTTATACTCTGTGGGGAAAGCTGTTATACTACTGGGGGCAGCTGTAAACTACTGGGGGCAGCTTAGGTATCTACGTGGGGGCAGGCTTATACTACTGGGGGCAAACTGGATACTTGGGGGGCAGCTGTATACTACTGGGGGCAGCTGGCTTACTAACTGGGGCTGGCGTTAATAACTGGGGGCGGCAGGGGACTGAACTACTGGGGCGGAGCTTTACTATGGGGGCAGGCTGTATACTACTGGGGGCAGGCTGATACTACGGGGTCAAGAGCTATAACTACTGGGGGCAGCTTGTAAACTACTGGAGGCAGGCGACTTGTATACTACTGGGGGCAGGCTGTATACTACGGGGGCAGGCTGTATACTACTGGAGGCAGGCTGTATACTACTGCGGTCCCTTTCAGAAGTCTGCAATGCTGCCCAGCCACCCATAGTTATGCCCCTGTGTGTACCCCATGGGTTCCCAGTCTTAGAAAACTTCGGGTAAAAACTTACAGAAATCCCAAAAGCTGCTGTTTTCTTGCCAAATCGTTGCAGGAACCACTGCCAGAAGGGTATACTCAAGACAGCGGAAATCTGGGAATAATAAAAACATATACAGTAGATACAATTACTGTAGGTGATTTCACATCTATCTATCACCTTATATACATATACTATTGATGATCCTATTGGGGACAGGGACTGATGTGACATGCTCTGTGCAGCGCTGCGTAATCTGTGTGCGCTATATAAAGAATTACTATTGTTATTATCTAATTGCAGCTGGGGTTGTTGTAGGGACAATTGCCCCTACAACACAGGTTATCAGCAGACAAGAACAATAAGGCCTCTTTCACGCACAGACAATGCATGTGAAAAAGACTCATGACTGGGGTCTATCTTTTCTATTGCGATTGATCATCAAAAAACTTATAGCATGTGTCTCAGAGTGCAATGCATTTTTGATGCATCGACATAGGCTTGTATGGGGCGTTTTTCATACACGTGACTTGCAAAAGTAGAACATGCTGAGAGAGTCAAGCGCTTTGAAAAAAACGTGCATGGGCGCATGAAAAAAGATGCAAGTCTGATAAAAACTTTTGAATATAATGGGGCTCATTTACTAAGGGTCGCACGCTGCACTATTGTTAGACTTTGCACCGTTTTCGGGGTTTGCACAGCTTTGACAGGTATTTAACAGGTGTCTGCGCTGGGGTTGTGTTGCATGGGATCAGATTGTGGCACAGCTGCGCTGCTTTCATGCAACAGAAATCGGGGGGCGTGCCGTCGGACGACCCGACTGTTTCGGACTGAGCGCGGGATTTAACTTTCAAATTGTGTCGCAAGCCCAAGCACTTACATGCACCAGGGAGAAGAAGGTGAACTCCTGCGGACCTGAGCGGGGAAGCGACACATGCAGGATATTGGACGCACGATCTTAATGAATCGCGGCAGAGTGCATTATACACGGACAATGCCCTTTCGGGGGAACTTGCTGGACCGGGTAAGTAAATGTGCCCCAATGGGTCAGAATGCAATGCTAGTAGGACTCGTACAGGATCCATGCACGAAAATTAGTGAGAAAGGGGCGAGAGCATTACAAAGGAGTCATAAGAGAACTCACCAGGATGGTCAGCACCAGGTTCTGGAAGTGATCCCGCAAGTCTCCTGCAGCATGTGTGCAGAAAAGGACAAAATTGCTCTGAAGCAGCTGATAAACAGAGAGAAAAGTGTAAACGTGAATGTAGTTATACACCAGAGACTAGAAGACTTACTATTACTGCTGCATCATCTGTCTATAGCATGAAAATACCTCTGTTTCTGGACTCACAGCAACAAGCACTTTATAAAGGTATAAATAAGTTACATCCAGTCATAAGGTAAGTGCATAGATATATAAGGATAGATGCACGTCTATGAGTGGAGTATATACTATGTATATCAAGAATAACCCTCCATTCTAGACCTTGTAGCACCATGATGTCCCATTTACCTGAACGGCAGCTGATATCAGCAGGAATGACGCTATGAGGTAGATGTACGGCCCGTGCCTCATAGACTTTTTGAAACCGCTACAAAATGGCAAAACTTTTCCTGAAGACTTGGCAAAGAGGTCTGGAAAATATACCACATTATTCATAGATTATCAATAGCAAGAAGTTGGGTAAGCCCTTTAAACAAAATATACCATTTGTTTTTATGCATTATGAACCAAACATACCTTGAGAATGCTGTAGCTACACTGATGCGGAAACATATCTTGTTTAATCCCTGAACTGAGTAGTTTTGCTGAAAAAACAATTATAAAATTGAGCTTCTCCTCACCCTAATTATGCACGGCTTCAGAGAATGATGTAATCACTCTGTTGTCCCTGACAGGCAGAAGTAATCAATCGCTGCACCATCCCCCAGCTGCATTTATGAGTCATCCAGCTCAGGTTGATTAGTCCTGTCTGGACAGTTCAGGCAGCTCTTTTATATACGACAGCCATTCTTCTCCCAGCTTTGAGCAAAACCACTCGGATCAGAGATTAAACAAGATATATTTCTGCATCAGTGTCGCTACAGCATTCTTAAGGTATGTTTGCTTCACAATGCATAAAAACAAATGGTAGATTTCCTTTAAGTAATGACTACACATAATACTGAGTGTAGCTCAGGTCTCACCATTTCTCTCTTTGACTCCCAGTGACAGGACGGCGGTGCAGATCACGTATATAGAGCCGATCACACCAGCAGCGATCATATAGACCTTCCTCTGGACATAGATGGGATACAAATATTATATAGACCCATTATCAATGCAACTTTTATATAGATGAACTTGTAAAACTTTCTGACATACTTTATTGTTTAACTTTCACCATTCTCCATGCTATGGTCTTGCTGTCAGTGAATGAGAAGACTCCTGGTTTCATTCAGAGGCAGTAATCCTGTACATAACTTGTCCTGCTCTCAGCTGGGATGTGGAGACAACTCTATCTGGTCTAGACAATGCTCTGCGAGCTAAACAGCCTGGACTGCAGACTGATACATTGGGGCAGATTTACTTACCCGGCCCATTCACGATCCAGCGGCGCGTTCTCTGCACAGGATTCGGGTCCGGCCGGGATTTATGAAGGTAGTTCCTCCGCCGTCCACCAGGTGGCACTGCTGCGCTGAAAATCATCTGAACGCGCCGGAATACACCGAGCTGGACCAGGTGAAGGTAAGCGCTTCCCAAGCGACACATTTTCGGTTTTTAAATGCGGCGGTTTTTCCAAATCCGTCGGGTTTTTCCGAATCCGTCGGGTTTTCGTTCGGCCACGCCCCACGATTTCCGTCGCGCGCTTGCCGGCGCTGATGCGCCACAATCCGATCGCGTGCGCCAAAATCCCGGGGCAATTCATGGGAAATCGGCGCAAATCGGAAATATTTGGGTAACACGTCGGGGAAAAAGCGAATCGGGCCCTTAGTAAATGACCCCCATTGTAGCAAATTGCTAGCAAGAGAGGTAGATTACGTTCTTGCTGTCAGTGAATGAGAAGACTCCTGGTTTCATTCAGAGGCAGTAATCCTGTACATAGTTAGTCCAGTTTATAAGTGGAGACGACTGTATCTGTTCTAGACAATCCTCTGTGAGCCAAATGCATCAGCAGAAGCTTCATAAATCTCTATGTTACTAAGGGCCCGATTCGCGTTTTCCCGACGTGTTACCTGAATATTTCCGATTTGCGCCGATTTTCCCTTATTGCCCCGGATTTTGGCGCCGGCCTATCGGATTGTGGCGCATTGGCGCCGGCATGCACGCGACGGAATCGTGGTGGCGGGTCATAACTTAATTTAAAAAAAATTTGTGTCAAGACTCGCGCTTACCTTCACCAGGTATAGTGCCGTGCATTCCGGCGGACCTTGGGGACACTTCAGCGCAACAGCGACATCTGGTGGACGGCGAGGAACTACCTTAGTGTCGCCGGAACCCCAATCCAGCGCAAGGAAACGCCCGCTGGATCGCGAAGGTAACCCGGGTAAGAATTGCCCCATGTACAGTCCAGGCTGTTAAGATCACACAGCATTGTCTAGACTGGATACACTTGTCTCCACTGAGAACGGGACGAGCAATGTACAGGATTACTGCCTCTGAATGGAACCAGGAGTCTTCTCGTTCACTGACAGCAAGCACATAGCATGGAGATAGCGAAGAATTGAAACACCAATGTCTTCCCATACTTACAGCGAGCAGCTTGTAATCTGCTGACCCTGGAGTCAAGATGGTGACGTTCACTGGGGAGTAAGTGGCATTCATGGAAACGTTCATCTCTGCCCGGCAGTGAAGAGAGGTGTGAGCGCTCGCCACTATCTGCCCTTGTAGAGCCGCTCCAACCAGAGTCCCCAGCACCTCCATTGTCATTCCTATAGAAGAACATTTCATAGTATTTTTGGCACAGTGTATAACAGTCTCCAGGTCTACCATCAAGATATTCAACTAAAACCCAAATAGGATTTCTATTAGACAGTTTTTACACTATATGAAGTCACCTTCTCAAGTATTACAGCAGGACTATATACAGTTTTTGGGACAAAAAGTCTTCGCCTGTACACCCAAAAATGACATAACTGAACAGTGCAGACTGTACTATGTTCAGTTACCTGTGTAGTGTGCAGGGGGCGCCAGATTCAGGATTTGTGGCGCCAGTTCTTCCTGAATCTGGTGCCCCCTGCACTTCTCCGACAGAGCGCACCACTTTTTTTTTGGTGCACCTTTAACATGGGGTGTGCGACACAATTTTGTTGGACTGTGCATGTTAAATGGAGCGCACGGTCCGACTGAGCACCAGAACGCCCATTTTAGTGACGCAATTTGTATCACGTGAAGAACAGTGCAGCCAAAAAACAAAAGGGACGCGTGCGACACAAATGTGGGACGGAAACTTCTTAAATACCTGTGCAAGCAGTTTACACCTAAAAGAACGTGCAGAGTATGACAGAAAACTGGCGCACAGCCTTTAGTAAATGTGCCCCATTACTGCAGCTCCCAAATGTGCTCTAAAAGTCAAATACAACCCAGTATGGGACCAATCACAACACATCCCATAAAAAACAAGCCCCCCTAAAAAAAAAAGATAAGGGAAGGGCAGATTTATTAAGAACTGAGAAGGATTCAAGAAAGAGGAAAACTATGGGCCACAGGAAGGTGACAAAATGATGCGTTCCACTTAATTAACACTCCCGGTTATTCCCTGGTGTCCGGCACTTACTGTACGCAGTTGCTGAATCCCTTTCCGTCTGGTCTGTACTAAGAAACATGGTCAGAGTTGTGTACGGTACATGATATATCTATAGGGGGGAAAAAATCAGCCATTTAGAACCCCCAGATCCACGTGTGTAATTCCTACAGCAGCAGGAGGGGGCGCCATATTACACAAACGGTGGGTTATTCCATTACTGTGAAATATAAGTACAGCTGTTCTAAAAGCCCAATTTTGGTTCTGACAAAGGAATCTCTATATCTCGATGGCTTGCATTTTCTTTTAATCAGTCACCAAATCCCTTCAGTATTGACAACTGGGCGTTTACTTTCTGAGCCCAATAGTGTCAATGCTGAGTTAAGGTCACTGCAGATGAACTAACACTGATGGTGTAAACATTTACCCATGTTGTTCAGGTTTATGACCACTAGATGGCACCAGAGCACCACACACACACAGGCAGCAGGAATACACTAGAAAGGAGCTTACCAAATTCTGCAACTTCTTATCACTGTTCAATATCATCATGCGGCATTTAAATTATATATACAGGCGATCGCCTACTCAAGAACACCCGACTTACAGGCGACCCCTATTACAAACCGACCTCTGGATGTTGGTAATTACTGCACTTTAGCCTTAGGCTAGAATGATCAGCTATAACAGTTATCACAGGTGTCTGCAATGAAGCTTTATTGTTACTCCTGGTTCTTATGACGAACCAAAATTTTTAAAATCTAATTGTCACAGAGACCAAAAAAAATTTGGCTGGGGTTACAATAATACAATATACAGTTCCGACTTACATACAAATTCAACTTAAGAACAAACTTGGGTCTAAAGTTCGGTAGATGTCTCAGGGCCTGTAGGCTATATCAGCGAGAGGGGGGTCTGTCTCAGCGGGATGGGGGTCTGTCTCAGCGGGATGGGGGTCTGTCTCAGCAGGAGAGGGGTCTGTCTCAGCAGGAGAGGGGTCTGTCTCAGTAGTATGGGGGTCTGTCTCAGCGGGATGGGGGTCTGTCTCAGAAGGAGAGGGGTCTGTCTCAGCAGGAGAGGGGTCTGTCTCAGTAGGATGGGGGTCTGTCTCAGTGGGAGGGGTCTGTCTCAGCAGGAGGGCAGTCTTTCTTAGCGGCTGTAGTCTGTCTCTGGTGGAGGGCAGTTGGTGTCTGAGTGATTCTGGTGTATGATACTCACTGTGCTCAGGGCTTGGAAGGAACAATAGAAGAGCAAATACCACAGGACTCTTCCGGTCACAAAGGGAGGAACAAACCACAGGAAGAAGTAAGAAAGCACGAGAAATGAGGTGCACCCCACAATCCTGCAATGCAGACATAGATGATATAGAATGAAATTACCTCTAATTATCTACTACCTATGACCTCATACCCAGAGCACCCACCACAGCCCCTTATAAGATATGGCTAAGGTCAGGGGCATGGATGACATATAATGGAGAAATTCTCCGGTGCCATGACTGTAAGTGCTCTGGAGGCGGACCCTAAATGTCCAAATGTTTCCTGGTCTCTCCTTTTAAAGCAAAGTTAAAGAGTCAAACCATTAATTCCCTTTAAGAATGTATTGCAGTCACATCTTGTCTTATTTTTGTCTCATTTAAAGGGAAGGACAGAAGGATTTTTAGTCCCAATAACTCTGGGTCTTGGAATTTGGACTGCTGGTGAACTTTTCCCCTATTCTATAGATACATGAGGTGTTACTTGGTGAGAAAATCTTCGCTGCATCTTATTTTGTATAGAAACCACCTCCATGTCATTGCCTGCTGCTGAAGCTGATCTGATTTTCCAGATCAAGAGCTGTAAAAAAAAAAATCCAAAAACAAAGGGACAATGCGGGTCACCAGTTCTGTGTGACAATGATGCTTTGAGTAAGGTTCTATGACCCTCTGTGGGATAATGGGCGACGGGGATGAATGTGCAGGGATAATGGAAGCGGGAAGTTCTAGCAGAGTCTCCCCCGGATCAGCGCTGCCATGTCTGCTGTATGAAGCTGCTCCTAGTATGAGGAGCATAACACTGAGACCTCCATATCATGTTATCTCCTGCTCTGGGGGACCTAGACTGATACAACCCATGTGTAATGTGTAATGCTTACTTTGCCCTGTGGAGGCACTGCAGGGAAATCAAACATCATCATGACTTTCAAGTTTGTGTTAGATAACAGCAGATCGATGGTGGTCCAAGAACCCACGTGCCATTAGTACTCACCATCACGCAAACTGTGCGGTTATCACTGTCCCCATCTCCTCTCTCTCTCTTGTCCTAACCTGGCTACTAACCATTATAATCATGTTCTCAAAAGTGCCCTGGATAAGATGGCACCAACCTCAGTCCCAGCCTTTTGACACGAATTTCGGCAACCTTGGCACACGCCCCAAACCTGTTTCCCTCGGCAGTGCTCCAGGAGGGCCCAACGTCTGTGGAGAAAATCGTGCACATCTGCAGACTACCTACACATCAAATTTATGCTCAAATCCTATAACTCTACCCTTCACCTTGCTTTACAAAGCTAATATACTCTCTCTCTAACATCCCCAAAAGGCTCTTTGATACTCTTAACTCCTTACTAACGCCAAAGGTGCAGCCACCTGTCACAGACCTTGGTGATGAAGATCCGGCCACCGACTTTAAAGACAAAGTCAACTGCATTTTCCAGGAAATAATTTCTCAATCCTTTCACCCCACTAATCCCATCCCTCCGGTGCCTTATCTTGTTCCCTCTCTTCCAAGAAGCCAGTCACAGAAGAAGAAGTGTCCCGGCTCCTCACCGCTGCTCGCCCCACTACCTGCATCAGTGACCCCATCCCCTCACATCTGGTACAGTCTCTCTCCCCAGCAGTCACTTCTCACCTCACTAAAATCTTCAACCTCTCTCTCTCTTCTGGTGTCGTTCCCACTTTCTTCAAGCGGTTGTAATTGTTGCTCCAGTACTAGAAAAATCTTCCCTGGACCCATCCAGTGCTACTAACTACCAACAAGTCTCTAATCTCCCTGTTATCTCCAAACTCCTGGAACGCTTGGTCTATTCTCGACTAACCCGCTATCTCTCAGCTAACTCCCTCCTGGACCTCCTACAATCTGGTTTCCACTCTATGTATTCCACTGAAACTGCTCTTACTTAAGTCTCCAATAATCTCCTCACTGATAAATCCAAAGGTGACTATTCTCTCCTCATTCTCCTGGATCTATTGGCAGCGTTCGATACTGTGGACCACCAGCTCCTCCTCGGGAGGCTTCGCAATGGAGCCTGAAGCCACTCTCTTGGTTTTCTTCCCATCTCTCTGACTACACTTTCAGTGTCTCCTTTTCAGGATCTGTCTCTGTTCATCTTCCTCTTCTTGTCGGGTTACTCAGGGCTCAGTCCTAGGTCCTCTTTTCCCTCTATATTGCCCCATACAGCAAGCCATCAGCAGATTTGGTTTCCAGTATCATCTCTATGCTGATAATACTCAACTATATACTTCTGCACATAACATCACCCCTGCCTTACTCCAGAACACTAGAGATTGTCTCTCTGACATCATGTCCTCTCTCCTTGAAACTAAATCTTTCTAAAACTGAATTTCTTGTATTTCCACCATCTACTAACCAAGTCTATCCTAACTTTTCCATCTCGATCTGTGGGATCAGTATAGCACCGAGGCAGCAGGCCGCTGTCTTGGGGTTGTGCTGGACTCTGACCTCTCCTTTTCCCCATATATTCAATCTCTTGCTTGGTCTTGCCGCATTCATCTCAGAAACATCTCCAGAATCTGACTATTTCTGACAATTGAAACTTCTAAAATGCTAATTTTAGAACGCCCATCCACAGACTAATACCCAACCTCCAAAGTCGCAAACACAACCCATGATGCTCTTACCACCCATCTCTTTAGGCAGCCTATCAGACTTGCTAACTGCATGAAATTTCAACTCTCTCTTTGCTAACCCATCCTGTGTCCCGTCTGTTCCCCTCATGCTGATGGACTGTAAGCTCTTGTGTCACCCCCTCATCCTCATAGACTGTAAGCTCTTGTGTCACCCCCTCATCCTCATAGACTGTAGTCCTGAGTCGCTTCTTGGCTTCGGCTGAGATCTACTGCACATCGCCACCTGCTGCTGGACTATCATCACTGCAGCCAGACCAGACATTGCTAATATTAGCCTAGTATCTCATTCACAAGTGATAGATATTCTGCAGGGTTTCTCTCAGGTGTTAGAGTTATGTACTCTATCCACAGTCCTCCTTATTTATTTCCCACTTGTCCCATTTTTATGCATTTAATTGGTATTTTTTATCTAACATTTAGGATTTTAATGTGATAGCTTAAGATGAAGGTAGAGGGTCAGTGTTTTCTTAATGGGGTGTTTTTCCTTGTGACCCCTTGTGGTTAGCAGGACCAGGAGTCCCAGCAATAAGATGTTTAAGAATGATATTCATTCACCTTTATCACTCTATTGCACTCCATATATAAATGCCACATCCATCCCAGAAACATCCCCAGAATCCACCCATCTCTTACAATTGAAAATTGAAACTAAAATGCTAATTCTTACTCTGATTCACTCACGTCTAGACTACTGTAACTCTCTATGAATTGGTCTTCCACTTCCTAATCTCTCTCCTCTCCTATCTTCTACACCAAAAGCGACACAGATGCCTCCAGTTTGTGCCAGTCACTGCTCTGGTTGCCCGTCCCCCTCCGAATGAATTTTAAAAATTCACCCTCATCCATATAGCTCTGCATTATGCCGCTCCTCACTACCTCTCGTCTCTGATCACAGTATATTGATCAACCCGTGCTTTTCGATCTGCCAGTGATGTTAGATTAATCTTTACATTAATTTGAACCTCCCAGGCACAACTCCAGGACTTCTCCCAGGCTGCACCAATTCTTGGGAATGCCTCTCCCTGGACTATCAGACATACTCAACCTCCAAAGCTTCAAAGGTTCTGTAAGCTCTTGTGTCACCCCCTCATCCTCATAGACTGTAAGCTCTTGTGTCCCCCCTCATCCTCATAGACTGTAAGCTCTTGTGTCACCCCCTCATCCTCATAGACTGTAAGCTCGTGTCACCCCCTCATCCTCATAGACTGTAAGCTCTTGTGTAACCCCCTCATCCTCATAGACTGTAAGCTCTTGAGTCACCCCTCATCCTCATACACTGTAAGCTCTTGTGTCCCCCCTCATCCTCATAGACTGTAAGCTCTTGTGTCACCCCCTCATCCTCATAGACTGTAAGCTATTGTGTCACCCCCTCATCCTCATAGACTGTAAGCTCTTGATTCACCCCCTCATCCTCATAGACTGTAAGCTAGCCGCGTGGAAGAATATGGTGCACTTCCTGCGGACCTCACGGGAAACAACACCTGCAGGACATTGGACGTCCATGCCCTCGATCTATGACCACGCATTCTCTGGTATCCGCGACGGGACGCGGTAATTAATGTGCCCCATTGTGGGAATTGAATATTTTTTTTGCACACTTTTAAATGGTTTCGAACCAAAACTTTACATTATTTGACAAAGATTTGGTGCACATTGGATCTTAAAACGACAAGCCCCCTTCTACACTGTACCACTCCCACACCTATTTGTCGCAAATCTTAACAAATACTAAACCACCGCCTTTACATTATACTCACGCCTTTGCCAGGTAGCCATCCCCCTTTGTTTTAGACATGGCCAAAAAATTGTTTCATATCTAAGAATCCTTGTGCATTTTTTGGGTAGGTTTATCCAAATGTATGAAGATTCTCACTCTTCATCTTACCTTATTTATGAGTGCAAAGCTCTGTTTCCCTCCTTGGTTGCTACCATCTGTGACTTGGGTAAACGTGAGGTTATCAGTCCTAAGGATATGGGATAACCCGGGGCCACCAATGAGTCATCTGGAGCGTCAGCACACATTCACGGATGGTAGGGCTGTTCTACAAACAAAACACACGCTCCACTGCTGTAACCTGCGAAGCTGTCGACACATTATCATGGACTTAAAAATCGGAGGATCTTTGTACCATTTGGCAGTACGAAGCTGAGCTGCAATACCCAAGACAACCAGTAGCCAAGTCTTGCTCTATTCCTGGATTACACACTATTTTTTTATAATACTGGATAACCCAGCTCTATTTTTGATCTAGGTTTGTGAGTGTTTCCTTAATTTAGGGTTCCACATCTGTTTTAACTTACTTATTTTTGGGACCTATCTTTTCGGAGGGGCCTATAAGCGGACCGCAGTACTTGTCGCGCTGCATTCATTTTAAGGGTCATTATAGAAGGGGAGGTTGCCGTATAGAAAGGGGGGTGTGGCTGCAGTATTGTACAGCAACAGTCAACCACCAAACGTTGCCGAGAGATAAAATGGGGTGCCCATCCTACGGTACTGCAGCTCAGGGTTAGAGATCCCTAGTGAGATCCCCGCGGACACTTCGTGAAAAAGCAAAATAGGGTACAAAATGGCTTTCCAGTTTCCGGCTGACAAGAGAGGATTCAAATCTTTTGGTGAAATTGTCCGCTCGTCAGGATCATGGACCTGGAGAGGAGACAAGGTGTGTTGTTGGATTTGTCCCCAATGATAAATTTAGTCAAATCTCTCTGTTTATGTGGTTTTAAATGTTACGAACCACGGCAGGAGCAGAGAGGGCGGCGATGCTGAATCCTGACGACACGGACTCACCTGTTTACGCCTACAATCACTTTTGGCGGTCCACCAGCAATATGGCGAACCGGGTCAGCCCACTGCACTCCAAACCATCCAATGCTGTGGATGTCATAGCAACATACATTGTAACAACCCCACACCCGTATCTTAACTAACCGCCACTCTTCCATATGAACTGGGACAGTCCTGCGATTAAGGGATTTGTCCTGCTGTCCAAGGAATATAATGGTGAAGCAGAGAGCCATGTGCTCCCTTACCACCATTTGAGTCTATGCTGCTGTTGGTTTAAATCAGGCCGGCAGGAGTGGTGATGATGTCATTGGGGCGATTTACTTACCATAATACCACCCCTCGGTCCCCCTATTCGCGATCCAGCGGCGCGTTTCTCTCGCACAGGATTCGGGGTCCCGGCTGGATTTAAGAATTTAGTTCCTCCCCGCCGTCCACCTGGGTGGCGCTGCTCCGCTCTGCGCCGAAAATAATCTTAACTCCCCTGAATGCACCATCCCCCATAGCAGGTGAATTTGACTTCTCTTCACAAGCGACACCACAATTTTGTTTTTAATAATGGCGGCGGTTTTTCCGAATTACCTCGTGTTTTTTCGTTCGGTTCCACGCCCCCCCCCTCCAGGACCTTTTCTTCGCGCGCATGTGCCGTGCCCCGATGCGCCCAATCCTAATCGCGTGCTCAAACCCGTGGCAATTCATGTACAAGCGGCCGCGCAAATCGGAAATAATTCGGTTAACGACGTCACCGTCGGGACACGCGAATCGGGGCCAGTTAGTAAATGACCCCCATTGTGTCTGCCTGCTTCATATCATCATAATACTGGGCCTCAAAAATGTGAGTAATATTAATGGGGGTGCTACAAAAAAACCGCTTTTCCAGATGCAAAAGTTGTGAGACAACAGACATGTACCAGGGGCGTAACACAGCAGTATTCTCTCCGAGTTAAGCAAAGTGTTTCATCACAAAAAATGTGCGAAAAACGTCCCCTCTGCCTTTATACGCGCATTCAATACACTAGTAATAAACTTATATACTCCCCTCCGGTGTTGCCCCAACCGTGTCGCATCGTCCTTCTTCCCTCCCCGAAGTCCGTGCAAGGTCCCTCTCTGGCTTCCGTGCCGTCTCTTTCTTCTTTCTTCTGTAACTTTGTGCTGGCGCCGCCATGTCTCCCCCTCGGCGTCACCGTATGGAGTCAGCATCCGGCGCCATCATACTATCAGGCCTGCGGAGAGAGCAATGCGGCGCCCTGCAAATACGAAGATGGGCTCGGCCAGCCAGAAGACGAGCCCCGCGGACAGCATGGGATCAGCGCTGCCCATGGGGGCCACCGGAGGGTGGAGTATATAAATTTTATTTAGTTTTTTTAGATGCGGCTAGCTGTAGTCTACTTGGGGCGGGCGGGCTGTAAACTACTGGGGCTTGCTGTAAACTAGTGGGGGCAGCGTTATACTAATGGGGGCAAGCTGTTATTACTGGGGGAAGGCTGGGGTGGCTGTATACTACAGGTGGGGGCAGTCTGGTGGGGTTTGTATACTACTGGGGCAGGCTGTATACTACGGGGGAAGGCGTAGACTACTGGGGGCAAGCGTATACTATGGGGGGTCCCATGCTGTATACTCTGGGGGAAAGCTGTAATACTACTTGCGGGGGCAGTGTAAACTATCTGGGGGCAAGGCTGTAAGTCTACTACGGGGGCATGCTGTATACTACTGGGGCAAGTCTGTATACTACTTGGGGTGCAGGCTGTCTCTACTGCCGGCAAGCTGTATACTACTGGGGGCTGGCTGTATACTCTGGGGGCTGCTGTATACTAACTGGGGCAGGCTGTATACTACTGGGTCGTGCTGTATACTACTGGGGGCAGGCTGTATACTACGTGGGGGCAAGCTGTATACTACTGGGGGCAGGCTTAAAACTGGTGGCAGGCTGTATACTACTGGTGGCAGGCTCGTATACTACGGGGGCAGCTGTATAATAACTGGAGGCAGCTCTATCTAACTTGGGGTCCCTTCAGAAGTCTGCAATGCTGGCCCAGCCACCCATAGTTGTGCCCCTGTGTTACCCCACTGGGTTCCCTTTCCCATCTTGAAACTTCGGGTAAAAACTTACAGAATCCCAAAGCTGCTGTTTTCCTTGCCAAATAACTAGTTGCAAGGAAACCACTGCCGAAGGGTATACTCCAGACAATGCGGAAATCTGGGAATAATAAAACATATACCGAGATACAATTACTGTAGGTGCACTTCACTCTATCACCTTAAGACTACTACTATTGACTGATCCTATTGGGGACGGGAACTGATGTGACCTGCTCTGTGCACGCTGCTAATCGTGTGTGCGCTAGATAAAGAATTACTATTTTACTATCTATTGCAGCTGGGGTTGTTGTAGGACAATGCCCCTACAACACGGTTATCATCGAAAGAACAATACGCTCTTCTCCACCACGCACAATACAATTCACGTGCAAAAGCCTCATGCTGGGGTCTATCTTTCTATTGCGATTCGATCATCAAAAAACTTAAGCTGTGTCTCATAGTGCACTGCAATTTTTGATGCATCGACATTGGCTTGTATGGGCGTTTTTCTATACACGTGCCGTGTCAAAAGTGAACAATCGGAGAGAGTCAGCGCTTGGCAAAAAAAAAAAACTTGCATGGGCGCATGAAAAAAGATGCAAGTCTATAAAACTTTTGAATATAATGGGGCTCATTCTACTAAGGGTCGCACGCTGCACTCATTTTGACGCTTGCAAAACAAACCGTTTTCCCGGGGTTTGGCACATCTTTGACAGGTCTTTAAACCAGGTGTCTGCGCTGGGGTTGTGTTGCATAGGAGTCCTATTGTGGCACATCTGCGCTGGCTTTTCATGCGCAGACTGCGGGGGTGTGCCTCTGAACGACCCCTGTTTTCGGACTGAGAGCAGTATTTAAAACTTTCAAATTGTGCGCAAGCCCAAGCACTACATGCACCGGGAGACGAAGGTGAACTCTGCGGACCTGAGCGGGGAAGCGACACATTCAGTATTGGACGCAAACGATCTAATGAATCGCGGCAGATTGCATTAACACGGACAATCCCTTTCGGTGGGAACTTTCTGGACCGGGTAAGAAATGTGCCCAAATGTCAGAATTCAATGCTATAGGCTCGTACCTATCTGGCAACGAATTATTGATACAGGGGCGAGAGTCATTCTAGGAGTCATAAGAGAACTACCAGGAATGGTCAGCACCATTTCTGGAGTGATCCCCGCAAGTCTCCTGCAGCTGTGGCAGAAAAGGGACAAAATTGCTCTGAACAGCTGATAAAAACAATCATAGGAGGACAGTGGTAAACGTGAATGTAGTTATACACCAAAAGACTAGAAGACTTACTATTACTGCTGCATCTCTGTCCTATATCAATAAGGAAAATACCACTCCGTGTCCGGACTCACAAAGAAGTTCACTTTATAAATAGGGATTCCGTTAAAGGTATAATTAGAGTAAGTGCATAGATATATAGGGGTAGATGGCACGTCTTGAGTATATACTATAGTATATCCAGATAAACCCTCCATTCTAGACGCCTTGTAAGCATATCACCATGATTTCCCATTTAACGCTGCTGAAACGGCAGCTGATATCAGCAGGAATTGCCGCTATAGTAGATGTACGGCCCGTGCCTCATAGACTTTTTGAAACCTGCTACAAATGGCAACTTTTCCTGGACTTGGCAAAGAGTTCTGGAAAACTACCACATTTTCAAAAGATTATCAATAGCAGACGTTGGGTAAGCCCTTTAAAACAAAATATATACCATTTGTTTTTATGCATTATGAACCAACATACCTTGAGAATGCTGTAGTCTACACGATGCGGAAACATATCTTGTTTAAGAAATCCCTGAAACTGAGTAGTTTTGGCTGAAAAACATTATAAATGGAGCTTCTCCTCACCCTAATATGCAACGCTTCAGATAAGTGATGTAACCCCTCTTTTTCCCTGACAGGCAGAATACTCATCTCTGCAACCATCCCCCGCTGTCATTTATGAGTCATCCCTCAGGTTGATTAAGTCCTGTCCTGGACAGTTTCATGCAGCTCTTTTATCCGACAGCCATTCTGTCTCCCGCTTTGAGCAAAACCCTCGGATCAAGATTAAACCGATATATTTTCTGCATCAGTGTCGCTACAGCATTCTTAAGGTATGTTGCTCCATGCATAAAACAATTGGTAGATTTCCTTAGTAAGTGAGCTACACTAATCCTGAGTTATCTCAAGGCCTCACATTTCTCTCTTTGACTCCCATGTGACGATGACGGCGGTGCATATCACGTATATAGAGCCAGATCACAACACAGCGATCTATAGAACCCTTCTTCTGACAATAGATGTGATACAATAATTTATTGTCCCCATTATCAAATGCAACTTTTCTATAGATGACTGTAAAACTTTCTGACATCTTTATTGTTTACCTTTCACATCAAACTTTCACATTTAACTTTCACCATTCCCATGCACTGGCTTGCTGTCAGTGATGCAAGACTCCTGGTTTTCATTCAGAGGCAGTATCCTGTACATAACTTGTCTTCTTGCTCAGCTGGATGTGGAGACACTCTATCTGTCTAGACATGCTCTGTGAGTAACAGCCTGGACTGCATACTGATACCTTGGGGGCAGATTTACTTACGTCGGCCCATTGCCTATCCAGCGGCGCGTCTCGGCACAGGATTCGGTCCGTTCCGGGATTTAAGAAGGTAGTTCCTCCGCGTCCACCAGTTGGCACTTGCTTGTAGTCGTTCCCATTAAGCTCTTAAAACTCATCTGAACGCTAGCCAGGATAACAACCGAGCTGGACCAGGTTAGGTAACCTTCCCAAGCGACCACTTGTTTCGGTTTTTAAATGCGGCGCGTTTTTCCAAATCCGTCTGGTTTTTTCTGAATCGTCGGTTTTCGTTCGGAGGTATATGCTGTTCCCTGTCCGGTCCACGCCCCAGTTTCCCTTCCGTCGCCGCGCCTTGGCCGTCGCTGGATATGCGCCAAATTCCGATCAAGCGTGCGCTAAAATACCCGGGGCAATTCATGGTAATCTTCGCAAATCGTAATATGTTGGGTAACAACGTCGGAAAGCGTCGGGCCCTTATTAAATGACCCCCCATTGCTATCAAATTGCAGCAAGAGATGTAGATTACGTCGTGCTGTCAGTTAATGAAAGACTCCTGTTTCACATTCAAGGACAGTAATCCTGTCCATAGTTGTGTGTATCCTTCCTTTGCCCTCTTGGACCCTTTCTCTCTTAGTTTCTTAGTCTTCTGGCGCTCCTCCCTGTCATCCAGTTTATATAAGTGGAGACTACTGTTCCTGTTCTATGACAATCCTCTGCTGTAGCCAAATGCACAGCAGAAGCTTCAAAACTCTATGTTACTAATGGCCCGATTCGCGTTTTCCACGCGTGTACCTGAATATGTCCGATTTGGCGCCGATTCTTTCCCTGTCTTCGCCCCAGATTTTGGCGCACGGATCGGATTGTGGCGCAATGGCGCCGGGATTCAATCTGACTAAAATCGTTTTGCCCCTGTTGTCGAACTTAGAATTTCTAAAAAAAAATTTGGTGTCGAAGGACTCCCGCGCCTTACCCTTCACAAGGTATAGCTCGTGCGTTCCGGCGGACCTTGGGAACCTTCAAATCGCAACAGCGACATCTGGTGGGAACGGCGAAGGATACCTTAGTGTATCGCCGAAGAACCCGAATCCAGCGCAGAGAACTCGGCCGCTGGTCGGAATGGCACCGGGTAAGTAAATCTGCCCCATGTCGCGCGTCCGGCTGTTAAGATCAACAAGCCTTGTCTAGCTGGATACACTTGTCTGCCACTGAGCAACGGGACGATGCAATGTACAGGATTACTGCCTCTGAATGGAACCAGATCTCTTCTCGGTCACTGACAGCAAGCACATCGGCATGGAGATAGCGAAGAATTGAAACACCATTCTTCCTCTATACTTCGCGAGCACTTGTAATCTGCTGACCCTGGAGTTCAAGATGGTGACGTTCCTGGGGCGTTAGTGGCATTCAGGGAACTTCATCATTCTGCCCCGCACGTGTGAGAGGTGTGAGCGCTCGCCACCTATCTGCCCTTGTACAGCGTAGCGCTCCACCGATCCCCAGGAACCTCCAATGGTCATGTCCGCAGTAGAAGAACATTTCAATAGTAATTTTTGGCACAGTGTATAGCGTCCTCCAGTCTAACCATCAAGATATTCAGCTAAAAAACCCAAATATGATTTCTATGCTAGACATTTTTTCCACTATCGGAATCACCTTCTTCAAAGTTTACGCCAGGACTATATACAGTTTTGGGACAAAAGTCTTCGCCTTTACACCCAAGCTGACATAACTTAACAGTGCACTGGTACTATGTTCAGTTCCTGTGTAGTGTTGGCAGGGGTGCCAGATTCAAGGTTGTGCACCATTCCAGTTTCTTCCTGAATCTGGTGCCCCCTTCACTGCTCCTCTTCCGACAGAGCGAACCACTTTTTTTTTTGGTGAACCCCCCCAACCCCACACAACCGCCCCCAAACACCCCAACCAACCGTCGCACTACAACCACCCCCCCCCACCCCACCCCCACCCTCGCACCGCCCCAAAACCCTCCCTCCCGGCACCGCCGCGCCGCTTCCTCCAACTAACCCCCTCACGCACCCCCCCAACCGATCTCCCCGTTCCCCCCCTCTTCCCCTCGCCACAACCCCCCCCCTACCGACCCGCACTACTACCCGACACCCTACCCACACAGACCGCACCGGCTGCACCACTCCCCGGGCTACACGCCGCGACTGAAATGAGCGCCTACCCACGGAACTCGTAAGCCCGAAGCCCCCAGACTAACGCGAAACACACTCCATCCGGCGGCGGAGATAGAACGTCATCCCCTGATCCGTATCCCCACGAGCTGACCCTCCCATCCCATTAAGTCAACCCCCCGGTGCGCGGCCTCCCAATCACTCACCGCTACAACGCGACACGCTACGACGCCCTCCGCACCCCCGCCCCGACGCTCCGTGGCACCTCCCTCGCCCGTCCCCCCTAACCACAGAGCCCCACCCGACTCCCTCCAACAATTGTCCTGCATTTAGGACACCCCTGCCTCAGTCGCCTCAGCTCGCCTCTGGGGCCCTCACCGTTGAGTGGGGGGGGGGTCGTCCGGGGCGGTCGCCCTCGCTAACCCATGCCCACTATAAGAACGAGCTCCGAAGGGCGTTCATGGCCAGACAGCCCCTCCACCAGCCTTCGCAGCCTCTTCGGAGGCTCCCGCTGCGGCCGGTCCGATAGGTAGCATGCCGCTCACCTTGCAGCCGAACCCCTCAGCCCCGTCAAACCCCGTCGCCCGTCACCCCCCTCAGGCTTCCCCTCGCACCAAAAGCTCCCGTCCCTACACCACGACGTCAAAAGCCACGTTCGACAAACACACCCCAGCCCTCTTTCAGAGTTTTACTGGGGTCCCCGGTTACTACGCCCCTTGCGATTCCCGACCCTCATACACCAACCGACGACAACCCACCACTGGGCGTCGGCGCGCGTGCTTAGAACGCATCACACCGCGCCCACCCATACGCAAAGAAGGCCCCGGACGGACCGTCACTGGCCGGGTCTCCTGCAGCGTCGTCGGCGCCCTATATAGATGGCTCGGGTGCACCCCGGGCCGCAGCCACCAAACATCCCCCGGGAATGAGTACCGTCAATCCGCACAAGACATTCTCGCCCTCCGAATCTTCCCTCTGACCCGCAGGGCCGCGGCTCGACCATGTTTATGTCCCCCGAGGCCCAGACGGGCGCCCCCGCCCTGTCGTGGTTCCATGACACCCCCCACCCCACTACCCTCCAACCCCTAGATAAACCATTCGGAGGCTCTACGCATCAACTCGGACTAGCGGCAGGTGTGCCAAACTAGGGAAGGCATACCATCTTCACAGCCCCCCCCTTAAGCAACAGAGCTGAGAAGCAATAGTTTCTTTGATACGAAGAATGGCATAAGATGCAGTAGGTGCCGCATACCGGGGAATTCGGGGGTTTTCTCGCCTGGCGCGCACGAGCCTTTACATGTTTTTTTCTTCTTCAATTTTGTTTGACTGTGCATTTAAATGGAGCGCACGGTCCGGACGTGAGCACCAGAACGGCCCATTTTAGTGATGCAATTTGTTCACTTAAGAACAATGTCGCTGCGCGGAAACAAATATGTGACTGACACTTCTTAAATATACCTTGCAAGTCAGTTACACCTAAAAGAACGTGTCAGAGATATGACAGAAAACTCTGGCGCACCCCTTAATAAATGTGCCCCATTACGTCAACCCTCCAATTGTTGCTCTAAAATTCTACGCTACGAAAGCCCTTAGTGGAACCAATCACCAGGGAACGAACACATCCTATAAAACAATCGCGCCCCTAAAAAAAAGAAAGTGAAAAAACAAAAAATTGTTCATATTTTCATTAAGACTGAGAAGTATTCAAGAAAAAGGAAAACTATGGTCCACATGAATTGACAAAATTCGTATCGTTTCCACTTAATTAACACTCCAACACTCGCCCTGGTATTCCCTGTGGTTGTCCGGCACTTGGCTTTACGCAGTTGCTGAATCCCTTTCCGTGCCCTGGTCTTTACTAAGAAACATGGTCAGAGTTTGTACGGTACAGATAAATCTATGGGGGAAAAATCAGCCATTTTGAACCCCCAGATCCACGTTGTAAGTCCTAACCGCAGCAGGAGGGGGTGCCATATTACCAACGTGGTTATTCCATTGCTGTGAATAATAAGTACAGCTGTTCTAAACCCAATTTGGTTCTGACCAGGAATCTCTATATCTCGATGTGCTTTCATTTTCTTTCTTTTAATCGAGTCACCAGAATTCCCTTCAATTATTGACCACTGGGCGTTTACACAAACTTTTCTGCGCCCAATGTGTTCCGTATGCTTGATAAATTAAATGCTTAACTAAGACCCTGATGGTTTAAAACATTTATGCCTGTTGTTTCAGGTGTATGACCAACCACTGGCACCAGAGCACCACGACCACACAGCATCATGGATACCCTAGAAGTGAGCTTACCAAATTCCTGCACTTTTCTTATACTGTTCCTTATCTCATGGGGGGGTTGCATTCAAAGTATATATACCGTCGATCGCATACTCTAGAACACCCGCCTTACAGACGACCCTAGTTAACAAAAAAACCGACCTCTGGATGTTGGGTAATTTACTGTAACGTTCGCCTTAGACTCGACTGATCAGCTGTAACATTATCACGGTCGTCTGTAATGAAGCTTTATATTGTTAACTCCTGGTTCTTATGAACGAACCAAATTTTTTTAAACTAATTGTCACAGAGACCAAAAAAATTTGGCTGGTACAATAAATACAATAAACATCAGACTTACATACAAATTCACAACCTTAGAACCACTTGAGTCTAAAGTTCGTAGATGTCTCAGGGCCTGTAGGCCTATATCGCTAGAGGGGGGTCTGTCTCATGGGATGGGGGTCTGTCTAAGCGGGTGGGTCTGTCTCCGCAGGAGAGGGGTCGTTTCAGCAGAAGGGGTCTGTGTCTCAGTAGTATTGGGGTCTGTCTCCGCGTATGGGGTCCTGTCTCAAGAAGAGAGGGGCTGTCTCCGCAGGAGAGGGGGTCTGTCTCAGTAGGATGGGGTTTGTCTCAGTGGGGGGGGTCCTGTCCTCGTTGAGGGGTCTGTCTCAGCGGAGGGCCGGTCTTTCTTCGGCTGAGTCTGTCTCTTGGTGAGGGCAGTTGGTGTCTGAATTAGTCCTGGTGATGATCCTCACTGTGCTCAGGGCTTGAAGGAACATAGAAGAGCAATACCACAATCTCCCGGTCACAGGGATGAACAAACCACAGGAAGAATAAAGAAGCGCGAGAAATGAGGTGCACCCCACAATCCTGCCAATCAGACTATATGCTAGTAGAATGAGAATTGACCTCTAATTACCTACTCACGCTAACCTATGACTCATACCCAGAACCCACCACGCCCCGTATAAAGATTATGGCTAAGGTCAGGGGCATGGATGACATATATGGGACTCCCCTGGTGCCAGGACTGTAAGTGCTCTGGAGTCGGACCCTATTCCAAATGTTCCTGGTCCTCTCCTTTTAAGCGAAGTAAAGAGGCAAACCTTTTGCTTCTCCCTTTTAATAATGTATGCGTCAATCTGTTCTTAATTTTTGTCTCATTTAAAGGGAAGGACTAAGGATTTTTATCCAATACTCTTACAATTGGACTGCTGGTGAACTTTTTTCCCTATTTATAGAGTACATGAGGTGCTTACTACTTGGTGAGAAATCTTCGCTGCAATCTTATTTTGTAAGAAACCACTCATGTCATTCCCTGGTGCCCCCCCCTCTTGTGAAGCTGACTTATTTTTCCACGATCAATAGCTGTAAAAAAACAAACAAAACAGGGACAATGCGGGTCCACCAGTTCTTGTGTGACAATGAACGCTTTGAGTAAGGTTCTATGACCCTCTGTGGCGATATGTCGACGGGGATAACAGTTCAGGGATAATGGAGCGGGAAGTCTCGCCGAGTTCTCCCCCGATCATCCGCTGCCATGTCTGATGTATGAAGCTGCTACACTCTAGTATTGCAAGGATTGCATAACACTGAACGCCCCTCCATATCTGTACTCCTGCTCTGGTTGGACCTCTAGACTGAATACAACCCATGTGTAATGTGTAATCAGCTTACTTATGGTTCCCTGTTGAGGCACGCAGGGAAAGCAACATCATCATGACTTTCCAAGTTTGTGTTAGATAACCCTCATCGATGGGGGCCCTAGAACCCAAGTGCCAAGACCACCATCAACGCAACTGTGTGCGGTTATCACTTGGTCCCGCATCTCCTCCCATCTCCCTTGTCCTAACCTGCTCTACCATTAAGATCATGTTCCTCAAAGTGCGCAATGATAGATGCACCACCCTCAGTTTCCAGCCTTGGACAACGAATTTCGTCAACCTTGGCACCCCCCAACCTGTTTTTCCCCCTCGGACAGTGTCTACCAGGAGGAGCCCACCGTTCTGTTGAGAAAAGTCGTGCACATCTGTGTCAGAGCAGGACCCGCTACACATCATTTTCTCAAATCCTATAACTCTAAAAAAGTCTAACTAAACTCTAAAAACCTTCACCTTGCTTTACAAAGCGAATATATCTCTCTCTCAACTCCCCAAAGGCTCTTTGCTACTCTTAACACCCTTACTACTAACGCTCAAAAGGTTGCAGCCCCTGTCACAGACCTTGTGATGAGATCCGCACCGACTTTAAGAGACAAATCAACTGCATTTGCCAGGAAATAATTTCTCAATCTTTTTCACCCACTCCCATCCCTACCGGTGCCTATCTCTTGTTGTCCCTCTTCTTCCAAGAAGCCCGGTCACAGGGAAGAACCTGTCCCGCTCCTCACCGCGCTCGCCCCCTACCTGCTCATACCCCCACCCCATCCCCTCACATCTGGTACAGCTCTCCCCAGCAGTCACTTCTCACCTCACTAAAATCTTCAAAACCTCTCTCGCTGCTTCTGCTGTCCGTTCCCTCCCACGTTTCTTCAAGCGGTTGTATTGTTGCTCATCCTAAAATCTTCCCTGGACCCATTCCAGTGCTACTAACTCAACAATCTCTAATCTCCCTGTTAATCTCCAAACTCCTGGAACGCTTGGTCTATTCTCTACTAACCCGCTATCATCTCAAGCTAATCGTCCCTCCTGGACCTCCCTACGCATCTGGGTTTCACTCTAATTATTCTCCACTGACAACTGCTCTTAGCCTTAAGTCCTCCCATAATCTCCCTCACTGATAATCCAAGTGACGATTCTCTCCCTCATTTCTCCTGGTCTATTGGCAGCGTTCGTACTGTGGACCACCAGCTCCTCCTCGGAGGCTCGCATGGAGCCTGAAGCACTCTCTTGGTTTTCTTTCTTCCCATCTCTCCTGACCGCATTTCAGTGTCTCCTTTTTCGTGGATCTTTCTCTTCTCATCTTCCTCTCAGTGCCGGGTCCGGGTTCCTCAGGTCTCCAGTCCTAGGTCCTCGTCTTCTTCCTCTCTATAAACTGCTCCATTGGACAAACCATCATCAGATTTTGTTTCCCGTATCATCTCTATGCTGATAATATTCAATAATATACTTCTCAACATAATATCTTACCCTCTTTTGCCGTGGTACTCCAGAACACTAGAGATTGTCCTCTCTGGACATCAATGTCCTCTTCTCCTGAACTAAATTTTCTAAAACTGAGTTTTTCTGTCTTTTCCATTCCCTACCATCTACCTTCCAATTCTTCCTTCCCACTTTTCCATCTCGTCTGTGGGATCACTATAGCACCGGCACCGCAGTCGCTGGTCTTTTGGTCGGTTGTGCTGGACTGCTGACCTCTCCTTTCTCCCCATATATTCAATCTCTTGCTGCTTGTTGCCGCATTCACTCAGAAACACTCTCCATGACCTTACTATTTTTCTGACAATTGACACACGTCCTAAAAATGCTAATTTGAATGCCCATCACACAAAGAGACTAATCCCAACCTCCAAAGTCGCAACAAACCCGAGCTCTTACCGACCGCATCCTTGTTAAGGCAGCCTTACGTCATGACTTGCTAAACTCATGAAATTTCAACTCTCTCTTCTTTGCTACGACTCCATCCTGTGTCCCGTCTTGTCCCCTCATGCTGATGGACTTAAGCTCATTGTGTCACCACCCCTCACCTCATACTAAGCTCGTGGCCTACGACTCGTATCTCATAGATAGCCTCTTTGTGTCACCTCCCTCACTCCTCATAGATGTAAACTCTTGTTCCCCCCTTCCTCCTCATACTGATCAGCTCTTGTTCACCCTCTCCATCCCGTCAGAGCCTGTAAAGCTCTTTGTGTCCGCTCACCCCCTCCCTCATCTCATAGACTGTAGCGTGTTCACCGCTCTCGTAGTAACTCTGCACCCCCCTCATCCTCATAGACTGTAAGCTCTTGTGTCACCCCCCCCCCCTCATCCTCATAGACTGTAAGCTCTTGTGTCACCCCCTCATCCTCATAGACTGTAAGCTCTTGTGTCACCTCCTCATCCGCATAGACTGTAAGCTGTTGTGTCCCCCTCATCCTCATAGACTGTAAGCTCTTGTGTCACCCCCTCATCCTCATAGACTGTAAGCTCTTGTGCTTAGACTGTGTCCTAGCGGATCTTACCTATAGTCTTATCTAAGAAGGTTAAGAAAATCAGGAAAGATCATCAGAATTTGAATTGTGACCTCGCCAAGACCCAGGAACATGTGACTGATGTCAAAGAGGACTGGGTCCATGTGGAGTGGTGGTCATTGTAAACAGTGTTGGACTGGCTCTCCAGAGGATCCTCTGTTGGGCCCAAACTTGAACCTAATAAGCCGCGTGGAAGAATATGGTGCACTTCCTGCGGACCTCACGGGAAACAACACCTGCAGGACATTGGACGTCCATGCCCTCGATCTATGACCACGCATTCTCTGGTATCCGCGACGGGACGCGGTAATTAATGTGCCCCATTGTGGGAATTGAATATTTTTTTTGCACACTTTTAAATGGTTTCGAACCAAAACTTTACATTATTTGACAAAGATTTGGTGCACATTGGATCTTAAAACGACAAGCCCCCTTCTACACTGTACCACTCCCACACCTATTTGTCGCAAATCTTAACAAATACTAAACCACCGCCTTTACATTATACTCACGCCTTTGCCAGGTAGCCATCCCCCTTTGTTTTAGACATGGCCAAAAAATTGTTTCATATCTAAGAATCCTTGTGCATTTTTTGGGTAGGTTTATCCAAATGTATGAAGATTCTCACTCTTCATCTTACCTTATTTATGAGTGCAAAGCTCTGTTTCCCTCCTTGGTTGCTACCATCTGTGACTTGGGTAAACGTGAGGTTATCAGTCCTAAGGATATGGGATAACCCGGGGCCACCAATGAGTCATCTGGAGCGTCAGCACACATTCACGGATGGTAGGGCTGTTCTACAAACAAAACACACGCTCCACTGCTGTAACCTGCGAAGCTGTCGACACATTATCATGGACTTAAAAATCGGAGGATCTTTGTACCATTTGGCAGTACGAAGCTGAGCTGCAATACCCAAGACAACCAGTAGCCAAGTCTTGCTCTATTCCTGGATTACACACTATTTTTTTATAATACTGGATAACCCAGCTCTATTTTTGATCTAGGTTTGTGAGTGTTTCCTTAATTTAGGGTTCCACATCTGTTTTAACTTACTTATTTTTGGGACCTATCTTTTCGGAGGGGCCTATAAGCGGACCGCAGTACTTGTCGCGCTGCATTCATTTTAAGGGTCATTATAGAAGGGGAGGTTGCCGTATAGAAAGGGGGGTGTGGCTGCAGTATTGTACAGCAACAGTCAACCACCAAACGTTGCCGAGAGATAAAATGGGGTGCCCATCCTACGGTACTGCAGCTCAGGGTTAGAGATCCCTAGTGAGATCCCCGCGGACACTTCGTGAAAAAGCAAAATAGGGTACAAAATGGCTTTCCAGTTTCCGGCTGACAAGAGAGGATTCAAATCTTTTGGTGAAATTGTCCGCTCGTCAGGATCATGGACCTGGAGAGGAGACAAGGTGTGTTGTTGGATTTGTCCCCAATGATAAATTTAGTCAAATCTCTCTGTTTATGTGGTTTTAAATGTTACGAACCACGGCAGGAGCAGAGAGGGCGGCGATGCTGAATCCTGACGACACGGACTCACCTGTTTACGCCTACAATCACTTTTGGCGGTCCACCAGCAATATGGCGAACCGGGTCAGCCCACTGCACTCCAAACCATCCAATGCTGTGGATGTCATAGCAACATACATTGTAACAACCCCACACCCGTATCTTAACTAACCGCCACTCTTCCATATGAACTGGGACAGTCCTGCGATTAAGGGATTTGTCCTGCTGTCCAAGGAATATAATGGTGAAGCAGAGAGCCATGTGCTCCCTTACCACCATTTGAGTCTATGCTGCTGTTGGTTTAAATCAGGCCGGCAGGAGTGGTGATGATGTCATTGGGGCGATTTACTTACCATAATACCACCCCTCGGTCCCCCTATTCGCGATCCAGCGGCGCGTTTCTCTCGCACAGGATTCGGGGTCCCGGCTGGATTTAAGAATTTAGTTCCTCCCCGCCGTCCACCTGGGTGGCGCTGCTCCGCTCTGCGCCGAAAATAATCTTAACTCCCCTGAATGCACCATCCCCCATAGCAGGTGAATTTGACTTCTCTTCACAAGCGACACCACAATTTTGTTTTTAATAATGGCGGCGGTTTTTCCGAATTACCTCGTGTTTTTTCGTTCGGTTCCACGCCCCCCCCCTCCAGGACCTTTTCTTCGCGCGCATGTGCCGTGCCCCGATGCGCCCAATCCTAATCGCGTGCTCAAACCCGTGGCAATTCATGTACAAGCGGCCGCGCAAATCGGAAATAATTCGGTTAACGACGTCACCGTCGGGACACGCGAATCGGGGCCAGTTAGTAAATGACCCCCATTGTGTCTGCCTGCTTCATATCATCATAATACTGGGCCTCAAAAATGTGAGTAATATTAATGGGGGTGCTACAAAAAAACCGCTTTTCCAGATGCAAAAGTTGTGAGACAACAGACATGTACCAGGGGCGTAACACAGCAGTATTCTCTCCGAGTTAAGCAAAGTGTTTCATCACAAAAAATGTGCGAAAAACGTCCCCTCTGCCTTTATACGCGCATTCAATACACTAGTAATAAACTTATATACTCCCCTCCGGTGTTGCCCCAACCGTGTCGCATCGTCCTTCTTCCCTCCCCGAAGTCCGTGCAAGGTCCCTCTCTGGCTTCCGTGCCGTCTCTTTCTTCTTTCTTCTGTAACTTTGTGCTGGCGCCGCCATGTCTCCCCCTCGGCGTCACCGTATGGAGTCAGCATCCGGCGCCATCATACTATCAGGCCTGCGGAGAGAGCAATGCGGCGCCCTGCAAATACGAAGATGGGCTCGGCCAGCCAGAAGACGAGCCCCGCGGACAGCATGGGATCAGCGCTGCCCATGGGGGCCACCGGAGGGTGGAGTATATAAATTTTATTTAGTTTTTTTAGATGCGGCTAGCTGTAGTCTACTTGGGGCGGGCGGGCTGTAAACTACTGGGGCTTGCTGTAAACTAGTGGGGGCAGCGTTATACTAATGGGGGCAAGCTGTTATTACTGGGGGAAGGCTGGGGTGGCTGTATACTACAGGTGGGGGCAGTCTGGTGGGGTTTGTATACTACTGGGGCAGGCTGTATACTACGGGGGAAGGCGTAGACTACTGGGGGCAAGCGTATACTATGGGGGGTCCCATGCTGTATACTCTGGGGGAAAGCTGTAATACTACTTGCGGGGGCAGTGTAAACTATCTGGGGGCAAGGCTGTAAGTCTACTACGGGGGCATGCTGTATACTACTGGGGCAAGTCTGTATACTACTTGGGGTGCAGGCTGTCTCTACTGCCGGCAAGCTGTATACTACTGGGGGCTGGCTGTATACTCTGGGGGCTGCTGTATACTAACTGGGGCAGGCTGTATACTACTGGGTCGTGCTGTATACTACTGGGGGCAGGCTGTATACTACGTGGGGGCAAGCTGTATACTACTGGGGGCAGGCTTAAAACTGGTGGCAGGCTGTATACTACTGGTGGCAGGCTCGTATACTACGGGGGCAGCTGTATAATAACTGGAGGCAGCTCTATCTAACTTGGGGTCCCTTCAGAAGTCTGCAATGCTGGCCCAGCCACCCATAGTTGTGCCCCTGTGTTACCCCACTGGGTTCCCTTTCCCATCTTGAAACTTCGGGTAAAAACTTACAGAATCCCAAAGCTGCTGTTTTCCTTGCCAAATAACTAGTTGCAAGGAAACCACTGCCGAAGGGTATACTCCAGACAATGCGGAAATCTGGGAATAATAAAACATATACCGAGATACAATTACTGTAGGTGCACTTCACTCTATCACCTTAAGACTACTACTATTGACTGATCCTATTGGGGACGGGAACTGATGTGACCTGCTCTGTGCACGCTGCTAATCGTGTGTGCGCTAGATAAAGAATTACTATTTTACTATCTATTGCAGCTGGGGTTGTTGTAGGACAATGCCCCTACAACACGGTTATCATCGAAAGAACAATACGCTCTTCTCCACCACGCACAATACAATTCACGTGCAAAAGCCTCATGCTGGGGTCTATCTTTCTATTGCGATTCGATCATCAAAAAACTTAAGCTGTGTCTCATAGTGCACTGCAATTTTTGATGCATCGACATTGGCTTGTATGGGCGTTTTTCTATACACGTGCCGTGTCAAAAGTGAACAATCGGAGAGAGTCAGCGCTTGGCAAAAAAAAAAAACTTGCATGGGCGCATGAAAAAAGATGCAAGTCTATAAAACTTTTGAATATAATGGGGCTCATTCTACTAAGGGTCGCACGCTGCACTCATTTTGACGCTTGCAAAACAAACCGTTTTCCCGGGGTTTGGCACATCTTTGACAGGTCTTTAAACCAGGTGTCTGCGCTGGGGTTGTGTTGCATAGGAGTCCTATTGTGGCACATCTGCGCTGGCTTTTCATGCGCAGACTGCGGGGGTGTGCCTCTGAACGACCCCTGTTTTCGGACTGAGAGCAGTATTTAAAACTTTCAAATTGTGCGCAAGCCCAAGCACTACATGCACCGGGAGACGAAGGTGAACTCTGCGGACCTGAGCGGGGAAGCGACACATTCAGTATTGGACGCAAACGATCTAATGAATCGCGGCAGATTGCATTAACACGGACAATCCCTTTCGGTGGGAACTTTCTGGACCGGGTAAGAAATGTGCCCAAATGTCAGAATTCAATGCTATAGGCTCGTACCTATCTGGCAACGAATTATTGATACAGGGGCGAGAGTCATTCTAGGAGTCATAAGAGAACTACCAGGAATGGTCAGCACCATTTCTGGAGTGATCCCCGCAAGTCTCCTGCAGCTGTGGCAGAAAAGGGACAAAATTGCTCTGAACAGCTGATAAAAACAATCATAGGAGGACAGTGGTAAACGTGAATGTAGTTATACACCAAAAGACTAGAAGACTTACTATTACTGCTGCATCTCTGTCCTATATCAATAAGGAAAATACCACTCCGTGTCCGGACTCACAAAGAAGTTCACTTTATAAATAGGGATTCCGTTAAAGGTATAATTAGAGTAAGTGCATAGATATATAGGGGTAGATGGCACGTCTTGAGTATATACTATAGTATATCCAGATAAACCCTCCATTCTAGACGCCTTGTAAGCATATCACCATGATTTCCCATTTAACGCTGCTGAAACGGCAGCTGATATCAGCAGGAATTGCCGCTATAGTAGATGTACGGCCCGTGCCTCATAGACTTTTTGAAACCTGCTACAAATGGCAACTTTTCCTGGACTTGGCAAAGAGTTCTGGAAAACTACCACATTTTCAAAAGATTATCAATAGCAGACGTTGGGTAAGCCCTTTAAAACAAAATATATACCATTTGTTTTTATGCATTATGAACCAACATACCTTGAGAATGCTGTAGTCTACACGATGCGGAAACATATCTTGTTTAAGAAATCCCTGAAACTGAGTAGTTTTGGCTGAAAAACATTATAAATGGAGCTTCTCCTCACCCTAATATGCAACGCTTCAGATAAGTGATGTAACCCCTCTTTTTCCCTGACAGGCAGAATACTCATCTCTGCAACCATCCCCCGCTGTCATTTATGAGTCATCCCTCAGGTTGATTAAGTCCTGTCCTGGACAGTTTCATGCAGCTCTTTTATCCGACAGCCATTCTGTCTCCCGCTTTGAGCAAAACCCTCGGATCAAGATTAAACCGATATATTTTCTGCATCAGTGTCGCTACAGCATTCTTAAGGTATGTTGCTCCATGCATAAAACAATTGGTAGATTTCCTTAGTAAGTGAGCTACACTAATCCTGAGTTATCTCAAGGCCTCACATTTCTCTCTTTGACTCCCATGTGACGATGACGGCGGTGCATATCACGTATATAGAGCCAGATCACAACACAGCGATCTATAGAACCCTTCTTCTGACAATAGATGTGATACAATAATTTATTGTCCCCATTATCAAATGCAACTTTTCTATAGATGACTGTAAAACTTTCTGACATCTTTATTGTTTACCTTTCACATCAAACTTTCACATTTAACTTTCACCATTCCCATGCACTGGCTTGCTGTCAGTGATGCAAGACTCCTGGTTTTCATTCAGAGGCAGTATCCTGTACATAACTTGTCTTCTTGCTCAGCTGGATGTGGAGACACTCTATCTGTCTAGACATGCTCTGTGAGTAACAGCCTGGACTGCATACTGATACCTTGGGGGCAGATTTACTTACGTCGGCCCATTGCCTATCCAGCGGCGCGTCTCGGCACAGGATTCGGTCCGTTCCGGGATTTAAGAAGGTAGTTCCTCCGCGTCCACCAGTTGGCACTTGCTTGTAGTCGTTCCCATTAAGCTCTTAAAACTCATCTGAACGCTAGCCAGGATAACAACCGAGCTGGACCAGGTTAGGTAACCTTCCCAAGCGACCACTTGTTTCGGTTTTTAAATGCGGCGCGTTTTTCCAAATCCGTCTGGTTTTTTCTGAATCGTCGGTTTTCGTTCGGAGGTATATGCTGTTCCCTGTCCGGTCCACGCCCCAGTTTCCCTTCCGTCGCCGCGCCTTGGCCGTCGCTGGATATGCGCCAAATTCCGATCAAGCGTGCGCTAAAATACCCGGGGCAATTCATGGTAATCTTCGCAAATCGTAATATGTTGGGTAACAACGTCGGAAAGCGTCGGGCCCTTATTAAATGACCCCCCATTGCTATCAAATTGCAGCAAGAGATGTAGATTACGTCGTGCTGTCAGTTAATGAAAGACTCCTGTTTCACATTCAAGGACAGTAATCCTGTCCATAGTTGTGTGTATCCTTCCTTTGCCCTCTTGGACCCTTTCTCTCTTAGTTTCTTAGTCTTCTGGCGCTCCTCCCTGTCATCCAGTTTATATAAGTGGAGACTACTGTTCCTGTTCTATGACAATCCTCTGCTGTAGCCAAATGCACAGCAGAAGCTTCAAAACTCTATGTTACTAATGGCCCGATTCGCGTTTTCCACGCGTGTACCTGAATATGTCCGATTTGGCGCCGATTCTTTCCCTGTCTTCGCCCCAGATTTTGGCGCACGGATCGGATTGTGGCGCAATGGCGCCGGGATTCAATCTGACTAAAATCGTTTTGCCCCTGTTGTCGAACTTAGAATTTCTAAAAAAAAATTTGGTGTCGAAGGACTCCCGCGCCTTACCCTTCACAAGGTATAGCTCGTGCGTTCCGGCGGACCTTGGGAACCTTCAAATCGCAACAGCGACATCTGGTGGGAACGGCGAAGGATACCTTAGTGTATCGCCGAAGAACCCGAATCCAGCGCAGAGAACTCGGCCGCTGGTCGGAATGGCACCGGGTAAGTAAATCTGCCCCATGTCGCGCGTCCGGCTGTTAAGATCAACAAGCCTTGTCTAGCTGGATACACTTGTCTGCCACTGAGCAACGGGACGATGCAATGTACAGGATTACTGCCTCTGAATGGAACCAGATCTCTTCTCGGTCACTGACAGCAAGCACATCGGCATGGAGATAGCGAAGAATTGAAACACCATTCTTCCTCTATACTTCGCGAGCACTTGTAATCTGCTGACCCTGGAGTTCAAGATGGTGACGTTCCTGGGGCGTTAGTGGCATTCAGGGAACTTCATCATTCTGCCCCGCACGTGTGAGAGGTGTGAGCGCTCGCCACCTATCTGCCCTTGTACAGCGTAGCGCTCCACCGATCCCCAGGAACCTCCAATGGTCATGTCCGCAGTAGAAGAACATTTCAATAGTAATTTTTGGCACAGTGTATAGCGTCCTCCAGTCTAACCATCAAGATATTCAGCTAAAAAACCCAAATATGATTTCTATGCTAGACATTTTTTCCACTATCGGAATCACCTTCTTCAAAGTTTACGCCAGGACTATATACAGTTTTGGGACAAAAGTCTTCGCCTTTACACCCAAGCTGACATAACTTAACAGTGCACTGGTACTATGTTCAGTTCCTGTGTAGTGTTGGCAGGGGTGCCAGATTCAAGGTTGTGCACCATTCCAGTTTCTTCCTGAATCTGGTGCCCCCTTCACTGCTCCTCTTCCGACAGAGCGAACCACTTTTTTTTTTGGTGAACCCCCCCAACCCCACACAACCGCCCCCAAACACCCCAACCAACCGTCGCACTACAACCACCCCCCCCCACCCCACCCCCACCCTCGCACCGCCCCAAAACCCTCCCTCCCGGCACCGCCGCGCCGCTTCCTCCAACTAACCCCCTCACGCACCCCCCCAACCGATCTCCCCGTTCCCCCCCTCTTCCCCTCGCCACAACCCCCCCCCTACCGACCCGCACTACTACCCGACACCCTACCCACACAGACCGCACCGGCTGCACCACTCCCCGGGCTACACGCCGCGACTGAAATGAGCGCCTACCCACGGAACTCGTAAGCCCGAAGCCCCCAGACTAACGCGAAACACACTCCATCCGGCGGCGGAGATAGAACGTCATCCCCTGATCCGTATCCCCACGAGCTGACCCTCCCATCCCATTAAGTCAACCCCCCGGTGCGCGGCCTCCCAATCACTCACCGCTACAACGCGACACGCTACGACGCCCTCCGCACCCCCGCCCCGACGCTCCGTGGCACCTCCCTCGCCCGTCCCCCCTAACCACAGAGCCCCACCCGACTCCCTCCAACAATTGTCCTGCATTTAGGACACCCCTGCCTCAGTCGCCTCAGCTCGCCTCTGGGGCCCTCACCGTTGAGTGGGGGGGGGGTCGTCCGGGGCGGTCGCCCTCGCTAACCCATGCCCACTATAAGAACGAGCTCCGAAGGGCGTTCATGGCCAGACAGCCCCTCCACCAGCCTTCGCAGCCTCTTCGGAGGCTCCCGCTGCGGCCGGTCCGATAGGTAGCATGCCGCTCACCTTGCAGCCGAACCCCTCAGCCCCGTCAAACCCCGTCGCCCGTCACCCCCCTCAGGCTTCCCCTCGCACCAAAAGCTCCCGTCCCTACACCACGACGTCAAAAGCCACGTTCGACAAACACACCCCAGCCCTCTTTCAGAGTTTTACTGGGGTCCCCGGTTACTACGCCCCTTGCGATTCCCGACCCTCATACACCAACCGACGACAACCCACCACTGGGCGTCGGCGCGCGTGCTTAGAACGCATCACACCGCGCCCACCCATACGCAAAGAAGGCCCCGGACGGACCGTCACTGGCCGGGTCTCCTGCAGCGTCGTCGGCGCCCTATATAGATGGCTCGGGTGCACCCCGGGCCGCAGCCACCAAACATCCCCCGGGAATGAGTACCGTCAATCCGCACAAGACATTCTCGCCCTCCGAATCTTCCCTCTGACCCGCAGGGCCGCGGCTCGACCATGTTTATGTCCCCCGAGGCCCAGACGGGCGCCCCCGCCCTGTCGTGGTTCCATGACACCCCCCACCCCACTACCCTCCAACCCCTAGATAAACCATTCGGAGGCTCTACGCATCAACTCGGACTAGCGGCAGGTGTGCCAAACTAGGGAAGGCATACCATCTTCACAGCCCCCCCCTTAAGCAACAGAGCTGAGAAGCAATAGTTTCTTTGATACGAAGAATGGCATAAGATGCAGTAGGTGCCGCATACCGGGGAATTCGGGGGTTTTCTCGCCTGGCGCGCACGAGCCTTTACATGTTTTTTTCTTCTTCAATTTTGTTTGACTGTGCATTTAAATGGAGCGCACGGTCCGGACGTGAGCACCAGAACGGCCCATTTTAGTGATGCAATTTGTTCACTTAAGAACAATGTCGCTGCGCGGAAACAAATATGTGACTGACACTTCTTAAATATACCTTGCAAGTCAGTTACACCTAAAAGAACGTGTCAGAGATATGACAGAAAACTCTGGCGCACCCCTTAATAAATGTGCCCCATTACGTCAACCCTCCAATTGTTGCTCTAAAATTCTACGCTACGAAAGCCCTTAGTGGAACCAATCACCAGGGAACGAACACATCCTATAAAACAATCGCGCCCCTAAAAAAAAGAAAGTGAAAAAACAAAAAATTGTTCATATTTTCATTAAGACTGAGAAGTATTCAAGAAAAAGGAAAACTATGGTCCACATGAATTGACAAAATTCGTATCGTTTCCACTTAATTAACACTCCAACACTCGCCCTGGTATTCCCTGTGGTTGTCCGGCACTTGGCTTTACGCAGTTGCTGAATCCCTTTCCGTGCCCTGGTCTTTACTAAGAAACATGGTCAGAGTTTGTACGGTACAGATAAATCTATGGGGGAAAAATCAGCCATTTTGAACCCCCAGATCCACGTTGTAAGTCCTAACCGCAGCAGGAGGGGGTGCCATATTACCAACGTGGTTATTCCATTGCTGTGAATAATAAGTACAGCTGTTCTAAACCCAATTTGGTTCTGACCAGGAATCTCTATATCTCGATGTGCTTTCATTTTCTTTCTTTTAATCGAGTCACCAGAATTCCCTTCAATTATTGACCACTGGGCGTTTACACAAACTTTTCTGCGCCCAATGTGTTCCGTATGCTTGATAAATTAAATGCTTAACTAAGACCCTGATGGTTTAAAACATTTATGCCTGTTGTTTCAGGTGTATGACCAACCACTGGCACCAGAGCACCACGACCACACAGCATCATGGATACCCTAGAAGTGAGCTTACCAAATTCCTGCACTTTTCTTATACTGTTCCTTATCTCATGGGGGGGTTGCATTCAAAGTATATATACCGTCGATCGCATACTCTAGAACACCCGCCTTACAGACGACCCTAGTTAACAAAAAAACCGACCTCTGGATGTTGGGTAATTTACTGTAACGTTCGCCTTAGACTCGACTGATCAGCTGTAACATTATCACGGTCGTCTGTAATGAAGCTTTATATTGTTAACTCCTGGTTCTTATGAACGAACCAAATTTTTTTAAACTAATTGTCACAGAGACCAAAAAAATTTGGCTGGTACAATAAATACAATAAACATCAGACTTACATACAAATTCACAACCTTAGAACCACTTGAGTCTAAAGTTCGTAGATGTCTCAGGGCCTGTAGGCCTATATCGCTAGAGGGGGGTCTGTCTCATGGGATGGGGGTCTGTCTAAGCGGGTGGGTCTGTCTCCGCAGGAGAGGGGTCGTTTCAGCAGAAGGGGTCTGTGTCTCAGTAGTATTGGGGTCTGTCTCCGCGTATGGGGTCCTGTCTCAAGAAGAGAGGGGCTGTCTCCGCAGGAGAGGGGGTCTGTCTCAGTAGGATGGGGTTTGTCTCAGTGGGGGGGGTCCTGTCCTCGTTGAGGGGTCTGTCTCAGCGGAGGGCCGGTCTTTCTTCGGCTGAGTCTGTC
Organism: Engystomops pustulosus; assembly: GCA_019512145.1. Taxonomy (NCBI): domain Eukaryota; kingdom Metazoa; phylum Chordata; class Amphibia; order Anura; family Leptodactylidae; genus Engystomops; species Engystomops pustulosus. Next base: position 9,115,878 of record CM033643.1, on the reverse strand, counting down.
TCTTGGTGAGGGCAGTTGGTGTCTGAATTAGTCCTGGTGATGATCCTCACTGTGCTCAGGGCTTGAAGGAACATAGAAGAGCAATACCACAATCTCCCGGTCACAGGGATGAACAAACCACAGGAAGAATAAAGAAGCGCGAGAAATGAGGTGCACCCCACAATCCTGCCAATCAGACTATATGCTAGTAGAATGAGAATTGACCTCTAATTACCTACTCACGCTAACCTATGACTCATACCCAGAACCCACCACGCCCCGTATAAAGATTATGGCTAAGGTCAGGGGCATGGATGACATATATGGGACTCCCCTGGTGCCAGGACTGTAAGTGCTCTGGAGTCGGACCCTATTCCAAATGTTCCTGGTCCTCTCCTTTTAAGCGAAGTAAAGAGGCAAACCTTTTGCTTCTCCCTTTTAATAATGTATGCGTCAATCTGTTCTTAATTTTTGTCTCATTTAAAGGGAAGGACTAAGGATTTTTATCCAATACTCTTACAATTGGACTGCTGGTGAACTTTTTTCCCTATTTATAGAGTACATGAGGTGCTTACTACTTGGTGAGAAATCTTCGCTGCAATCTTATTTTGTAAGAAACCACTCATGTCATTCCCTGGTGCCCCCCCCTCTTGTGAAGCTGACTTATTTTTCCACGATCAATAGCTGTAAAAAAACAAACAAAACAGGGACAATGCGGGTCCACCAGTTCTTGTGTGACAATGAACGCTTTGAGTAAGGTTCTATGACCCTCTGTGGCGATATGTCGACGGGGATAACAGTTCAGGGATAATGGAGCGGGAAGTCTCGCCGAGTTCTCCCCCGATCATCCGCTGCCATGTCTGATGTATGAAGCTGCTACACTCTAGTATTGCAAGGATTGCATAACACTGAACGCCCCTCCATATCTGTACTCCTGCTCTGGTTGGACCTCTAGACTGAATACAACCCATGTGTAATGTGTAATCAGCTTACTTATGGTTCCCTGTTGAGGCACGCAGGGAAAGCAACATCATCATGACTTTCCAAGTTTGTGTTAGATAACCCTCATCGATGGGGGCCCTAGAACCCAAGTGCCAAGACCACCATCAACGCAACTGTGTGCGGTTATCACTTGGTCCCGCATCTCCTCCCATCTCCCTTGTCCTAACCTGCTCTACCATTAAGATCATGTTCCTCAAAGTGCGCAATGATAGATGCACCACCCTCAGTTTCCAGCCTTGGACAACGAATTTCGTCAACCTTGGCACCCCCCAACCTGTTTTTCCCCCTCGGACAGTGTCTACCAGGAGGAGCCCACCGTTCTGTTGAGAAAAGTCGTGCACATCTGTGTCAGAGCAGGACCCGCTACACATCATTTTCTCAAATCCTATAACTCTAAAAAAGTCTAACTAAACTCTAAAAACCTTCACCTTGCTTTACAAAGCGAATATATCTCTCTCTCAACTCCCCAAAGGCTCTTTGCTACTCTTAACACCCTTACTACTAACGCTCAAAAGGTTGCAGCCCCTGTCACAGACCTTGTGATGAGATCCGCACCGACTTTAAGAGACAAATCAACTGCATTTGCCAGGAAATAATTTCTCAATCTTTTTCACCCACTCCCATCCCTACCGGTGCCTATCTCTTGTTGTCCCTCTTCTTCCAAGAAGCCCGGTCACAGGGAAGAACCTGTCCCGCTCCTCACCGCGCTCGCCCCCTACCTGCTCATACCCCCACCCCATCCCCTCACATCTGGTACAGCTCTCCCCAGCAGTCACTTCTCACCTCACTAAAATCTTCAAAACCTCTCTCGCTGCTTCTGCTGTCCGTTCCCTCCCACGTTTCTTCAAGCGGTTGTATTGTTGCTCATCCTAAAATCTTCCCTGGACCCATTCCAGTGCTACTAACTCAACAATCTCTAATCTCCCTGTTAATCTCCAAACTCCTGGAACGCTTGGTCTATTCTCTACTAACCCGCTATCATCTCAAGCTAATCGTCCCTCCTGGACCTCCCTACGCATCTGGGTTTCACTCTAATTATTCTCCACTGACAACTGCTCTTAGCCTTAAGTCCTCCCATAATCTCCCTCACTGATAATCCAAGTGACGATTCTCTCCCTCATTTCTCCTGGTCTATTGGCAGCGTTCGTACTGTGGACCACCAGCTCCTCCTCGGAGGCTCGCATGGAGCCTGAAGCACTCTCTTGGTTTTCTTTCTTCCCATCTCTCCTGACCGCATTTCAGTGTCTCCTTTTTCGTGGATCTTTCTCTTCTCATCTTCCTCTCAGTGCCGGGTCCGGGTTCCTCAGGTCTCCAGTCCTAGGTCCTCGTCTTCTTCCTCTCTATAAACTGCTCCATTGGACAAACCATCATCAGATTTTGTTTCCCGTATCATCTCTATGCTGATAATATTCAATAATATACTTCTCAACATAATATCTTACCCTCTTTTGCCGTGGTACTCCAGAACACTAGAGATTGTCCTCTCTGGACATCAATGTCCTCTTCTCCTGAACTAAATTTTCTAAAACTGAGTTTTTCTGTCTTTTCCATTCCCTACCATCTACCTTCCAATTCTTCCTTCCCACTTTTCCATCTCGTCTGTGGGATCACTATAGCACCGGCACCGCAGTCGCTGGTCTTTTGGTCGGTTGTGCTGGACTGCTGACCTCTCCTTTCCTCCCCATATATTCAATCTCTTGCTTCTTGTCTGTGCCGCATTCACTCAGAAACAGTCTCCATGAACTTACTTATTTGTTCTGACCAATTGACACACTCTAAAATGCTAATTTTGAATGCCCATCCACAAGAGACTAATACCCAACCTCCAAATCGCAACAGCACCCTGTAGCTCTTACCACCCCTCCTCTTTAAGGCAGCCTACTCAGACTTGCTAAACGGCATGAAAATTCTCAACTCTCTTCTTTGCTTACGACTCCATGCCTGTGTCCCGCTTTCCCCTGCATGCTGATGGACTTTAAGCTCGTGTGTCACCCGAACTAAGACGTACTCGGCACCCTCACCTCATAAGTAAGCTCGTGTGTCCCCCTCCCGATTCATCCTCATAGACTTAACACTCTTGTGTCCCTCCCTCCTCCCATAGACCTGTAAACCTGCTTGTATCCCCCCTCCTCCTCATATACTGTAGCTCTTGTGTCACCCCCTCATCCCTCATAGACTGTAGAGCTCTTGTGTCACCGCCCCCCCCCCTCATCCTCATAGACTGTAAGCGCTCACTTCGTCGTACTCACCCCCTCATCCTCATAGACTGTAACGTCTTGGTCACCCCCACCCCCTGCATCCTCAATAGACTGTAGTTCTTGTTCACACCCTCATCCTACATAGACTGTAGACTGCTTTGTCACCCCCTCATCCCAAATTGACGTAGCTCTTGTGTCCCATCTCCTCATCCTCAGACGACTGTAACTACTTTGGTCACCGCCTTCCTCATCCGCATAACTGTAATGCTGTGTGTGTCCCCCTCATCCTCATAGACTTACGCTCTTGTGTCACCCCCTTCATCCTCATAGACGTAGCTCTTGTGCTTACGTGTCCTAGCGGATCTTACCTATAGTCCTTTTCTAAGAGAGTTAAGAAAATCAGGAAAGATCAATCAGAATTGAATTGTGCCCTCGCCAACCCAGGAACATTGACTGAATGGTCAAAGAACTGGTCCATGTGAGGGTGTCATTGTAAATTGTTGGCAGACTGGCTCTCC
>CM033643.1:8848087-9112081 GCA_019512145.1 Engystomops pustulosus | reverse complement strand
CTGGCTCTCCAGAGGATCCTCTGTTGGGCCCAAACTTGAACCTAATACTGGACTCCAGAGGGGATTGGTGGACCCAAGGATCTGAGGCTTCTGGAGATTCCAGCTTCTGACTCCTCTCAATGTGGATGAAGTGGTGGTCGCACATGACCACTGCCACCTCATCCAATTCTTCAGGTATAGCCTGGTGCCATGCCCAGCTTCTCTTCATAGACGCAACGTCCACTAAAAATGAGGACTCTGGATTGGTGGGAGGGGGATCAGCTGTTAGATCTCCATTTTTCGGATATTTGAGAAGTATTGTTTGCGGTATACGAAAAGATTACTATCTACTATCCTCCCAAATTACCACACGTTTTGTTTTTGGTCAGAAGTAGACCTTTTCATGGCGCGTCTTGGGAGCTGTACATTTTTGAACATGATAACATTTGGGATCAAAACTATTCTTTACACATGTACTGCCTTAACTTACCCCATGACTATGACATGAGGCCGTATGTGTCTGGACCATGCGTAGTTATTAGCTATCAAGCTTGCACATCCAATCAAGGTTCTACAAAAGGCAATGAACATCTCACCCACCATGGCATCAGCCGTCCGATTACTGTCCATTTGCTTTTGTTGATGCAAAATCCTACAATAGGATCAGTGATTCCACCCCAGGTTTTCCCGAGGCACAGAACCAGAGAGGCCTCAAAAGGAGTGATCTAGAAGAAGCAGGAGACAAGATTAGTGGATTCAATCTATGAGTGGGTCTATGTGGCTGAGCACCGGTGACCGGTAGGAGGGCACACCATCACTTCATGGTCTATATAACATTGTGGCATCATGTCCCGGGTCTGTGTGCACCTGTGATGCTACACTATCGCTATCTACATCAGTTGAGTTGGACGTGGCCATAAAGTTAGAACACACCGAGCATTGGGTGAACACACAACTCACCACACAACCACCTAAACCTACAAGATTGATGCCTACATTTTCTCAGAAATGGTAAAAAATCTCTAGTTTTGTTCTTGGATGTGACTTCTCAGTGTTTGGATTATCCGCTGAAGTATCACATAAAGTTTCTCCAGATAATAACATTCTCTCCGTGTCCTACAGCAGCCACGTCACACAGAGAAATATTTTTCCAATCTTGTCAGAATCCTAATAATATTTATCCAGATACTTATTTTTTATGTTTTTTTTCACAAGAAGTTCTTATGGCCTTTGCCTTTAAGCTTAGGGTCAGAGGATGAAACATTCTGCAGAATTCCAACAGATAAGCCACCAAAATCAGACCATTTACAGGAGAGGTGATATGTGCCCCCAGCAATCACACCATAGGGGGTTCCTTCTTCACATGGTGGTACATACACATCTCCATGAGACTGATGGAGAAAGCCTAGAACAGCGCTATGGTATAGTCCTCAGTCCCATAAACTTTGTATGGAGCATCATCTCACGAGTGACCACTGCTAAATTCAAGGGTGGACGCAGTATCCTGTTCTCGTGGCTGGTGGGACCATCACTACAGCAGCCACGTCACACAGAGAAATATTTTTCCAATCTTGTCAGTATCCTAATAATATTTATCCAGATACTTATTTTTTATGTTTTTTTTCATCACAAGAAGTTCTTATGGCCTTTGCCTTTGAGATTAGGGTCAGAGGATGAAACATTCTGCAGAATTCCAATAGAGAAGCCACCAAAATCAGACCATTTACAGGAGAGGTAATGGGGCACATTTACTTACCCGGTCCATTCGCGTTCCAGTGGCGGCTTCTCTGACAAGCGTTCGGGTCTTCCGGCGATTCATGAAGGTCCTGCGCCCGATGTCCACCAGGTGGCGCTACTGCACCGAAGTCCACCGAGGTGCCCCGGAGTTCATCGTCTTCATCGTGGTGCATGTGAGTATGACCCTGCCAACAATTTTTTTTTTTTTTAAATGCGGTGGTTTTCCCGAATCCGTCGGGTTACCGTTCGGCCACGCCCCTCGATTTCCGTTGCGTGCATGCCAGCGCCGATGCACCACAAACCGATCGCATGGGCCAAAGTCCCGGGGCAATGCAGGGAAAATCGTCGCAAATCGGAAATATTCGGGTAACACGTCGGGTAAACACGAATCGGGCCCTTAGTTAAGACCCCCACTGAGTCACAAGGGGCATGTTTTTTTTCTCCAATATCTCCCTCAGCTCCTTCATTTCCTCCTCCCTCAGGAATGAGAGAAATGTTAGATGTTTGTGACTCCTGCAGGAGGAGAATGAGGGAGTTAATGGAGACTTTGGCTGTGTGTGACTATCTAAAAAAAATACCTGCGGGAGGAATGAGGGAGCGGAGATCCTGGCTATGTGTGACACGCTGCAGAGAATTCCTGAAGGAGGGGGTATTAGGGAGCTGAGCACTGAAGAGAAACCACACCCCTTGTGACCAGAGAGTCTCCTGGCAACATGCGCCACAATCCGATCGCGTGTGCCAAAATCCCGGGGCAATTCAGGGAAAATCGGCGCAAATCGGAAATATTCGGGTAACATGTTGGGAAAACGCAAATCGGGCCCTTAGTAAATGACCCCCAATATGTGCCCCCAGCAATCACACCATAGGGGGTCCCATGTTCCTTCTTCACATGTAGCAATGGCGGTACATACACATCTCCACGAGACTGATGGAGAAAGCCTAGCACAGCGCTAGGGTATAGTCCTCAGTCCCATAAACTTGTATGGAACATCATCTCATGAGTGACCACTGCTAAAGTCAAGGGTGGACGCAGTATCCTGTTCTCGTGGCTGGTGGGACCATCATGTATGGGCGTCTGGTGAGCTGTACATGTTTGAACATGATAACATTTGGATCAAAAACTATTCGTTTTACCAGTTACTGCACTTAAATTACCCATGACTAGACATGAGGCCGATGTGTCTGGACAATGGTAGTTATTAGCTATCAAGCTGCACATCCAATACAGGTTCTACAAAGAGAATGAACATACTCAACCCACCATGGCACAGCCGTCCGATTACTGTCCATTTGCCTTTGCTGATGAAAAATCCTACCATAGGACAGTGATTCCACCCCAAGGTTTTTCCCAGGCACAGAACAGAGAGGCCTCAAAAGGAGGACTAAAGAAGCAGGAGACAGAGTAGGAGGGATTCTGATTATGAGGGGTCTATGTGGCTGCAGCACGGTGCATCGGTAGGAGGGCACCATCTTATGGTATTATCAAACATTGGTGGTCATCCAGTCCCGGGGTCTGTGTGCACCTGTGATGACTACATTTCGATATTACCTCAGTTGAGTGGAGCGGCCATAATAGTTAGAACACACGAGCATGGTGTGAACACCACAAATACCACACAACCACTAAACCTAAAAGATTGATGCCTACATTTCTCAGAAATGGTAAAAAATTTTAACATCGTGATTAGAGTATATTATCTTTGTTCTTGGATGTGAATCTCAAGTGTTTGGATTCGCTGAACGTATACATAAGTTCTCCAGTGATAATAACATTCTCTCCGTGGTCATATGAGCAGCCACGTGCACCACAGAGAAATATTTCCATTCTGTCGTATACCTAAAATATTTATAGCCAGGAGTATTTTTTCTATGTTTTTTTATGCAAAAGAAGTTTCTTATGGCCTTTGCCTTGAGATAGGGTCAGAGGGGAAACTGTCTGCAGAGGTGTCAATAGAGTAAGCCACCAAAATCAAGACCATTTACAGGGAGAGGTAATGGGGGCACATTTCTACCAAGGTCCATTTCGGTTATATCGTGGCGGCTCTCTGGACAGCGTTGGGTATTGGACGGCGATTCATGAAGGTTTCCGGCTTATGCCGATTGTCCCCAGGTGGCGCTGCTGCGCCGAAGTCCGCACGAGGGTGCCCGGAGTCATCGTCTCATCGTGGTGGATGGTGGGTTATGGGCCCGTGGACCTTTTTTTAATAAAAAAAGATGCGGCGTTTTTGCGTGATATCAGTGGGTCACGGTTCAGGCACATCGCCCCCGATTCTCAGAGTGATGCCAGCGCGCGATGCGCCACATCGATTCGCGTGTGCCAAATCTCGGGGCAATTCGGAAGGGAAAATCGGCGCAAATACGGAAAATATCGTTATCTTGCAGGGTTAGGGTAACGGTTTGGTGGGTACACGATCACGACAAATCAGGGCCCTTTAGTAAATGAACCACCAACTAGTGCCCCCAGCATCAACCATAGGGGGTCCTAGTTCCTTCTTCACATGTAGCATGGCGGGACTACAAATCCACCGGACTGATGGAGAAAGCCTAGCACCAACGGCTGTAGGGTATAGCCTCAGTCACATAATAAACTTGTATGGAAACATTCATTAATGAGGACCACTGTAAGTCAAGGGTGGACGCAGTATCCTGTTCTCGTGGCTGGTGGGACCATCACTATTCGGGAACCAGATGGGTGTTAGGTTATGATTCTGGTTCTTACCTGAGCAACATCCAGGAGGTAAATCTGCAGGAAGAAGGCTGCGGCGCTCCCCGCCACCTGGTTTGGGGCTCCACCTATGGCATAACACGTCTTCCTGAAGACCGAGAGTTTGTAGTGCTTGAACTGGAAGGAGGTGATCAAAAATGGACATAACATGAATATCATATAACATGAACAAAAAAGCGTAAGAAGATCACGCCGCGGTGATACTATATCTCAAACTATTTATTGGAACAAACCAGCGCTGGGTGCACCCCCCACAAAAATGTCACCATATCTTGTGCTCAATTACATCTGACAACTACATTTTCTGCTGTTCACAAGGCAATAATTGTCTGCTGGGGCTCAGGCCATGTTCACACATATTGGCCAACATTCTTCAAAAACAGCAGGCAGCACAGTGGCTCAGTGGTTAGCATTACAGCCTTGCAGCACTAGGGACCTGGGTTCAAGTCCCAGAGTCAACATCTGCAAAGAGTTTTTATGTTCTCTCCGTGTTTGAATGGGTTTCCTCCCACACTCCAAAACATACTGGTAGGTTGATTAGATTGTGAGCCCCTTTGGGGACAGATTTGGCAAGCTCTGTGTGCAATGTCCTGTGTAGTGTGCAGGGGGGCACCAGATTCAGGATCTGGTGTACGTTTTTCATAAATTTGGCGCCCCCTGCACTGCTCCACTTATTTTTTTTGTGCACCTTTAACATGGGGCATGCGGCACAATTCTGTTGGACTCTGAATAATAAATTTGGCACATGGTCCAACTGAGCACCGAAGCGCCCCCTTCAGAATAGTGCAGCCGTGCCGTAAGTAGTCTGCACTGAACGTGCAAAGTCAGACAGAAAACTGGTGCAGGGGCTTTAACCCCTGAAAAGCCTCTACTGACCGGAAAAATTTTTAGCGAATTTTTTGGTTTTAGCGAATTTTTTTGCGTGCTCCCTTAAAAAAATTTTTTGCAGTGTATTTTTGGGGGGGACACAAAGAGCTAGTTAAAATGTAATAAAAGTTAAAACATTTTTTTTTTCATTTTTAGTTTTATTTGGCTTTAAAAGTGTTTTAGCTTTAAATTAAAAAAATGTACATTTTCAAATTATCTCAAAATGAACATTATTAATGAATTCCCTATTTTGTTTCGGTCGTTTTGATATATAATATGTATAGCCTCGGGCAAACACGACGACTATGGCAAGGTTTTTTTCATTAAATGGGGAAATGTGAATGTCCAAATTCTGACCCTACCATCCGAATGTCGCAGCAGATATCGAGACTCATCAGACCAGGCAACGTTTTTCCAATCTTCTACTGTCCAATTTCGATGAACTTGTGCAAATTGTAGCCTCAGTTTCCTGTTCTTAGCTGAAAGGAGTGGACACCCGGTGTGGTCTTCTGCTGCTGTAGCCCATCTGCCTCAAAGTTCGATGTACTGTGTGTTCAGAGATGCTCTTCTGCCTACCTTGGCTGTAACGGGTGGCGATTTGAGTCACTGTTGCCTTTCTATCAGCTCGAACCAGTCTGCCCATTCGCTTCGGACCTATGGCTATCAACAAGCATTTCCCGCCACAGAACTGCGCTCACTGGATGTTTTTTCTTTTTCGGACCATTCTCTGTAAACCCCTAGAGATGGTTGTGCGGAATGTGAAAAATCCCAGTAGACAGCAGTTCTGAAATACTCAGACAGCCCTTACTGGACCACCAAAACCTGCCACGTCAAAGGCTCAAATCACCTTTTTCCCCATATGCTGCTCGGTTATGGTTTCGAAACTTGAGGAGATTGTCCTTGACACTGTCTACATGCCTAAATGCAATGAGTTGCCAGACACGCCATGTGATTGGTGTGTTTAGAACATTAAGTGATGGAGGAAGAGCAGTGTACCAAAACAGGTGTACAATAAAGGTGGCCGGTGAGCTGTACCATGGTGTACAGTTGCATTATTAGAAGGCTGGAGAGACTGTGATGTGGTCATGGTCAAATGTCATGAATATAACACAAGGCACCATATAAAAAGGTTAACACAATATTGCCATCTGTACATGGAGCTTTATGTCTGTAACTGAATATTACCAGAGGTCCCCAAGTACAATTTGCACAGTGGAATCACTGACCGGGGATATAAAACGAGCCGTGACCCCTGTGTGACATCAAGACCCGGGATATAACAAGCCGTGCCCATGGTGACATCACATGCCAGGGACGCTTAACGAGCCGTTGCTCCTGTTTGACAATTTCCATGACCCTGGATATCTAACGAAGCCGTGCCCTGTGGGATCATCAAATGACCAGGGATATACGAGCCGTTGCCGCTGTGTGACATCACTACCAGTAGACGAGCCGCCTATCAGCAGCAGTATCGACTGAGCTGGTGACATCACAGTGACCGGTATCGAGCGCCTGATATGATAAAGACCGGATAATAGCACTGACCTGTGGGATGATTCAAGACCAAGAATATAACGCGCTGTGCATCTGTGTGGTGTCACTGACCAAGGATATAATAACCGTGCACCTGTGTGACTATTGTGATCAGGGACCGGTGTATATCTATGGCCGACATACATAAAGCGCTATAGAATGACAGCAACGCAGAAAACTTAAAAAAGTGGGGAATTGCGTCGGAGCCATTGAGTTTAAATTTTTTCCCTATTCAGACTATAGAATTATTTGCTGATGGTGGAAAACCCTTTAAGGGTGGTTGGTGACCACCAACTAGTTGCCAGCAGCGATGAGAAATCATGCAGGATGTTTAGTGCCTGAGTAGCACCCCGGACATGCGCTTTGTGTGAGGTTGACTACCAGTAGCTCTGGTCTGTCCTGGAGCTCGCGGGGCACGCGTGCTATTATTGGTCGGCTCGTTCTGTGACCACTCTGGTAAATGCGGCAGATACACGGCCATGTTCTTGGACCAGCGGGGAGAGCTGCACAGTTGTGTTGTGGGAAGCAGAGAGTTCAAACAAAATTGATATCTCAGCAGGAGATATGTGTTAGCACAAGGGTCCAATACTGCTGCAAACTCTGGTCACGGATAATTCTGCAAAAAATAAAACAGTGTTGGTGCGGTTTTTCCGCCTTTACAGTCCTATGGGGATAAAACCCTTCCCTTCATATACAGGCAGTCCCGTGTTACGTACAAGATCGGTTCTGAGGTGTGTCTTAAGTTCAATTTGTATGTAAGTCAGAACTGTATATTTTATTATTGTACCCCACCCCACATTGTGTCTCTGTGAAAATTGGATTTATAAAATGTTGGGTGTCAAGAATCAAGATTAATAATAAGCTCATTACAGACTCCTGGTGAACTGTTATAGTGTTTATTGGAGCCTAAGAGTAAAGTAAATTACCAACATCTAGGGGTCGTCGTAAGTTGGGTGTTCTTAAGTGGGACCGCCTGTATACGGGTGCAGGATCCGCTTACTCACTTTATATAACCTCTAGCAGTAACCGGTCCGCACAGGTAACCAATTAAGAGAACCTGTCACCAGATTTTGCCCCCTGGTCACAATGGCCTGCTGATGAAGGGTTACAAGTCCTCCCCATATCACTTAAATTAGCTGCCAGTGAGGCTGTACCTATTAACAGACATATTTCTAATTATGCACATTAGCTTTCTGACTCATGTCTGGATCTGTGACTCTTCTCTCTATGATAGCAGTGAGGCCCACTCCATTATTGTGACTGACGTCTGGGTTCGCCCATACATCTGCTCTGCCCTCGTGCCAGAAGGGCTGGTCTGAGTATTTCAGAAACTGCCGCTCACTGGATGTTTTTTCTTTTTCGGACCATTCTCTGTAAACCCTAGAGATGGTTGTGCGTGAAAATCCCAGTAGATCAGCAGTTTCTGAAATACTCAGACCAGCCCTTCTGGCACCAACAACCATGCCACGTTCAAAGGCCACAAATCACCTTTCTTCCCCATACTGATGCTCGGGAGAACTGCATGAGATTGTCTTGACCATGTCTACATGCCTAAATGCATGAGTTGCCAGACCGCCATGTGATTGGCTCTGGTTTAGAACATTAATTGGGTTAACGAGCAGTGTACCAAAACAGGTTGTACCTAATAAAGGTGGCCGGTGGCGTGTACCCTGGTGTTACAGTTGCATTATTAGGAAGGCTGACTTGAGAGACTGTGATGTGGTCACTGTCTAAATGTCATCGAATATAACACAAGGCACCATATTAAAAAAGGTTAACACATATTGTTACCATCTGTCATTGGGAGCTATTATGTCTGTAACTGATATTCAGAAGGTCCCCAAGTAAAGGGAGGCAGCAGAGCAGGATGTATGGCGAACAGACAGGTCAGTCAAATAATGGAGGTGGCTGCACTGCTAGTCATAGAGAGAAAGTCACAGCTTACCGACATGAGTCAGGAAAGGCTAATGTGCTACATATTAGAACTATGGTCGGTAAGTAAGGTACAGCCGTCAGCTGGCAGCTAAGTTTAAGTGATATGGGGAGGGATGTACCCTTCATGCAGCAGGCCATTGTGATACTGGGGGCCAACATCTTGTTTGACAGGTTCTCTTTAATGCTTGGTTCCTGTGCGAGACCGGGTACTGCTAGAGGTTATATAAAGTGAGAGTAAGAGGATCCTGCATCCCGTATACAGGCGGTCCCCTACTTAAGAACACCCAACTTACAGACGACCCCTAGATGTTGGTAATTTACTTTACTCTTAGGCTCCAATAAACAGCTATAACAGTTATCACAGGAGTCTGTAATGAAGCTTTATTATTAATCTTGATTCTTATGACAACCCAACATTTTTAAAAATCCAATTGTCACAGAGACCAATAAAATTTATTGGGTGGGGTTACAATATAAAATATACAGTTCTGACTTACATTCAAATTGAACTTAAGGAACAAACCTTCAGAACCGATCTTGTACGTAACCGTGGGACTTGCCTGTATATGAAGGGCAGGGTTTTTACCCCATAGCTGTAAAGGAGGACAATACCCACCAAAAGTTTTATTTTTTGTCAATTAAATCCGTGACGCAGATTTGCAGCAGTATTGGACCCTTGTGCTCACAAAGATCTCCGTCCTGACGATTCACTTTTGAACCTCCTGCTCCTCCACAACAAACTGTGCAGCATCTCGCCCGCTGGTCCAAGAAACATGGCCCAGTATCTGCCGCATTTACCAGAGTGGTCACAGCAACGAGCCGCTCCAATATAGCCAACGCGCCCCGCGAGCTCCAGGACAGCCAGAGCTACTGTATCAAACCTCACACACAAAGACTGAGGCCTGGGGTGCTACTCAGGCACTTAAGACATCACTGCATGTTTCTCATCTGCTGGGCAACTAGTTTGGTGTCACCAAACCACCCTTTAAGGGTTGTCCCACCATCAAGCCAAATAATTCATATAGTCTGAATAGGGAAAAAATTAAATAAGGCTCCGTACAATTCCCACTTTTTTAACGTTTTTCTGCTTGCTGTCATTCTATAGCGCTTTATGTTAGTTCCCAGTAGTATACACCGGTCCTGATCACCATGATGTCACACAGGTGCACGGTTTATAGTATCCTTGGTCATGTGACACACAACACAGATGCACAGCGCGTTATATCTTGTCATTATATATCCCACAGGTGCAGCTACTTATTGCCCGGTCTTGTGATGTCACCACAGGCGCATTGCTGATTATATCCCTGGTTCATGTATGTCACACGAGCTGCTCACGCTCGATATATCCCTGTCATGTGAGTCAACAGTGCGCCGGCTCGTTATATCTCCTGGTCATGTTATGTTCACACAGGTGCAACGGCTCTTACTATCCTGGTCATGTTGAATTACACAGGTCACGGCTTGTTAATCCCGGGTCATGGATGTCACAACAGGAGCACGGCTCGTTAATCCCTGGTCATGTGATGTACCACTGGGTGCACGGCTTGTATATCCCTGGTCATGTGATTGGTCACCAAGTGCAGGCTCCGTTTAATCTCTGTGATATGTGATGTCCCGTCAAACAGAACGGTTGGTTGTATCCCTGGTCATGTGATGTTCAACTGTGACAAATTGCTGAAAGTGGACAAGACACCGCTATAATAGGTCCCCTGTGAGTTTATCCCTATGACCGGAGGTGTGAGCATGAATTCACAGAAGTAGAAATAATCTACAAAATCAAGTCATCAGCCAACAATAACAGTACCAAGAGAAACAAACATGCTGCAAGTAGTTCAGCACGTCTACAGGAGGCTGCACTGACAGGTGCTGCTCCGCCCACCCAGGGTCCCCAGAAGAAATCAATCGGATAATTTCCACCTAAACCCGCCCACGACTAGCATGATGTTTTAATCACATTTTGGAATTGTTTTATAAATCCATATAAAGTTTAAATGCCTGAGAAAAAAAAAAAAAAAATCAACCAGGGAACGTTACTCATAGACCAGCAGAAAGAGGAGCCATGGATATAATCGAAAGAAGATAACACAGTCACTGGTGTCTGAAACTTGCGGACGGGATAACAACGATATGTATTTCTGCACCAGTTAGCTGCAGCAGTATTCAACTGTATGTTGGTTCACAATACACCAAAAAAAAGGTTAGATTTCCTTAAGGACAACCTCACCATCATGTAATCTACCATAAAAGGTTAGAATGGTGGTAGGTGCATCAATGGGACGTGAGGATAGCCCTTTTAAGTAACCTCACGTCCCCCCCCCCACTGTTTATAAATTTTCATTACCCTAATATGTTACATTATTCTGCGGCTACTGGGGCGTGGAGTAGCGCAGATCTGAGAGTTACCCGAGGCGGCTATCCACGCCCCGGGTGAGCCCATTACCCTCTACCCAGTTCGCGCCAGTCTGCTCTACCGCGCCGCACTCCGCCACCCCAACGCAGCCACACATGCCGCCCCGCCCTTTCCCGCCCGACCTACAGCCCATAGTGGCGCAGCTGCTCGGAGCGCGCACCGTCCGCGCGAGCATGCGCGCAGCAGGCGACGCTGCCGGTCACGTTGAGCGAATGCAGCGCGGCGATGTCGAGCATGCGGTCAGGATCGGGCGGACGAGGGCGCGCAGCTCACGATCTGCGCGCCGAACATGGTGAGTAGAGGGTGTAAAGTGGCTACCGGTTGCGTTGGAGTAGCGCCTCGGTAACCTCATTGGCGCTACTCCACGCCCAGTAGTCCGCATAAGTAATTAACATATTAAGGGTAATAAACAGTTTAAAAACATGCGGGGGACTGGGATTTAGGGGCCCTTAAAAGGGCTTATCCTCACCACATTGATTCACCTACCACCCGATCACCTTTATAGGTAGATTTGTTTTTTCGTGGTAGGTTTTTCCTTAAAGACTTGAGATATGTAAAATTAAATAATGCAAAACAAACCTATAGAAAACCAAAACGGCTGTAGTGGTTAACGACGTCGTCATATTAATATACTGACAGACGAATTCCTAAATAACATGAACTGACCCCAATAACAGTACACAAGTACGGACAACATACATGACCTTGCCCCAATATGTGTCCTCTATAAAATACAACTCTGATCGATATTCACCAAAAGTCTTAAAAGGTTAGTGGCTTCAGCGGATGGTAAGTGACTTCACGTTGAATGCACGTCCTTAAGCCAGACGTCACACTTTCTGATACTGACAGGCAATCGCTTACAGTCTATGATGACAACAAATAACAGTAATGACGTCACAGACAATAATAACAAACCTTCACAATGCAGCAGGGTGACCAATCACCGCTGGGTTAAATCCCCCCCCTCGCGCTCCCACAGCGCAACCCCAGAGACCCCACACACCCTGCGCCTCACCATTGGCACCCAGCCGCAGCGGCTCCCGGCAGGACCCGCTACCATGTCTCCCGAAACTGCCAAAATGCCGGAATGACGCGCATTCCTGCTATTATCCTTTCTTCCTCCTCCAACTCTCCATAGGGTCTGTCTCGCAGAGAGGAAGCGGGAGCGCGCGGTGCCGCATGTGTTACTACGGCAGGGGGGCACTCCTGCCAGAGAAGATGTTAGAAATTATATGTGATTTGCTCCCAACATTACTTCTGTTCTTTCATCATACAAGGTCTTTTTTTTCAGTTTAGATATCCCCCTCACCCGTTCAAAACCTAACTGACAGTTCCTTTGTCTGCGTTTCGACGCTCATTCGTTAAACTAGTTTTGGAAAGTTATAGTAGATAATATCAGGAGTAATTCCTCCGGAAACCGGTATGCATTGAGACAAAAAATGCTTGCGTGAAACTTGAGCACAACCATGTTTTGCCGCTATGCAAAAATTTGTTGGCGTTGCCAGATGGCAAGCATTTTGGCTGTTGGTTTCACCAATTGTTGTTTTTATTGCGTTAACACGATGTTTTGTATACGCCAATGCTTGACAGCAATTGATGCTCAGCTGTTGTGATTCATTACGCCAAGTGTGAATACACCATTTTCCTGAGGCCCGCTATTCCACTTGGTTGCAGATCACGTCAAATGCAACATATGGAAAACTGATGTTTTTTGCCTCTTGATTTTCGTTATTGTTTGATCTGTTCATAAGCGGTTCAAAGTTTTTCACACACGCAGACACATGTGTGCAAGGGAGCCTTAGGCCGGCGTCAGCACACGTGGCGTTTTGACCTTGTTTTTGGGCATTTTTAAGTCAGTCCTCTAATTAAAAAACGCAGTGCGTTTTTTTGAAACCCAGCATCAGTTTTGCCCAGTTATTTTACGCATTATCTTAATTGAAAACTAGTTAAAACAGAGCAGTTTTTTTTAAAAGCAATGCGTTTTTTAATTGACTGCTTAAAAACCGCCCAAAACAGGTCAAAGCTGTCACGTTCTCTCGTCGGGCCTTAGTAATAGCGATCGAGAAAAGCCCTCCTCGCAAAACTGTGTTGGACGCAACATGTGAACTTCTTATTGCATTATGCAGCGCAAAATGAACTTGTACCTGTGTGATGGTAACCAGTACCTTCTCTAACCACTGAAATTTCCTATTGAATGACACAAGCGGAGATCTGTAACTCATAAAATAAATTATACAAAAAGTATCTAAGATAGATTCTGATTAATAGATCGATAGGAGCGGTAATGTGTATACGATGGATAAGTTGTCGTACATAAATGAACATGAAGTACCAGAAAGCTGTAACACGGAGAAGCCGTTGTTGTACGCTCTTTTTTGATTTGGCAGCTGAACTCCGTGCCATCTGGAGCGCGCTCGCCCGCCGCCAGGGGAACTTATTACATCATAACCGCTCTTTCTTTACTTGCAAGCAGAACAGGTCTTGGGACTAGGTTTAGGTTTGTAGGTTAGGAACTGGAGGGGGGCTTCTTTGAATGATCCACCAAAAGTTTAAATGCAAAATAAAAAATTACAAAGTTTGTATATTTGGTACATATTGGTAAGGTAATTAGGCTGGGTGCAATTACGTTTTGTGCCATACGTCGTAAGGACATCGGGGGGGAGAGGGGGGATTCCGACATGTCCCTACTACATATGCACAGACATATCCACTTAATGCTGTATACAGTGGTGACATGTCACCAGAATGGCGGCGGGGGGGGCACAATGGCAGCAGGCCGAGGAAAGTGGCTGGAGCCAATGTATGGGGTTTTCCTTATGATTCACTGTCGCTATATGGGAACACGACATCATGGGTCCCCATCCTGCTGAGCCTCATATCAATACGATACATCTGTTCCCCAGATGCCTTCTATTGCCTCAGTTGAGCGTTTAAAAGTCACTCAGCAAGAAAGCAGTCAGGATCCTGACTTATTTATACTAAAAAAAAAATAACTATTTGTTAAAAGTTATGTAAGAACAAGGAGGCATGGGTACAACCAATTAAGATTACATTGATGTGTACAGAGGTCTGGCCATTTGTGCTGTTATTGTCTAGTGGCTAGTGGTCAACCGATCAAAGTGGCTCGATTATGTATCGATTATACCGATAACTTATTTTTATTTTTGCAAGAATGAAGCATTATTTAAAAGAAAATTACTCTTGAGAGATACCCCCAGCTATTAGTTTTAGGTTTTATATATTATTTCTTATAAGGGCAAGGAAGGGGCTTCTGTGACATATCGAGGCCCTGAGACTATTACATATTTTTAAAAGCTCTCATTCAATCTTTCACTAAAATAAACACTAACAGCTAAATGAGTACCGGATCTGTTACTCCCAACCACCCTGGATTCTGTCCCGCCCCTCTGCGGGAGTAATGCTCACTCAGCTCATACTCCAATGTGCTGGGGGGGCCACAATATATGGCGCAAGCTGCTGTGGAGGGTACCGATATATATTAATATAATAAGTTAATAGAGGGGGTAGCTGGGGGCACAGTAACACAGGGGCTACAATGTGATAGGGCGTGTGAACGCACAGGGGCACATTTACTTACTCGGGCTCCCTGCGCGTTTCCCGATCTGGATTGCAGACTAGGAATGCACTGTGCCGCAATTCACTTACAATTGTCGCTCAGCCCAATCCTGAATGTGCCCCACCTCAGGTTCAACCGACGTGGTTCTCCATATTTCCTGGTGCATGAAGTGCTTGGCTTGTAAACACATTTAAGAATTTTAAAGTACTCACTCTGTCCGAATCAGTGTGGATCGTCTGAGCGGGCCCTCATCCAGATTTCTGTCGCATTGAAAGCCGGCGTTCGAAGCGCCAAAAACCCCGATTGCGTATTAATAATCCCCCTTCTAAATCCATATCCCGCAGACCACCGCGTCCTCAAAAAAGTCGAAAACCCCTACGGAAATCTGCCACGGGACCCTCATAAATGACCCATGTGTGAGGGGGGGGAAAAGGGGAATAAACATAATGCAGCTGATGGGAACCTTTTGAGCTTGGCGTGTCAAAATTCGCCAAAAAACCGAGCATAACTCGGGTGGATGTGTCACCCTTGACAAAAAACATAATTTTGTGATATTTATATAGTTTAAATATACCAAATATGTATAATATTTATTCTAGGGTTCTTTACTCCTAGTTGTGTGATGAGTCCTACCATGTACCAATAGGCAGTATATGGGGGGATGTTTCCACATCATCTATTTGTAATTACAATGTCAAATACGCACATTGTAATAGATCTTTTCATAATCAGACACTTTGAAAGCTTAGTAACCTGCAAACTTGTCATGGAGTTTTCCACAGGTTGACTGAGGCTGTAACGATGTTCTTGTGTCTGAGGATGTGGTGTACCTCCTCTATTCCCTGCGGGAGATGGTCAGAGTAGAGGGTGACATATCACAACAACTCCCCTATCCCCGCCAGCACAACTAGCAGGAGCTGCAGAGTGATTTTCTGGATGTGAGGTCGGTCACCTCGTCCTGTGCTGTAAGGCCCCGGGATGATCCCTGTGTCTGACTGAGACACGAGGCAACAGCTCACCGGGGGAGGGGCCGCCCAGTGGGAGGGAGAGGAGAGGGGGAAGTTATGTGACTCAGTCATGTGGAATCTCTCACCCCGGCTAACTTCACCTGGCAATGGCTGGAGCCGAGGATTAAACTTAAAAACTCTCCGGCAGCCGACGTGTCACTGAAATGGCTGGTGTCGCAGCACTGACAACGCTGTGTCATAGGTTTAGCCATCACTGCATAATGGGAAAATTATATTGTGTGGTATTGGATTGAAAGGACAGAGCAAACGCAAGCAGGGTGCACTGTATCCACGGGATCTCAGGTCGCGGCTCCCACGGATCCATGCACCCCGCAATAAGAACTAATCCCTATTCCTAACCTAGGGCGCGTGCGCGCGCCAACCTCAGGAGGTTTAAAGGGCCATGCACGTTGATGGTGCCTGGTCCTTTCAGAAATACGTTCAAAATCTGGTGTCTCCCCAGATTCACTGCCGATCTTCGTCTCTTTGCCGTTAAAAAGCATGTATCTTTTGCACTTGTTGCAGTGATGTGATTCCCTGACTGTTCTCGTTTAGACATTCTCTGTCTGCTGACCTCTCTTGCCTCGACCTACTTGACCCCTGCCTTGAACTTGGCCTCAGACTCGTCTGTCCCCGTACCACGTCTCCGATTTTCTGTACGGAAAGACCTGCTGGGTAGAACGATGCGCAAGTCAACTAGCTTTGCGCTGCGGCTTCTGGAGAAATCCGGGTACCACTTTTAGACTCTGGTCCCAGGGTCGCTTGTGTCTTGTCCGCGGGTGGTACGAGGATCCCCACTGCCAATGAGTATGACACGCTATTCTTTTGATTCTACAACCAAGCTAGAGGGTATGCTGGGTTACAACTCTGAAATCTGTGGTTATTTCCTCAAATTTTAAGATTTACCTGTTGGACAGCCCACTAGTAGGGTTTCTGTCGTTCATTGTGTTACCTCCCCTGCTTTTTTTTCCTTCCGTCTGGGCAATACTTGTGTATTTAGGCCGGTCGTGAGTTGCTTGTGATGTACACTAGATTTGTGTGCAACTGAGTTCCATTATCCGATGTGAGTTTTTGAACTGCTTCCCCAAAAATCTCGTCAGTGTGATGTTACCTCACAACAACTTATCACTAGTGGATGCTGTGCTTCTGTTTCCGTAAACAAAACCAAACACTTTTACCCATATCCACGGTGATTTTGGAATGTTTTCTCAGACAACATTGCACTTCTGTAAGTTGTAAATTATAATGATAGTTTTGGTTCGTTCTGAAAAAAAAAGAACCATTTGGCAAAAGTTGGAAAAATTTTGCAAAGTCTGAAATGTTTCTTTCAGGCAGATAGTTAAAGTGCCACCGCAAGAGCCTTGATAACTAACTTTTCTGGAAGTGTTCCTCTTTAATGTGTACATGAATATTGTTATGCCTCCTCCACATTTTTTCTAGGATGATATGAAGGTGCAGACCTTTAGGTGCGTTTTTTTCAATTTTCATGAAAAGTGCCAAACTCACATTTTGAGGGAGACAACTACAGTTTTCAAGTTAATGAAAGGGCTTAATAATAGTAAAACCCTAATAAATTATCCCACTAATAGAAACTTTCACCCTCAACTTATGGGAACAACTTCTATTAACGTCTATCACCTTTTTAAGTGTTTCACATGGGTTAAAACGGAAATGGAAGTGCGTTGTAGAAACTTTTGATTTTTTTTTAAATGACATTCATTTATTTTGACCAAATTTTACACGTTCATAAGTGAATAAAATGATGCATTGCTCTGCAAGTTGATGCCAATTCAATTTCCTCCCAAGTGTACTGATACCCATAAGTGTGGTGGTTAATGCGTGTAAGGGCTCACGGCCGTGGCTGGAATGAAGAGTCAGAGCATTCACAGCAGATTTGTATTGTCATGTACTGTTTCTTAAAATTATGGTAATGAGAACATGAGGGTTATCATTTCACTGCAGGGTGAGATTACAATGTATATATAATTCATTTTAGGGTCATTGCTTATTGAGATTTTAATAAGTATTTCAAGGGGAACACAAACAAAATTAATTTTATTTGGATTTTAAGCATTTTCCCCACTCACAAACATAAGATAATATTTTATCTTTATTCTCTGGTTTCATATCGATTATGGTGATACCTCATTATATGTTTTTTCTATCTTTGCTTAATTCTACTAATATTTCCAATATTAAACATTTTTTTGTGAGGTATTGATATAAAATTTTATATTGATGGGAAGTTGGAAGCCTTTTTGTGTTTTTTTTAGATCATTTACGCGGTGGGTTCAATATTTTTTTGATTCTTGTACAGATTAAAGCGAGCAGTTGATGTGGTGATACCAAATATGTACATTTTTTGTGTTTAAAGACTTTATTGTTGGATTTTTATTTGTATGGGGTGATTAGTGGACTGTGTTTTATTTTATTTATTTAAAATGGTGTCTAAAAATTACTTTTTTTTTTAATTTTAAAAATTTCGAAGACTGGGGCGTACACAGCGTTACATGTGGTACCGAGCATGCTGACACATGCGCAATTAGTACAGACCGCTTCCCGCTAGGACGCGGAACCTGGTGTGAAGAGAGGCGGCAGTCTAGGTGCACAAGCCGGACCCCGGGGCTAACCGCATGAAGATCGGATCCCGGTAAGCCTCACCATCTCCAGGGGAAACACCACCGGGTTTTAGTGCGGGGGTCTGGGCTGTGATGTTTAGCAGACAAGCCTACCTGGCACCAGCAGCAGCCTGATGTCCCACACATCTCTCGGAAGGATGTGACGTGGAAAGGTAGCGTGTGAAAAAGTACCTAATGACCGGCCTTAAAAAAAAACATGACACGCGGTCATTAAGGGAAATATACCATATTTGTTATAGGGAAATTAGTCACTAACACAAGGGGGGAGATTTTTTATAAAAGTGTAATTCTCAAGGGTTCTATCGACTTTTATATCTGGGCTTCAAAACCTCCTAATCATTGTCAGGTGTACTTTCCAAATTAAATAGTCTGTGTCCAGCGCGGGAATTTGACTAAACTTGAAGGAAGACAAGACCCCTTTCCTTGCAGGAAGTTAGCACCAGACTGATAAGTTTGATTGAGGGCGGACATTATTATGAAAACCTAAGGCACTTTACATAGGCGTAATAGGGGAAGCAGCAACTATAATTGGGTGTTCTCAACCCAGTGAAATGTAATACTATTTGGCTAACTTCACACAAAGGTCTAATACTATTGGCTACATGCAAATACTGAAACTCCCAGGTGCTGCGGCTGGATACCTCCTCTAGTGGGCTAGTGGCATAAGCCATTTGTTTGCAGAGGGAAAACAACCAAACTATAGTTAATCACTAACACAAAGTTATATAAATGATACTGAATCTTTAAAAATGTCCGACAATACGTAAAGATGGCGTCTGAGTCCAGTGTATATCTTTACAATTCCCCCGCTTTTGAGCTTTGCAAGGCACTTGTAACTGTTGTCCAGAGTGACCTCCTCAAACTCACAGGTACCCACAGGTGCTAAGCCCTTACCTGCCTGGACTTGTAACTCTTCACCAAGATCCCTGGGCCAGTCACTCGGGTTAACAGGCCTGAATACTCCAATTACATGCTTGTGTTTCATAGTTTATGGTTATTAACAGGCGGTTCTTTCAACAGTACGGTATTCCTCCACAACCGGGACTCTCCTTACATGGTTCTTACCACCTGGACGGCCCATCTGGGACATGTGGACTTGATGAGGGGAGCCCAACCAACCACGCAATAAGTGACGAGCGCAAATCACAATCCCCAATATCACCCTCCCCATCCCATTACAGAAACCTTCACAATCCCCAACTACAAAGTGAGAGGACAAATGTCCCACCCCAGAGTTTCTCTCGAGTTCCCTGGACAGTCTTCAATCTCTTCAAGTTGCATGGTAATGGATCCACAGGGGCGATGTATCCGGGATGTACTGCGACAAGCCACTCCCACCACTTACAGACTCTCCCTTCTCAGCAAGGATCTTGTTCCAAAGCTGTGCGTTCTTGGGAAGCACCGGATACAATCACAATCTCTGTTGCTAAGACATACAACCAAGTAACCCAACCACCATCTTACTCGACTCTCTGGGGAATAATGACCTCTAGTCCTGGCCCATGATCGTTGTGGGCCTTGGTACTCATTGTGACCCCCCTTGGTTCTCCACTGTATCATTAAACTTGTCATAGGCCTCTCACCGACCTCCAGAAATCCTTTGGTTCTCTACCTTTACTTTTATGTGTCTGATCATCACTTATCCCTGGGGATCCCGAGGAAGAATACCACAAGTGTTATACACCATACACTCACCTCCCAGCCTCTCTGGCAGGACCTGACCTCTACCTATCCCCACAAATTCGTACACATCAGACACTGCTGCTAATACAGGGTTTACCTGTTGTGTCCATTGTTATAGAAGGTCATTGTCTTGTTGCCAACCGTGGGGTTAAAGTCTCCATACCCTGGGGATCCTGGTACCCCTAATAGATCAGTATCGTCATGGGTTGGGGTGTTCCCTGAGTCTACAGTCGAGACTGTCTCTCTGGTGCGTACTCTTACCACCACGTAGTCTCCGGCTTCAAGGTATTGTATCCGAGAGTCTACTGTCTTGGATCGAAAAAGTAATCAGAAAACACTTTTGCGGACCTTTCCAAGGTCCTGGACTCCACTGTATTGGCTGTTCCACCCTGGTTTCCTGCCATCAGCGTATAGGGTCTATGGAAAGTACGGGGCCTAGTCTGGTTGGCTAGCCAAAAAATAATCAAAGGGACAATCCCATCTTTCTGTTGGGTTTGGTCCTACAAATAATGGTGGGCAGCAGAAAGACTCACTCATGGTTTCCCTGTTCTTACTTACTCATGGCCTCCCCCGGTTCTCTGACTAAGAGTGCCGTTTATTCTCTCAAACCGACAACTTAATTCGGGTGAAGGGTAAGGGTTTGTGCGGGCCTGTTTCTACCCAGGAGTGGACAGCTTTAGGTTTTTACCTGTCAGTGAGGTGCGACTGGACTCTATGGTCTCCGGAGTCCAACCTGCAGAAAAATCGCACTCACCAACTCCTTGGCTGCCGCTCTGGCGTTAGTACCGTAGTCATGGGAGAAGCTTCCTGGCACCCTGGAGATGATCAATGCACACAAGCACGTACTCCTAGGGCCACTTTTTGGTAGCTGATAAAATCCATTGCAGTTCTCTGGAAGGGATACCAGCGGCTTGGGCTGCACCTTCCGTTGGGGTCTTTACCACCTTTACCCGGGTTTTGTGGCGGGTTCAAGACTATACAGGCTTTCACTAGTCTAGTGACGGGGAGTAATTGTCCGGGCAAACCAACTTAGGGTTTATGAAGCACTAGCACTGGCCCATTTTGGGATGTTTAATGTGTCCGTAGGCTACTCGACTTACTGTCGGGTGCAGGGCTCTGGGCAGGCACACTCTATCTCCAGCATCCATGTCCATTAGCATTGCATCTTGGCTCCATGCTTCCTCCACACCCTCCTTCACTTCTGAGACTTCTCGGGTCACCAGGGACTGGAAACACAGTGGTGATTCAACTTTTAGCTCAGAACTCAACCGAACTGAGACTTCAGGACAGTTCTCCAGGCTCATCTGTGCAGCTGCCGTCGACCATCCCTGTCACAAGCCCATACTTGCCTTGGCTTGTGGAGTTACACATTGTGTGGTGTTTAACTTTTACTATCCTCACCATCTTGATGTAGTAAGGGAGCATCCATGAGCTCTATCACCAGCGTGCCATGCTTAAAGGGGGTTTTTTTCCCTGAGAGGTGAGAATCTCTGCAGCCTTGCATATGGGTTATAGTCCGTTTTAGACCCCAAGACTACTATACTTGAGATAGATGTTTTGCCCTTTTACCTTCCACCAGCTGTACACTTCCTTCCCGAGGCCCGTCATCTTCACCTCCTGAACGGCTTTGCCTGTGTGGGGGAGTGGTTTGCTTGTACTACATCATGTGCGCCACTGACACTGTATTTCAGTGTAGAACGTCTGTCCTCTCCCGCGACCTGGAGCCATCTATGAAAAAAAACTTCAACATCTGGGTAATCACCCTTCCTCCCCCCTCCTGAATCCTGGAGAAGACTGGGACCCAGAATGAAGGATTCAGAGCTGTGACCTATCATGTGTCTGTGGAATCAGGAGTGCACACTGAGTCTGAGCTGGTCGAGGTCTTTGCTCAAGATGCTGGGCTGTACTTGGTGAGGACAATGTGAAGTATGTGGGGTTTGAGGTTTGCAACTCACTGGCCTTGATGAGCAGATTTGCATGGTGCGCTACGCCAACCTGAGGGTGTCCTCATGACTGAGTCTACAACCCGGGCCCTAATAATGGCCACTGGGGAGGCCACCACGTTCCTGGGGGGGACTCGGGCACATGTGGGGTGGCACTAGATACTCAGTGCAAAATAAAACAAAGTTTGATCCTCAGTGGGAGTGCTAGGGCCATTGCACACAGAATTGTCAGCTTAGCTATAGAATGCAACAATTTCCTCTGTACTAAGGGCAAATGGGAAGAGGCAATTCAATTATCCAAGGGGGCAACATCAGGATTGGGGGGCAGACAGACTTATCCCAGCGCTGCAAGAACGGGGCTGGCCAGTCCTGGAAACATGTGAAGAGGATTAGGGCACTAAGGGCAGGAGCCTATTCTGGACTGGCCAGCTGTGTTTCCCTCTGTCAGTATCTGCCTGTGCTGAAGGAGCAGTGGCCTAGGTAAGACCACCTTCTCCTGGCAGTACCGGGTTTGTCTCTGGGAACTTTACAACCCTTCTGGTAACAGAAACACATAAGGTCAAATAAATGCTCCTGGCAAACAAAAACAGTTAGGTCCCTCTCCGCAGTACTGAAAGGAGAAACATCACAGTAAGGGATAGTCTGTCCATCTACTCCCTGTAGGGGCCGTGTAGTTATGGAGTCCTGGCTGGGGCGTTTACCCCTCTGTGGGAGTCTACTCAGATATATACTGGGAATACTACACTGTAAAGGCAATATTTAACTGGAAATCCTCATGTAGGGACCACAGAAGGAAAACATTTGCCCAACAGGAAGAGTTCTACATGAAAGGCACTAACTCTATTGTGCGGGGCTTTCAGAAGAGGGGGACTGTTCTTGCTGACATCCTTGTCCATTACACCCCCCTTGTCCCGCCACTGTTGGGGCCCGTCTACCTGCCGGCATTTTATTAAAACATCCGCCAGGACACCTCAAGGGTGAACAGAAGCTATCCTATAACCCAGCCTACAGTGTAGATCATAGGCAATTAACTTTCGGGAGTACTTGAAAATATACTGCCTTAAGAGTGGCCACACTGAAAAATTGGTTGGCGCGTGCTGTCAATCGTCTCTAACCCCCCAGATACGGGGGGGGTGGAGTCTCTAAGGGGTGCTGGTCTGCATAACAAACGATTTTTTTTTTTTTTTTTAATGAGCACTCTTAGGATTTCCTGTCCCTCTGTCCTGTCCGTCTGTAGTCACTGGTCTAAGTACTCCAGTTATCAAACCACTCCACTTGCCTTTGGTCATTAACTCTCTACCTTACTCAAAACAACCTTTGCCTGGGTGTGCACTTTTTGTCTTTGGCCAGCCACCATTTACATCAACGTGCCTGGTCTCCTACCCTTGCACACTCGGGTATATCTAAATACACCAAAAACTTCAAATACTCATAAACTCCTTTAAAACCCAGTCTTTACCTTTCCTGTGTGCTCTATGTCCAGTTTCCTTTTTTTAGGTCTGCAGTGTCCAGCTACAGTCTTAATTTTGCTCACTACCCATTTTGTGGAATCTGTGGAATATCTTGATTTGTTCAGGGCTATAGATATCCTCCGTACATACAGCCTACCAGGACTACCCGCTAACTATCAGTACAAGTACAAATTGAACTCACACATATCTCAGGAAATACAAGGAGACACCCTCAACTGTAAAATTCCCAGTCAGGTCCTTTCCTGCCTACTACTGTCCTTTCCCGCATTCACGGGGCCTGCTCAATCCCGAAGGACGATACATAAATTGGCCAGAATTTGTCTCTGCAACTTCCAGATTCTATCCGCCTTACGATGAACGAAAATCCTCCACCATCACAACTTTCTGAACTATCTCAACAATACACAAGAGGGGCAACTTTGCGACCTTTTTCTCTTTTAAAAAAAACAAACATACATTGTCACTCAGTCTCTGTCCACTCACCTTACAAGATATCATTTGACGAAATTATAGTGAAACATACGTCTTATATATGGACATGTAAGGCAAGTAATGAATATCACACAAGGAGATGACCTTACCCAAGTCCCTTTCAGCCAGTGAAACCAAACTACAGCAAGGTAGACAAAAATAGACTTGACTTACCACCGCCGACGATAGCGGTATTGTCAGTTGCTGTACTGGCGCACTGACTCTTTAGGAGGTCCCTCGATGGTTAGATGTCCCTAAAGTATGTGCCCACACCATGGCGCGCCAATTCTTTAGATTTATATCTGGGGCTCAAACCCTAATCATTGTACCTTTTTTAGGTGACCTCAAATTAAATGAGTCTGTGTCCAGCGCTGGATTTGACTAACTTGAAGAAAGAAAGACCTGTCCTTGCAGAATTAGCCAACAAGACTGATAGTTTTATTGAGGGACGGACATTTATAGAAAATACATAAGGCAACTTACTAAGGGTGGTAATTAGGAAAGCAGCAACTATAATTGGGTGTTCTCACCCAGGAAATGTATACTATTTGGTAATACACAAGGGTCTAATGTACTATGGCTACATGCCAAATACGATGAAACTTCCCACGGTGCTCGCCTGGATACCTTCCATCTAGGTGGTGCTAGTGACGCACTAAGCTTTTGTTGCAGAGGGAACACCCAAACTAAGTTTATCATACACAAAGTTATATGAAATGAAGTACTGAATCTTTAAAAGTGGCCGACAATCTAGTCATGGCTCTGAGTCCTCAGTGTCAATCTTTACCAGGTGATGGCACACGTGGCGTTTTTGAACGTGTTTTTTTGGCCCGTTGTAAGCCAGTCCGTTTAAAAAACTCATCTGTCTTGACCAGTTTGAATTAAGATAATTGGTCCAAACCTGTCAAACAGATGGTTTTATAAAAACGCATGCATTTTCTGAGTGACTTGCTTGAAAACGGCCGCCAAAAATGTGTTTCACAAACGCCAGTTGCGATCACCTTAAAGTACATGTACTCAGTCGTGTGTCACTAGTCCTGTCACCTCTACCTGTTGGGCAGGCTACGACAAGGACATCCCAGCCTTTACTACTGTTTATTTATACATTATTCATTGTAAAATCATCTATTCTTCATCATGTAAAAGGCCTGGTCAGCATGGTCAGTGATGTTCCCCTTTTACCCCCTCCCTCTCCTCCCCCTGCTCATTGTCTGTGTAATGTATAGTAAAGCACTTGCTTAGTGGCAGTGCTGTACCGCGACATGCTCATCCTCCTAATACACAGAGGACCCAGAACATCATCTACACATGATCTGACATGTTCTAGCCTATAACAGGCTGCCTGGAGCTGCGGTATCTACTCCTAAACACACACCACCATGCACACAGAGAGCTGACAGGGGGTGTGGCCACCAGCACCAGAGAGCACATCATATATCAGCCTCACATCATTATACAGGCTGTCAGTCATGCAGTGGGGGTGTGGATGCCTCCCACTCATGAATAGAGCTGGCACGCTTGAATATATCTAATGCTTCTGGACATTTCACAGGTCCTTTTGCATCACAGCGTTAGGACCTATTGCTTAGTTTACGGCATGTAGAGGGCATAGGGGATGAGGCAATTGCCTTAATGGCGTTTATGAAAATATATTTAGTTTAGAGAGGTTATTTTGGCTTATCGGGTTCTCTTTAGATCTGTCAGTTCTGAGAGCAGAACTGTTTCTAGTTGCCTATGAAACCATACAGAGCGCTCAGCTTTCATTTTCTTACAGCTGTTTATACAATGAAGCTGAGCTTTGGATGGTTCCCACTGGGTAACTTAGGCAGTTTTACCTCAGACACTTGATAAATCTCCCTTTGTGTTTGGGGAGAAGATGTTGTGGCCTGGACGCAGCCTTTGGCAATGTGTGCACTTTTTTAAGTGTTTTTATATCTGTGATATTGTTTGAAATCGTTTACACATTTCTTGTCTTGCGTTATATGGAACATTTCTTCCACCTTCAAGACCGAGACACTTTCTTTTGCCAGCGCCGGAATATGGGAGGTCCTGTCGTTGCAGAAAGAATTTGAGTTGTTTTTTTCATTAGTTCCATATTTTTCGAATTTGTCTTTTTCTGATCCACTTTAATTTTCACTTTTTTATGTGCTGAAGCACAAAAGTCTTGTACCCTTTACAGAGTTTTTTTTTTTATCTAGACAATAACACAAACTTTCCGATTTGTTTGCCATATTACGGACTCAGCATTTTGTATAGGAAAACTGGAATTGTTTTTGACAGTTGGAACATTTCTTCAAAACGTTATCTGACATTTTTAAAAAAACTGTTTTATTGAAACATACGGATAATAAACGAACAGTTGCAAAATACAAGTATCTACATGGGTCTATAAAGTTGAGGCATTTAATGATATTTAGTTCTTCTTTCTCATCGCTCTTATCACAGTGTACATGTAAATCCATAGTAAATGTACAATCTACGCTGAGACAGATTATGGATAAGTCAGTAATACAGTGTAAACGCAAACTAAACACACTTTTTGACCATTTTGTAACTTTTATAAACTTTTTTTTAACAACTTTATAAAATACTGACCTGGTTACAAACTGTGAAAGAAAAACAAAAAGAGTGAGGGGACTACGTATTATACTCGAGTTATAAGCCGACCAGCGATAAGCGAGAGCCCTAATTTCCACCAAAAATGGGAAAAACCTATTGACTCGAGTTATAGCAAGGGTGGGAATGCATGGTCACAGACCCCCCCACCCCCAGTATATAGCAGCCAAGCCCCCGTGTTAGTATTACAGCCTGCCCCTGTAGTATAAGCTGCCCCCAGTAGTATTACAGCCAGCCCAGCCTGCCCCCAGTAGTATACAGCCAGCACAGCCTGCCCAGTCGATAAGCATGCCCCCTGCTAAGTATAGCCTGCCCCAGTAGTATACAGCCAGGCAGCTTGTCCCGCCCCGTATTATACAGCCAGCCCAGCAGGCCCCCCGTTAGTATACAGCCTGACCAGCTTGACCCAGTAGTATACAGGCATTCCAAGCCTGCCCAGTAATTAACAGCCTGTCCCCAGTAGTATACAGCTGACCCAGCTTGCCACAGAGTACAGCCACCCCAGGCCTGACCCAGTAGTATACAGCCTGTCCCCAGTAGTATACGCCTGCCCTCCAGTGTATACAGCCTGCTCCCCAGTAGTATCAGCTGACCAGCTTGCCCACAGTAGTAGACAGCCACACCAGCCTGCCCCCAGTAGTATAACAGGGCCTGTACAGTAGTAACAGCTGCCCCAGTAGTTATACAGCCACCCCGACTGCCCCAAGTAGTATAAAGAACCACCAGCCTGCCCCCAGTAGGATACGCCTGCCCCAGTAGTAAGTATACAGCCAGCCCAGCCTGCCCCCATAGTATACAGCCACCCCAGCCTGCCCCCTAGTAGTATACAGCTGCCCCCAGTAGTATACAGCACTGCAGCAGGCCACCAGTAGTATACAGCCACCAAGCATAAAAAAAAACCCCAAAAACTTACATTCTCACCCTTGGTGGCCCCGATGCAGCAGTGATGCTCCCCCGATGTCAGGCGCGGATCGTCTGCTGGCTTCCCGGTTCTCTTCGTCTTCTGTACGCCTGCAGGAGGTTACAGAAAGAGAAGAGGATAGGAAGCCCGAAGAGGAGCCGCGATGATGACATAGCCCGGAGCAAGCAAGCACTGCTGCATCGGGGAGCCCACAAAGAGGGGAGAGGGGGGGGGGCGATCCCCGCCACCTTCCTGTTTCCCTCGACAAATCATTTACATCGCCTCCTATACCATTTGGTCACCGTCCCGCTCATCCTACCTTGTTCTCCCCGACCCCCCCCTTTTTTTACCTCCCCCATCTTTGCTCATCTACCTCCGACCGTACTAACTCTCCCCACTCCTCCCTCTTCCCTAGAACTTCTACACTTTTTGCTCATGTTGATCCTGAGTGTCACCCCGACCCCTTTTTTGTGTTTCTAATTCCTCCTAACCCCCTTAAGTGCTATTGACATATGTAATGACTCGTGTATAAGCAGAGGTGAGGATGGTCAGCATTTTTTGTGCTAAAAAATTGGCTTATGACACGAGGATTATACGGTTATATTATACTATATAGTCTAAATTGTCTAATATATATTTAAGCCTTTATTCTAATCTATATAGACCCATAGAGTATAATAAAATCAATATTTTTTTTAATTACAAAATGGCCCCTCGGGACGATTTCCCTGCCTACTTGTATTTTGAGTATTTGCCCTGTTCTACAGAAACAAAGATGGCCGCCCGGGGCTTCCTCGGCGCCCACGTGACTGGGGCTAAGGAATTTACCCAAGAGTAGGACAGCCGTGCGGCGCCCTCTGGTGGCGGGTGGCATGCAGCCAGTGGTGAGCTGAATGAGCAGAGAAGAGAAAGGGAAATGGCGGCGGCCGGCGCTTGAGCTGACCGGGGAGCCGGTGGTGAGAGAGCTGGCCGGGCGGCGGTGCAATGCGGGGCGGCCCGGGGAGCAGGCGGCGGACAGAGAGAGGGAGCCTGCCCAGGACAGCAGCCCGAAGCTCTTCCGACTGGACATGGTTGAAGACCCGGAGGAGCCTGAAATGCAAGGCCAGACGGGAGGGTTCATCTCAATCCGCGCACCCGGCTCCGGACCAGAGCCGGCTACAGAGCAGGACAAGCAGACCGCCAAGAGGGTGAGGTACCGGACACAGCGGGGAGAGGAGGGACGGCACAGCGGCGGCCACTTGTGTATGACCGGAGCCTCCGCCGTGCACCAGTGCACT
Source organism: Engystomops pustulosus (assembly GCA_019512145.1). Taxonomy (NCBI): domain Eukaryota; kingdom Metazoa; phylum Chordata; class Amphibia; order Anura; family Leptodactylidae; genus Engystomops; species Engystomops pustulosus. The sequence continues at coordinate 9,083,303 of CM033643.1, read as the reverse complement.
GAGAGAGGGGGAGAGATATTATATCATATTATAAAGTATAACAGGGGCCGGGGGGAGAGATATTTATATGATATATAAAGTATAACAGGGACGGGGGGGGGGAGATATTAATGATATTATAAGTTATAAACAGGACAGGGGGTGGGGGGGGATGATAATTATATCTATTAATAAGTATACACGACAGGGGGAGGGAAAGCTATATCTGATATTATGAAGTATAGCAGACAGGGGGGCGAGAGCTATTATATTCAATATATAAGTACTAACAGGACAGGGGGAGAGATAGTGTAATCTATTATAAGTAGAGAGGATGCAGGGGAGAATATAGATTATATCATATTATAAGTAGCACAGACAGGGGGGATGATATTATATATCATATTATAAGTATAACAGGACAGGGGGGGGAGAGAGATATTGATATGATATTATAAGTATAACAGGAAGGGGGGAGAGGAGTATTATATGATATTATAAGTATAACAGGACAGGGGACGAGATATTATATGATAATTATAAGTATAACGGACAGGGGGAGAGATATTATAGGATATTATAAGTATAACAGGCACAGGGGGCAGAGATGGTTATATGATATTATACAGTATAAACAGGACAGGGGGATAGTATTAAGAATTATAAGTAACAGGACAGGGGGGGGAGAGATGGGAGGGAGAGTATTATATCATTATTATAAGTAGAACAGGACAGGGGGGGGGATCTGGGGGGGAGGATATATATCGCATATTATAAGTTATAACAGGAACGAGGGGGGGGGGATAATATCATTATTATAAGTATAAAAGGACTGGGGGGGCATGAGTTGGGGATTATATATCAATTATTGTAAACAGGACAGTGGGGGAGAGATAGTCTATATCAGATGATACGTAACAGGACAGGGGGAGAGATATATATCATATTGTAAGTATAACAGGACAGGCGGAGAGAATTATAAGTATCACAGGACAGGGGGAGAGCTAATTATATGCCATACTTATAAAGTTAAAGCAGGAACAGGGGGAGAGGAGAAGCATGAGTATAAGTATACAAAGGACGGGGGAGATATATACGTGATAACAGGACAGGGGAAAGATATTATAAGGTATAACAGGGACAGGGGGAGAGATTATTAAGTATAACAGGACAGGGGAGAGATATTATACGTAATAACAGGACAGGGGGAGAGTGTAATATAAGTATAACAGGACAGGGGGAGAGAGAGTTGTAATATAGTATAAACAGGACAGGGGGACGAGTGTTTTTTAAGATAGAGTGTAATATAAGGTATAACGGACAGGGGGAGGGTTGTGTAATATAACGTATAACAGGTACAGGGGGAGGTGTAATATATAATATCATATAATCTAATGAGGACAGGACCGGACAGGGGAGAGTATAATATCACCGAATATAATAGGACAGGGCGGATTGGGGGGGAGCTATTAGAGAATTTAAGTATAAAAGGACAGGTGGGGAGAGTGTAATTGTAATATCGACAGGAATATAACAGGACAAGGACTGGGGGGGAGAGTTTAATACACTGGGTATATTATATAAACAGCACAGCACAGTGTATTATATGTAGCATAATAGGGACATAGGGGCTACATTATATTACAGTGATATATACACAACCATAATATAATAAAAGACAGTATGTCTGTGATAAGACAATGGATTATTACAGGATGGATAGTCATCGACTGCTTATTATCAGCACCACAACAGTACTATATAATATGTATATTGATGACGTTACAGGACTTTTATATCTGACCGTTCGTAACATTATAATACAGGACAGAATATGGACCTAGGACACTGGGATATACAGAAACTGGATCGGACCAATTTAAACTATATATTACGTAAATTATACGACGGGTGAACATATTTAACAGACTGTACATTTCTATTGTATCTGGAGGACATTATAACACGTATACAAGTTACCATTATTATGACAGGCGAGAAGTTCTTTAATTATATTGCAGGACCGGCTGTGTACTATTAAACAGTCAATTATGTTGGACAGGACAAGGAGTTTATTACTGTAGCACAGGAATTATACTCCCATTAAAGGGCAGAATACATTATTTAGCAGACAGGAGCGTTAAAACAAAATCATATAAGACATTTATTATATTAGCGGCCCAGTGTGTAATATTGGAAGACAGTTTATTATTCACATAGTAGTGACTGGACTATTACATTGTACCGTGAGTTATATGATAATGTATTACAGGTAACTTACTAATACGGGACTATATTATACTGTATTAAAGCACGATGTGCATGTGTATTACACTGTAGTTGATTGTGTAATGCTACATCAAAGGTTGTAAGCTACATGATAAAGATTAATGTGTCCTGGTGCAGAAGTTTATAATTTATTATAGGAGATACGCACAGAACTGCTGTGTATTACACACGCATCCTGCCTGGTGGTGTTTGACACGTGTGTGGTCCGACTGCATGTGTGTGGCCAGTGTGTGGCCTTGGCCTGTGTTGTGGCAGTTGGTCGGCCGCATTGCCTGTGTGTGGCACGTGTGTGGCCGCATGCCTGTGTGTGGGCACGTTGTGTGGCCGCCTGCATGGTTGTGGCAAGTGTGTGGCGCATCTGCCTGTGTGGGCACGTGTGTGGCGCCTCGGCTGTGTTGTGGCCAGGTGTGGCGCCTTGCCTGTGTGTGGACGTGTGTGCCCGCCTGCCTGTGTGTGGAACGTGGGTGGCCGCCTGCCTGTGTGTGGCACGGTGTTTGTGGTCCGCTGCCTGGTGTGTGGGCAGTGTGTGGCCGCAGCCTGTGTGTGTGAGACGTGTGTGGCAGGCTCGCCTGTGTGTGGCAGTGTGTGTCGGCCTGCGATTGTGTGTGGCCGGTGTGGCCGAATGACTGTGGTGGCGACGGGGTGGGGCCGCGCCCTGCTGTGGGTGGCCCGTGTGTGGCCGCCTGCTGTGGTGGAACGTGTGTGGCCCCGTGCTGTGTGTGGCAGTGGGTGGCCGCGTGCCTAGTGTGTGGCACGTGTGTGGGGACCGCCTGCCTGTGTGGGGTCACGTGTGTGCGCGCTTGCCTGTGTGGGAACGTGTGTGGACGCCTGCCGTGTGTGGCAGGTGTGTGGCGACCTGCCTGAGTGTGGGCAGGTTGGTGGACGCCCGCGGTGTGTGGCACGTGTGTGGCTCGCAGCCCGTCGTGTGCACGTGGGTATGTGGGTGGCCCTGCCTGGGGTGGACCGTGTGTGGCCGCATGCCGTGGTGTGGAACGTGTGTGGCAGCATGCCTGGTGTGGCACGTGGTTGGCCCGCTGCATGTGTGTGGCACCGTCGTGTGCGGGTCCTAGCATGTGTGTGGAACGTGTGTGGCAGCTGCTGTGTTGTGGCACGTGTGTGGCGCCTGCCCTGTCGCTGTGGACGTGTGTGGAGGCATGCAGTGTGTTGGAAGTTTGTGGGGAAAGACGTGTGTGTGGGGGTTGGCAGAGCCTGTGTGTGCGGCACGTGTGTGGCAGCTGATTGTGGTGGAAGGTGTGGCAGGATGCCTGTGTGTGGCAGACGTGTGTGGCCAGCCTGCTGTGTGTGGCACGTGTGTGGCCGCCTGCTGGGTGTGGCCACGTGTGTGGCCGCCTGTGTGTGGGGCACGTGTGTGGCCGCTGCCTGTGGTGCGCAAAGTGTGTGGCCGCCTGCCTGTGTGGGGCAAGGGTTGTGGCCGCTGCCTGTGTGTGGCCACGTGTGTTGCGAGCCTGCCTGTGTGGGAAAGTGGTGGCCGCGGCCTGTGTGTCGGCACGTGTGTGTGGCCGCTGCCTGTGTGTTGAACATATTTATGTGATAACATTGAGTGTTATGGACTTTGCTGATCATTAATGTCTACACTGGATTTGTAGCAGAGATTGTTGTAGGTAGTGTATTAAAGGACTACAGAGAAAACTTACTGCATTATCATAACTTGTCCAGGAGGAGGCGATCTTGCCGTGGGACCCCCAATCAGACTGATGCTACAGATCAAGGTAGCAGTACTGACTGTGTTCTTGTCAGGGTTTATCATCATTGTTACACATGCAGAGGACAGTCTAAGCCTCTGCTACGTCTGTGTGTATTGTGTAATGACAGCTTGGCATCATGTGACCCACTCTAACTGGTACTTGATCTTCTCCTGACTTGAAAGGGGTTAATTATAGTATCGGGCTTGGTGCCCATTGTGTTGTGGGCGCAGTTGTGGGTGTAGGTGGTGGGACAGCAGGTGCTTGTTGTTGCTTCTGCTGCTGAAGTACAAAGAAACAAAAGTTTGGTGGAGCCGGCGGCTGAGCGCACATCTCTGGTTGTATGCGGGTTATAGCGGCTCTATACATCAGTGGCTGTGACTGCTTGAAATTATAAGCCCCACACCTTAATATGTGCTTCAAGCGCATCCCCCATGCCTCGGTAATTTACCCCCGTACATGCGGCCTTGCACATAAAGTTTTTTTTGTTTGTGGGGGCTTGGTTTCAGCACCCCCTCCCCCCTGTTAGACTGGTTTCTGCCCGAATTTCCCTTGGACTGGTCAAACTTCTTCCAGCCAACCGTCAAAGAGGACATTGTCGGCCTCTCATCCCCTGATTATGTCGTATATTCTTGTACATAGGGGGCAGTATTCAGTGTTCTATCGGCCATAGGGGGCAGTATGATAGCGTTTTTTTGTAATAGGGGGTAGTCTTATAGTCGTATATTCGAGTTACTAGGGGCCAGTCTGATAGTTAGTTATAGTCCGTACTAGGGGGCAGTATATAGTAGTTATATTCTTGGCCATGGGGGGCAGTCTATCGTCGTTATATTTCTTGTACCTGGGGGCAGTATTATGTAGTGTAGTTTATCTGGAATAGGCGCAGTATATGTAGTCGTATGATTCTTGGTACGTAGGGGGCGGGATTAGGGTATGATAGTAGTATATTTTGTAACATAGGGGGGGCGCTAGGAGTTTCGTGAGTTATATCTTGTACATAGGGGCCAGTATTCTAGTAGCTTATTTGTATAGGGGACAGTAGTCTAGTAGTGCTTCGGTACATAGGGGGCTGGCAGTATTGTGTGTTATATTCTTGTAACTAGGGGGCAGGGCTTCTAGTCGTTGCTCTGGTACATAGGGAGCAGTGTTTATAGTCGTTATATTTGGCGCATAGTGGGCAGTATCGTGTCGTATATTTGTACATAGGGGGCCGTTATAGGTAGTAGTTATATTCGGTGCACATAGGGGGCCGTATAGCTTTCTAGTAGTTATATTGGTACACAGGGGCCCAGATGATGTAGGATGTTCTTGTACATAGGACGGGCAGTTTATAGTAGTATATCTGTCAGGGGGAGTATTTTAAGGTAGTTTAATCTTGGAAATAGGAGAGTCTTCTAGTTGTGATATTCGGGTGACATGGAGAGTATTAGGTTATAGTAGTTATTCTTTGACATAGGGGTCGGCGTGGATAGTGTTTTCTGTAATAGGGCGCATTTCCTTCATTTTTTCTTCTACTTTACCCGTTCCTTCTTTTCTCACCCCCTTCTTTCCCTGTCCTCCTCTCTTTTCTTTTCCCCTTTCCCCTCTATCTTCCCTCAGGGGGGCAAAATCTGGTGACAGGTTCTCTTTAATGCTTGGTTCTTGTGCGAGACCGGGTGCTGCTAGAGGTTATATAAAGTAAGAGTAAGAGGATCCTGCATCCCGTATACAGGCGGTCCCCTACTTAAGAACACCCAACCTTGTACGGAGGACTGCCTGTATACGAAGGGAAGGGTTTTTTCCCCATAGGACTGTAAGGAGGAAACTACCCACCAAAATGTTTTATTTTTTGCAGAATTATCCGTGACGCAGATTTGCAGCAGTTTTGGATCCTTGTGATAGAACATATAACAGACTGCGGAGATCAATTTTTTGAACCTCTCTGCTTCCACAACAAAACTGCAACTGTGCAGCATCTCCCCGCTGGTCCAAGAAACATGCCAGTATCTGCCGGCATTTACCAGAGTGGTCACAGCAACGTAGCCGACTCCAATATAGCAACGCTGCCCACGCGAGCTCCAGGACAGCCAGAGCTCTGTATCAACCTCAACACAAACTGCAGGCCGGGGTGCTACTCAGGCACTTAAGACATCACTGCATCGTTTCTCATCTGCTGGGCAATAGTTTGGTGTCACCAAACCACCCTCTTAAGGGTTGTCCACCATCAAGCAAATAATTCATATAGTCTGAATAGGGAAAACAAATTGTAAATAAAGTGCCTCCGTACAATTCCCACCTTTTTTAAAGTTTCTGCTTGCTGTCATTCTATAGCTTTATGTTATTTTCCCGTAGATATCACCGGTCCTGATCCATGATGTCACACAGGTGCACGGTTTATTAGTATCCTTGGTCATGTGACACCACACAGATGCACAGCGCGTTATATCTTGGTCATTATATATCCCACAGGTGCAGCTCTTCATTAGCCCGGTCTGTGATGTCCCACAAGGGCGGCATTGGCCTAGATATATATCCCTGGTTCATGTTATGTCACACAGGCGCTCACGCTCGATTATCCCTGTCATGTGATGTCAACAGTGCTCACGGCTCGTCGTATATTCTCTGGTCAGTGTATGTTCACACAGGTGCAACGGCTCTTTATCCTGGTCATGTTGATGTCACACAGGTGCACGGCTTGTTAGATCCACGGGTCATGGATGTCACAACATGAGCACGGCTCGTTACATCCCTGGTCATGTATGTCACCACTGGGTGCCACGCTTGTATATCCTGGTATGTGATGGTCACCAAGGTGCATGGACTCGTTTATCTCTGGATTGTGATGTCGGTGCAAACATGACGTGTTGTGTTGTATCCCTGGTCATGTGATGTCAACTGTGCACAACATTTGCTGAAAGTGGACACAGCACCGTATAATAGGTCCCTGTGAGTTTATCCCCATGACCGGAGGTGCTGAGCATGATTCACAGAAGTAGAAATAATCTAACAAACATCAAGTCATCAGCCAACAATGAACAGTAACCAAGAGAAACAAACACTGCAAGTAAGCTCAGCACGTCTAACAGGAGGCTGCATGACATGGTGCTGCTCCGCCCACCCCAGGCGTCACCAGAGAAATCTCGGATAATTTACCAACCTAAACCCCGCCCACGATAGCAGATGTTTAATCAACATTTTGGATTTTTTATAAATCCATATAAAGTTTAAATGCTGAGAAAACAAAAAAAAAAATCAACCAGTGGGAACTTATCATAGACCAGGAGAGTAGGAGAGGAGCCATGGTATAAGAAAGAAGAATAACACAGTCTGGTTCTGAAACCTTGCGGCACGGGATAACAACGATATGTTTTCTGGCACCAGTTAGCTGCGCATATTCAACTGTATTTGGTTTCACAATACACACAAAAAAAATTAGATTTCCTAAGGACAACCTCACACCAATAATTACCTATAAAAGGTTAGAATGGTGTGGTAGGTGAATCAATGGGACGTGAGGATGCCCTTTTAAGGGCTAACCTCACGTCCCCCCCCCACTGTTTATAAACTTTTCGATCCCTAATATGTACATTACTTCATGCGGCTACTGGGGCGTGGAGAGCCGATCTGAGAGTTACACGAGCGGCTAACTCCACGCCCCGGGCAGCCACACTTTACCCCTCTACCCATGTTGCGCGCAGCTGCCGAGCCCGCCCGCTTCTCCCCGACCTACGCTACGCATGCTCAGAACACATGCCGCCCCCGCCTTTTCCCCGCCGCCCAAAGCAGTTCGGCGCAGTCTGCTCGGATGCGACCCCCGAGCTGAGTAGATGCGCAGACAGCGCCGACCTGCCGTCGTCTACGGTGAGGCGGCGATGCGAGCATGCCGCGTCAGGATCGGCGGACGAGGGGCGCGCAGCTCGGATCCTGCGCGCCGAACATGTGAGTAGAGGGTTAAATGTGGCTACCGTTGCGTTGGAAGTAGCAGCCTCGTGTACCTCATTGGCGCACTCCACCCTCCAGTAGCCGCATAGTAAACTTAACATTTAAGGTAATAAAGTTTGAAAAACATGCGGGACTGGATTAGGGGCCCTTAAAAGGGCTTATCCTCAGCTCCATTGATTCACCTACCACCGATCACCTTTATAGGTAGATTTGTTTTCGGTGGTAGTTTTCCTTTAAAGACCTTGAGATATGTAAAATTAAAATAAGCAAAAACAATAACCTATCGAAAACCAAAACGGCTGTAGTGGTTAACGACCGTCATATTAATATACTGACAAACGAATTCCTAAATAACACTGAACTGACCCCAAGAACAGTACCAAAGACGGCACACATACGACCTTGCCCCAATATGTTCCTCTATAAAATACAACTCTGATCGATATTCACCAAAATTTTCTTAAAAGGAGTGGCTTCAGCGGATGGTAAGTGACTTCAGTTGAATGGCGTCCTAAGCCAGGACCGTCACACTTTCCTGATATCTGACAGCAATCGCTTACAGTCTTGATGACAACAAATAAACGTAATGACGTCACAGCATAATAACAAAGGTCCCTTCACAATGCAGCAGGTGACAATCACCGCTGGTTATGAATCCCCCCCCTCGCGCTCCACAGCGCCAACCCCAGAGACCCCACACACCCTGCGCACTCACCATTGGCACGCCAGCCGCAGCGCTCCGCGGCACGGACCCGCTACCATGTCTCCGAAATGCCAAAATGCCGGAAATGACGCGCATTCCTGCTATATCTTCTCTCCTCCTCCATACTTCCATAGGGTTGTCTCGCGAGAGGAAGCGGGAGCGCGCGGCTGCCGCCATGTTTACTACGGCAGGGGCACTCCTGCCAAGAGAAAGGTTAGATTATATGTGGATCTTGCTCCCAACATTACTCTGTTCTTTCATCATACAGGTCTTTTTTTTTCAGTTTTGATATCCCCCGTCATCCAAAACCTAACTGACAAGTTCCTTTGTCTGCGTTTCGACGCTCACCTCCGTTAAATAGTTTTGGGAAACGTTTATAGTAGTAATATCAGGAGTAATTCCTCCTGGACAACCGGATGCATTGAGACAAAAAATGCTTGCGTTGAACTTGAGCACAACATGTTTTGCCGACTAATGCAAATTTGTTGGCTCTGCCAGAATGGCAAGCATTTTGGCGTCTGGTTTACCATTGTTGTTTTATTGGCGTTAACACGTATGTTTTGTATACGCAATGGCTTGACAGCAATGTGATCTCAGCTGTTGTGATACATTACCCAACGTGTGAATACAACATTTTCTGAGGCCCCTTCCCACTTGGTGCAGATCACGTCAGAATGCAACATATGGAACAACTGATGTTTTTTGCCTCTTGATTTTCGTTATTGTTTATTGATTCATAAGCTTGTTCAAAGTTTTTCACACACGCAGACACATGTGTGAAAGGAGCTTAGGCCGCGCAGCACACGTGGCGTTTTTTGACTTGTTTTTGGGCATTTTTAAGCAGTCCTCTATTAAAAAACGCAGGCGTTTTTTGAAACGCATCAGTTTTGCCCAGTATTTTACAGCTTATCTTAATTAAAACTAGTTAAAAACAGAGCAGTTTTTTTTAAAAAGCAATGCTTTTTTTAATGGACGTGCTTAAAAAAACAGCCCAAAAACAGGTCAAAGCGTCACGGTTCTCGTGTCGCCGCCTTAGGTAATGAGGCGATCCGCGAAAAGCCCTCCTCGCAAAAAACTGTGTTGTGGACGCAACATGTGAACTTCTTATTGCCACTTATGCAGCGCAAAATGAACTGTTGTACCTGTGTGATGGGTAACCAGTACCTTCTCTAACTCACTGAAATTTCCTATTGAATACACAAGCGGAGATCTGTAAACTCATAAATAAATTTACAAAAAGTATTAAGATTATTCTGGTTAATAATCGATATGGAGGCGGTAAATGTGTATACGATGGATACAAGTTGTCGTACATAAATGACACATGAAGTACCACAAGCTGTAACACGAGAAGCTGTTGTGTAACGCTCCTTTCTGATTGGCAGCTGAACTCCGTGCCATCTCGGCGCGCTCTGCCCTGCCGCCACGGGGAATTATAATCATATCGCTTTTCTTTACTTGCAAGCAGGAACAGGTCTTAGGACTAGGTTTAGTTCTGTAGGTCTAGGACTGGAGGGGGGCTTCTTTGAATGATCCAACCAAAATTATAAATGCAAAATAAAAAATTACAAAGTTTGTATATTTGGTACATATTGGTAAGTAATTAGGCTGGAGTCACATTACGTTTTGTGGCCATACGTCGTAAGGACATCGGGGGGGAGAGGGGGGATTTTCCGACATGTCCCTACTACATATGCACACGACATATTCCACTGTATGCTAACAGTGGGACATGTCATCCAGAATGCGCGGGGGGGGCACCAATGGCAGCAGGCCAGGAAATTGGCTGAGCCAATGGTTGGGGTGTTTCCTTAGTGATGTCACTGTCTTATATGGGACACTGACATCATGGGTCCCCCACTCCTGCTGAGCCTCATATGCAAACGATACATCTGTTCCCCATGATGCCTTCTATTGCCTCAGTTGGCGTTTAAAAGTTCACTCAGTCAAGAAGCATCAGATCCTGCTTATTTATACTAAAAAAAAAAATAACTATTTTAAAAGTTATGTAAGAACAAGCGAGGCATGGACACCCATGTAAGATTACATGTCGAGGTGTCACAGAGTCTGGCCATTTGTGCTGTTATTGTCTAGTGGCTAGTGGTCAACCGATCAAGTGTCCTGATTATGTATCGATTATACCGATAACATTTATTTTTGATTTTTGCAAGAATGAACATTATTCCTAAAGAAAATTATCTCTTGAGAGATACCCCCACTATTAGTTTTAGGTTTTATAATATTATTTCTTATAAGGAGACAAGGAGGGGCTTCTGTGACATAAACTCGAGGCCCTGAGACTTATTACATATTTTTAAAAGCTCATCAATCTTTCACTAAAATAAACACTAACAGCTAAATGAGTACGGATTCTGTTAACCTCCCACACCCTGGATTCTGTCCCGCCCTCTGCGGGAGTATATGCTCAGCTCAGCTCATCTCCATATGACTGCTGGGGGGGCCACAATATATGGCGCAAGCGCGTGGGAGGGTACCATATAATTAATATAATAATTTAATAGAGGGGTAGCTGGGGGCACAGTATAACAGGGGCTACAATGGATAGGGACGTGTGAACGGACACAGGGGGCACATTTACTTACTCGGTCCCTGCGCGTTTCCCGCATTGGATGCAGACGAGGAAGTGCACTGGTGCCGCAATTCACTTACATTGTCGCTCAGCCCATCCTGCAAGTGATGCGCCCCCTCAGGTTCCAACCACGTTGTTCTCCATACTTTCCTGGTGCATGAAGTGGCTTGGCTTGTAAACACATTTAAGATTAAATCAACCCCACTCTGTCGCGAATCAGTGGATGTCTGAGGCGGCCCTCATCCAGATTTCTGTCGCATGAAAGCCGGCGTCGAAGCGCCAAAACCCGATTGCGTATTAATAATCCCCTTCTAAATCCCTATCCCCAGCCACCGCGTCCTCAAAAACGTCGGTAAACCCCACGGAAAGTCGGCCACGGGACCCTCATAAATGGGCCCATGTGGAGGGGGGAGAGTAGGGAATAAACATAATGCAGCTGATTGGGCAACCTTTGAGTTGGCGTGTCAAAATTTCGCCAAAAAACCGAGCATAACTCGGGTGGATGTGTCACGCCACGTTACAAAAAAACATAATGTTGTGTGATATTTATATATAGTTTAAATAATACAAATATGTATAATTATTTACATTCTAGGTACTTTAACTCCAGTTGTGTGATGATCCTACCATGTACCAATATGGCATATATGGGGATGTTTCCACATCATCTATTGTAATTACAATGTTGCAAAATACGCACATTGTAATAGATCGTTTTCTTAAATCAGACACGTGTGAAAGCTTAGTAACCTCAAACTTTGTCATGGACGTTTTCACAGGTTGAGGCTTGAGCTGTAACGATGTTCTTGTGTCTGAGAGATGTGGTTGTCCTCCTCTATCCCTGCTGTGGAGATGGTCGAGTAGAGGGTGACATATCAAACAACCCTTCCCCCCAGCACAACTACTAAGGACTGCAGAGGATTTTCTGGAGTGATGGTCGGGTCACCTCTCCTGTGCTGGAAGCCCCGGGATGAGATCCTGTGCTGACTGAGACACGAGGCAACAGCTGCACCGGGGGAGGGGGCTCGGTCCCAGTGGAGGAGGAGAGGAGGAGGGAAGTTACTGTGACTCAGTCATTGGAATCTCTCACCCCCGGCTACACTTCACCTGCACATGGTTGGAGCCGAGGATTAAACTTAAAACTCTCCGGCACCCGAGTGTCACTGAACATGGCTGGTGTCGCGCACTGACAAGCGTGTCATAGGTTAGTCCATCACTGCATAATGGGAAAATTATATTGTGTGGTATGGATTGAAAGGACAGAGCAAAGGCAAGCAGGTGCACTGTATCCGGGATCTCAGGTGCGCGGGCTCACACTGATCCACCTGCACCCCGCAATAAGATACTAACATCTCCTATTCCGCTAACCTAGGGCGCGTGCGGCGCCAACCTCAGAGGTTAAAGGGCCAGTTGCACGTGAATTGGTGCTGGTCCTTTCAGAAAACGTTCAATCTGGTGTCTCCCCAGATTCACTGCCGATCTTCGTGCTCTTTGCCGTTGTAAAAAGCATGATCTTTTGCCTTGTTGCAGTGATGTGATTCCTGACCTGTTCTCGTTTAGAACCTTTCTGTGCTGACCTTCTTGCTCTGCCTGCCTTGACTCTGTACCTGAACTCCCCTCATGACTCGTCTGTCCCCACCACGGTCTCGCCGATCTGCGGAAAGACCTGCTGGTAGAACGTGCGCAGTCAACTAGCTTTGCAGCTGCGGCTCTGGAGAAATCCGGGTACCACTTTTAGACTCTGGTCCCAGGGTCGCTTGTGTCACTTGTCCGCGGGTGGTACGAGGATCACACTGGCCAATGAGTTGACACGCTATTTCTTTTGATTCTACCAAGCTAGAGGGTATGCTTGGGTTACAACTCTGAAATCCTGTGGTTATTTCCGTCAAATTTTAAGATTACCTGTGGACAAGCCCACTAGTAGGGTTTTTCACGTTCATTGTGTTAACCTCCACCTGCTATATTTTTTCTCTTCCTCATGGGCAATACTTGTGTATTTAGGCGGTCGTGAGTTGCTTGTGTTGACACTAGATTGTGCACGAGTCCATTTCGTGTGAGTGTTTTGAACTGCTTCCACAAAAACTCGATCAGTGTGATGTTACCCATCAACAACTTATCACTAGGGATGCTGTGCTTCTGTTTCCGTAACAAAACCAAACACTTTTACCATATCCCGGTGATTTTGGAATGTTTTCTCATGACAACATTGCCTTCTGTAAGTGTAAATTGAAAATGATAAGTTTGGTTCGTTCTGAAAAAAAAAAAGACATTTGGCAAAAGTTTGGAAAAATTTTGCCAAAGTCTGAAATGTCTTCTTTCCAGGCAGAATAGTTAAAGTCACCGCAAGAGCTTGATAACTAAACTTTTCTGGAAGTGTTCTTCTTTATGTGTATGGAAATTGTTATGCCTCCTCCACATTTTTCTAGGATGATATGAGGTGCAGAACCTTTAAGGTGCGTTTTTTTTCAATTTTCTGAAATGTGCCAAACTCACATTTTGAGGGAGGACAACTAAGTTTTTCAAGTTAATGAAAGGCTTAATAATAGTAAAACCCAATAAATTATCCCACTATAGAAACTTTCACCCTCAACTTATGTGAACAACTTCTATTAAGGTCTATCACCTTTTTTTTAAGTGTTTCACATGGGTTAAAACGAAATGGAAGTGCGTTGTTAGAAAACTTTTGATTTTTTTTAAATACATTCATTTATTTTAGACCAAATTTTTACACGTTCCATAAGTGAATAAAATGCATCATTGCTCTGCAAAGTTGATGCCACTAATTTCTCCCAAGGGTACTGATACCCCATAAGGTGGTTGGTTACTGCGTAGGGCTCACGGCCGTGGCTGGAATGAAGAGTCAGAGCATTCACAGCAGATTTGTATTGTACATGTACTGGTTGCTTAAAATTATGTAATGAGAACATGAGGGTTATCATATGCAGGGTGAGATTACAATGTATATATAATTCATTTGTGAGGGTCGATTGCTTATTAGATTTAACTAAGTATTTCAAGGGGAACACAAAACAAAATTATAATTTTATTTGGATTTTAAGCACTTTTCCCCCACTCACAAACATAAAGACTAATATTTTTATCTTTATTCTCTGGTTTCATTACGATATGGTGATACCTCTTATATGTTTTTCTAATCTTTGCTTAATTCTACTAATATTTCCAATATTAAAACATTTTTTTGTGAGTATTGATATAAAATTTTATATTGATGGGAAGTTGGAAGCCTTTTTGTGTTTTTTTAGATCATTTACCGAGTGGGTTCAATATTTTTTTGCTTCATTGTACAGATTAAGCGATGCTTATAGTGTGTGATACCAAATATGTACATTTTTTGTGTTTAAAGTACTTTTATTGTGGATTTATTTGTAATGGGGTGATTAGGGACTGTGTTTTATTTTATTTATTAATATGGTGTCTAAAATTATTACTTTTTTTTTAATTTTAAAAATTTCGAAGACTGGGGCGTAAATACACAGCGTTACAATGTTGGTACCGAGCATGCTGACACCATGCGCAATTAGTACAGAGCCGCTTCCCGCTAGGAGGTTCGGAACCTGGTGTGAAGAGAAGGCGGCAGTCTCGTGCACAGCCGGACCCCGGGGCTACCGCATAAGATCGGATACCCCGGTAAAGCCTCACCATCTCCAGGGGAAACACACACCCGGGTTTTAGGTGCGGGGTCTGGGCTGTGATGTTACAGCAAGCCCCTGGCACCTAGTCAGCAGTCCTGATGTCCCACACATCTCTCGAAAATGCTGACGTGGAAAGGTAGCGTGTGGAAAAAGTACCTAATGACCGCCTTAAAAAAAAACATGACACGCGGTCATTAAGGGGAAATATACCATATTTGTTATAGGGAAATTATGTCACTAACACAAGGGGGGAGATTTTTTTAAAAGTGTAATTCGCTAAGGGTTCTATCGATTTTATATCTGGGCTTCAAAACCTCCTAATCATTGTAAGGTGTACTTTCCACATTAAAGGTCTGTGTCCAGCGCGTGGAATTTGACTAACTTGAAGAAAGACAAGGACCCTTTCCTTGCAGGAACGTTAGCCAACAAGACTGATAAGTTTGATGAGGGACGGACATTATAGAAAACCCTAAGGACACTTTAACATAGGCGGTAATTAGGGGAAACGCAAGCAACTATAATTGGGGTTCTCAACCCAGGAAATGTAAACTATTTGGTAACTTCACACAAGAGGTCTATACTATTGGCTACCATGCAAATACCTGAAACTCCCAGGTGCTAGCGGGCCTGGATACCTTCCTCTAGTGGTGCTAGTGGCATAAGCTGTTGTTTGCAGAGGGAAAACAACCCAAACTATAGTTATCACTAACAAAGTTAATAAATGAATACTGAATCTTTAAAATGGTCCGACCAATACGAAGATGGCGTCTGAGTCCAGTGTATATCTTTAACAATTCCCCCGCTTTGAGCTTTGCAAGGCCTTGTAACTGTTGTCCAGAGTGACCTCCTCAAACTCACAGGTACCCACAGGTGCTAGCCCTTTACCTGCCTTGGACTTGTAACTCTTCACCAGATACCCCTGGAGGCCAGTCACTCGGGGGTTACAACAGGCCTGCATACTCAAATTACATCTTGGGTTTCATATTATGGGTTATTAACAGGCTGGTCTTCAACAAGTACGGTATCCTCCACACCGGGACTCTCCTGTACATGGTTCTTACCCACCTGGCACGGCCCATCTGGGACATGGTGGACTTGATGAGGGAGCCAAACCAACACGCAATAAGTGACGAGCGCAAAAATCACAATCCCCATATCCCCCCCCCACCCCATTACAGAAACCTTCACATCCCCAACTACACGTGAGGACAAATGTGCCACCCCAGAGTTTCTCTCGAGTTCCCTGGACGTCTTCAATCTCTTCAAGTGCATGGTAATGGATCCACAGGGGCGATGTCATCCGGGATGTACTGCGACAAAGCCACTTCCCACCATCTTACAGACTCTCCCTTCCAGCAAGGATCTTGTTCCAAAGCTGTGCGGTTTTGGGAAGCATGCCGGATACATCACAAATCTCTGTTGTTAGACATGACAACCCAAGTTAACCCAACCACATCTTTACTCGAGTCCTCTGGGGAATAATGACACTCTAGTCCTGGCCCATATCTGTTGGGGGCCTTCGGTACTAATTGGTGACCCCCTTGGTCTCTCCACTGTATCTATATAAACGTTGTTCTACTAGGCCTCTCACCGACCTCCGAAATCCGTTGTGGCTTCTCTACCTTTACTTTTATGTGTCTGATCAAACTTATCCCTGGGGATCACCGAGGGAGGAATACCACAAGTGTATCACACCATACACTCACCTCCAGCCTCGCTGGCGGACCTGCACTCTCCTATCCCACAAATTCGTACACATCAGACACTGCTAATACAGTGGTTTACCTGTGCTGTCCATTGTTATAGAAGTCATTGTCTTGTTTGCACATACGTGGGTTTAAAGTCTCCTACCCTGGGGGATCCTGGTACACCCCTATAGATCAGTGATAGTCATGGGTTGGGGTGTCCCTGAGTCTACAGTCAGACTGTCTCTCTGGTGCGTCTCTTACCACCACCGTAGTCTCCTGGCTTCAGGTATTGATCCGGGTCTATGTCTGGATCGAAAAAGTATCAGAAACACTTTTGCGGACCTTTTCCCGGCCTGGACTCAACTGTATTGGCTGTTCCCACCCTGGTTTCCTGCCATACAGCTATAGGGTCTATGGAAGTAGGGGCCTAGTCTGGGTGCATAGCCAAAAAATAACTCAAAGGGGACAATCCCATCTTTCTGTTGGGTGTAGGTCCCTACAAATAATGGTGGGGTCAGCAGAAAGAACTCACTATCATGGTTTCCCTGTCTATACTTACCAGGCCTCCCCGGTTCTCATGATCTAAGAGGCCGTATTCTCTCAAACCACAACTTAATTCGGGTGAAGGGTAAGGGTTTGTGCGGGCCTGTTTCTACACACAGGAGGACAGCTTTAGGTTTTTTAACCTGTCCAGTGAAGTGCGACTGGACTCTAATGGTCTCCGAGTCCAAACCTGCAGAAAATCGCACTCACCAACTTCTTGGCTGCAGCTCTGGCTTAGTAGCCGTAGTCATGGGAGAAGCTCTGGCCACCCTGGACAGATGATCAATGCACACAAGACACGTACTCCTAGCGGGCCACTTTTTGGTAGCTGGATAAAATCCATCTGCATCTTCTGGAAGGGATACAGCGGCTTGGGCTGCACCTTCCGTTGGGTCGTTACCACCTTTACCGGGTTTTGTGGCGGTCCAGACTATACAGGTTTCACTAGTCTAGGACGGGGAGTATTGTCCGGCAAACCACTTATGGGTTTATGAAGCACTAGCCACTGGCCCATTTTGGGAGTGTAAATGTGTCCGTAGGCTACTCGACTTACTGTCGGAGTGCAGGGCTCTGGGCAGGCACACTCTTCTCCAGCATCCATGTACCCATTAGCATTGCATCGTTTGGCTCCAATCCTTTCCTCCACACGCCTCCTTCACTTCTGATGACTTCTGGGTCACAGGGACTGGATAACACATGGGATTCAACTTTTAGCTCAGATCAACCGACTGAGACTTCAGGACAGTTCTCCAGGCTCCATCTGTGCAGCTGCGTCGACATCCCTGTCACAAGCCCATACTTGCCCTTTGGCTTGTGGAGTTACACATTGTGTGGTGTTTAACTTTTACTATCCTCACCTCTTGTGTAGTAAGGGAGCATCCATGAGCTCTATACACCCGTGCCATGATTAAAAGGGGGTTTCCTGAAGAGGTGAGGAATCTCTACAGCCTTGCATATGGGTTCATAGTCGTTTTAGGACCCCAGAACTATACCTTGAGTATAGATGTTGCCTTTTACCTTCCACCAGCTGTACACTTCCTTGCCCTAGTGCCCGTCATCTTCACATCCTGGCGGCTTGCCTGTGTGGCGGGAGTGGTTGCTTGTACTACATCATGTGCGCCACTGACACTGTATTTCATGTAGAACGTCTGTCTTCTCCCGCAGACATGGAGTCCATCTATGAAAAAAAAAACTTCCAACATCTGGGTAATCACCCTTCTCTCCCCCCTCCTGAATCCTGGAAGAAGACTGTGGCCAGAATGAAGGATTCAGAGCTGTGACCTATCAGTGTGTCTAGTGGAATCAGGAGTGCACACTGGAGTCTAGCTGTCTGGGCTTTGCTCAAGATGCTGGGCTGTATTGGTGGGACACTGTGAAGGTATGTGGGGTTTGAGTTTGCAACTACGGCCTTGATGAGCAGATTGCTGGATGCAGCTACGAACCTGAGGGGTCCCCTCATGACTGAGTCTAAAACTCGGGCCCTAATAAGTGGCCACTGGGGAGGCCACCACGTTCCTGGGGGGCTCGGCACATGTGGGTGGCCTAGATCTCAGTGCAAAATCAAAACAACAGTTGATCTCAGTGGGATGTGCTAGGCCATGCACACAGAATTGTCAGCTTAAGCGATAGAATGCAAACAATTCCTCTGTACTAAGGGCAAATGGAGAAGAGGCAATTCAATTATCCAAGGGGCAACATCAGGATGGGGAGGCAGCAAGACTCTATCCACGCTGAAGGAAGGGCTGGCCAGTCCTGGAAACATGTGAAAGGATTAGGGCCTCAGGGCAGGAGCCATATTCTGGACTGCCAGCTGTGTTTCCTCTGTCAGTATTGCCTGTGGCTGAGGAGCAGTGGCTAGGAAGACACCCATTCTCCTGGCAGTACCGGGTTTGTCTCTGGGAACTTTACACCCTTCTGTAACAGAAACACATAAGGTCAATAAATGCCTCCTGGCAAACAAAAACAGTAGGCCTTCTCCGCATACTGAAAGGAGAAACATCACAGTAAGGGATAGTCTTCCATCTACTCCCTGGTAGGGCCGGTAGTTTATGGAGTACGGCTGGTGGGGCGTATTTACCCCTGTGGGAGTCTACATCAGTATACTACTGGGAATACTACATGTAAAGGCAAATATTTGACGGAAATCCTCATGTAGGGACACAGAGAGGGAAAACATTTGCCAACAGGAAGAGTTCTACATTGAAAAGGGCACTAACTCTATTGGGGGCTTCAGAAGAGGGGGACTGTTCTTGCTGAATCCTTGTCCATTACCACCCCCCTTGTCCCGCCATGTTGGGGCCGTCTACTGCCGGCATTTTATTACAAACATACGCCAGGACACCTCAAGGGTGAAAAGAAGCTATCCTATAAACCAGTCCTACAGTGTAGAATCATAGGCATAACTTTGGGTACTTGAACAAATATACTGCCTAAGAGTGGCCACCAACTGAAAAATTTGGTTGGCAGGTGTGTTCCATCTTCTCTAACCCCCCAGATGACGGGGGTGGAGTTCTAAGAGGTGCTGGTCTGCATAACAAACGATTTTTTTTTTTTTTTTTAATGAGCCACTCTTAGGGATCCTGTCCCTCTGTCCTGTCCGTCTGTATCCACTGGTCTAAGTTCCAGTATCAACCAACTCACACTTGTCCTTTGTCATTAACTCTCTACTATCAAAACAAACCTTTGCCTGGGTTGTGCACACTTTTTGTCCTTTGAGCCAGCCACCATTTACATCAAGTGCCTGTCTCCTACCTCTGCACACTCGGCGGTATATCTAACATACACCAAAAACTTCAATACTCATAAACTCCTTTAAAACCAGTCTTTACCTTTCCTGTGTGCTCTATGTCCAGTTGCCTTTTTTGGTCTGCAGTGTCCAGCTACAGTCTTAATTTGCTACTACCATTTTGTGGAATCTGTGGGAATATCTTGATTGTGTTCAGGGCTATAGATATCCTCCGTACATACAGCCTACCAGGCTACCCGCTAACTATCAGTGCAAGTACAAATTGAGACCTCATCACAATCTCAGAAATCACAAGGAGAACCCTCAACTGTAAATTCCCGTCTCAGGTCCTTTCCTGCCTCTACTGTCCTTTCGCATCCGCATAGGTGGGCTGCATCAATCCCGATGACGAACATAAAATTGGCCAGAATTGTTTCTCTGCAACTTCCAGATTCTATCCGCCTTACATGAAACGAAAATCCTCCACCATCACACAACTTCTGAATCCTATCTCAACAATACACAAGAGGGGGCAACTTTTTGCGACCTTTTTCTCTTTTTAAAAAAAACAAAACATACATTGTTCAGTCCAGCTCTGTCCTCACCTTAAAGATATCATTTTGACCGAAATTATAGTGAACATACAGTATATATGGACATGTAAGGCAAGTACATAGAATATCACACAAGGAGATGACTTACCAGTCCCTTTCAGCCAGTGAAACCAAACTACAGTCAAGGTAGACAAAATAAGACTTGTACTACCGCCGGATACGATCATTGTCATTCTGTACTGGCCGCCTGGACTCTTTAGGAGGTCCCTTCGATGGTTAGATGTCCTAACAGTATGTGCCCCCCATGGCGACGCCAATTCTTTAGATTTATATCTGGGGCTCAAACCCCTCAATCATTGTACTTCTGGGTGACCTTCAAATTAAATGAGTCTGTGTCTCAGCGCTGGATTTGACTACTTGAAGGAAAGAAAGACCTGTCCTTGCAGGAATAGCCAACAAGACTGATAGTTTTTATTGAGGGACGGACATTTATAGAAAACAACTAAGGCAACTTACCTATAAGGCGTGTAATTAGAAGAATAGCAGCAACTATAATTGGTGTTCTCAACCAGGAATGTAATACTATTTGGTAATTCACACAAAGGAGTCTAATTACTATGGCTACATGCCCAAATACTTGAAACTTCCCGGTGCTCGCCTGGATACCTTCCTATTAGGTGGTGCTAGTGACGCACTAAGCTTGTTGCAGAGGGAAAACACCCAAACTATAGTTTATCATACACAAAGTTATATGAATGAGTACTGAATCTTTAAAATGCCGAAACTCTAACGTCATGGCGTTCTGCGTCCTCAGTGTCAATCTTTACAGGTGATGGCACACGTGGCGTTTTGAACGTGTTTTTTGGCCCGTTGGTTAAGCGTCCGTTTAAAAAACCATCTGTCTTGACCATTTGAATAAGATAATTGGTCCAAACCTGTCAAACCAGATGCGTTTTATAAAAACGCATGCATTTTCTGATGACTTGCTTGAAAAACGGGCAGCCAAAAAATGTGTTTCCAAACGCCACGTTGCGTCACCTTAAAGGTACAAATGTCCTCAGTCGTGTGTCCACTAGTCCTGTCACACTCTACCTGTTGGGCAGGCTAAGCAAGGAATCCATCCCAGCCTTTATTGTTATTTATACAGTATTCATGTAAAAAACATCTATTCTTTCCTCAATGTAAAGAGGCTGGTCCAGCATGGTCAGTGATTTCCCTTTTACCCCTCCCTCTCCTCCCCCTGCTCATGTTCTGTGGTTAATGTATAGTTAAAGCTTGCTGTGTGAGTGCTGTACCTGCGACAGCTCATCCTCCTAATTTCACAGAGGACCAGACATCACTCTACACATGAATCTGACTGTTCAGCTATAACAGGCTGCTGAGCTGCTGTATCTATCCTAAACACACACACCATGCACACAGAGAGCTGCAGGGGGTGTGGCCACCAGCACCAAGGAGCACATCATTATCAGCCTCCATCATTATACAGGCTGTCAGTCATGCAGCGGGGGTGTGCGGCTATGCCTCCCACTCATGAATAGAGTGGGCAGCTTGAATATGACTAATCTTCATGGACATTTCACAGGTCATTTGCATCCAGCTTTAGGACCTCATTGCTTAGGTTTACGGCATGAGAGGGCAATGAGGGGATGAGGCAATGCTCTTAATGGCAGTTTATGAAAATATATTTAGTTTAGAGGGTTATTTGCTACGGGTTCTCTTTAATCTGTCAGTTCTGAAGCAGAACGTTTCTAGTTGCCTATGGAAACCACAGAGCGCAGCTTTCATTTTCTTACAGCTGTTTATTAAAATGAAGCTGAGCTTTGGATGTTCCCACGGGTAACTAAGGCAGTTTTACCTCAGACACTTGATAAATCTCCCTTTGTGTTTGGGGAGAAGATGTTGTGGCCTGGACGCAGCCTTTGGCAATGTGTGCACTTTTTTAAGTGTTTTTATATCTGTGATATTGTTTGAAATCGTTTACACATTTCTTGTCTTGCGTTATATGGAACATTTCTTCCACCTTCAAGACCGAGACACTTTCTTTTGCCAGCGCCGGAATATGGGAGGTCCTGTCGTTGCAGAAAGAATTTGAGTTGTTTTTTTCATTAGTTCCATATTTTTCGAATTTGTCTTTTTCTGATCCACTTTAATTTTCACTTTTTTATGTGCTGAAGCACAAAAGTCTTGTACCCTTTACAGAGTTTTTTTTTTTATCTAGACAATAACACAAACTTTCCGATTTGTTTGCCATATTACGGACTCAGCATTTTGTATAGGAAAACTGGAATTGTTTTTGACAGTTGGAACATTTCTTCAAAACGTTATCTGACATTTTTAAAAAAACTGTTTTATTGAAACATACGGATAATAAACGAACAGTTGCAAAATACAAGTATCTACATGGGTCTATAAAGTTGAGGCATTTAATGATATTTAGTTCTTCTTTCTCATCGCTCTTATCACAGTGTACATGTAAATCCATAGTAAATGTACAATCTACGCTGAGACAGATTATGGATAAGTCAGTAATACAGTGTAAACGCAAACTAAACACACTTTTTGACCATTTTGTAACTTTTATAAACTTTTTTTTAACAACTTTATAAAATACTGACCTGGTTACAAACTGTGAAAGAAAAACAAAAAGAGTGAGGGGACTACGTATTATACTCGAGTTATAAGCCGACCAGCGATAAGCGAGAGCCCTAATTTCCACCAAAAATGGGAAAAACCTATTGACTCGAGTTATAGCAAGGGTGGGAATGCATGGTCACAGACCCCCCCACCCCCAGTATATAGCAGCCAAGCCCCCGTGTTAGTATTACAGCCTGCCCCTGTAGTATAAGCTGCCCCCAGTAGTATTACAGCCAGCCCAGCCTGCCCCCAGTAGTATACAGCCAGCACAGCCTGCCCAGTCGATAAGCATGCCCCCTGCTAAGTATAGCCTGCCCCAGTAGTATACAGCCAGGCAGCTTGTCCCGCCCCGTATTATACAGCCAGCCCAGCAGGCCCCCCGTTAGTATACAGCCTGACCAGCTTGACCCAGTAGTATACAGGCATTCCAAGCCTGCCCAGTAATTAACAGCCTGTCCCCAGTAGTATACAGCTGACCCAGCTTGCCACAGAGTACAGCCACCCCAGGCCTGACCCAGTAGTATACAGCCTGTCCCCAGTAGTATACGCCTGCCCTCCAGTGTATACAGCCTGCTCCCCAGTAGTATCAGCTGACCAGCTTGCCCACAGTAGTAGACAGCCACACCAGCCTGCCCCCAGTAGTATAACAGGGCCTGTACAGTAGTAACAGCTGCCCCAGTAGTTATACAGCCACCCCGACTGCCCCAAGTAGTATAAAGAACCACCAGCCTGCCCCCAGTAGGATACGCCTGCCCCAGTAGTAAGTATACAGCCAGCCCAGCCTGCCCCCATAGTATACAGCCACCCCAGCCTGCCCCCTAGTAGTATACAGCTGCCCCCAGTAGTATACAGCACTGCAGCAGGCCACCAGTAGTATACAGCCACCAAGCATAAAAAAAAACCCCAAAAACTTACATTCTCACCCTTGGTGGCCCCGATGCAGCAGTGATGCTCCCCCGATGTCAGGCGCGGATCGTCTGCTGGCTTCCCGGTTCTCTTCGTCTTCTGTACGCCTGCAGGAGGTTACAGAAAGAGAAGAGGA
The DNA here is from genome assembly GCA_019512145.1 of Engystomops pustulosus. Lineage (NCBI taxonomy): Eukaryota > Metazoa > Chordata > Amphibia > Anura > Leptodactylidae > Engystomops > Engystomops pustulosus. Next base: position 9,059,276 of record CM033643.1, on the reverse strand, counting down.
TAGGAAGCCCGAAGAGGAGCCGCGATGATGACATAGCCCGGAGCAAGCAAGCACTGCTGCATCGGGGAGCCCACAAAGAGGGGAGAGGGGGGGGGGCGATCCCCGCCACCTTCCTGTTTCCCTCGACAAATCATTTACATCGCCTCCTATACCATTTGGTCACCGTCCCGCTCATCCTACCTTGTTCTCCCCGACCCCCCCCTTTTTTTACCTCCCCCATCTTTGCTCATCTACCTCCGACCGTACTAACTCTCCCCACTCCTCCCTCTTCCCTAGAACTTCTACACTTTTTGCTCATGTTGATCCTGAGTGTCACCCCGACCCCTTTTTTGTGTTTCTAATTCCTCCTAACCCCCTTAAGTGCTATTGACATATGTAATGACTCGTGTATAAGCAGAGGTGAGGATGGTCAGCATTTTTTGTGCTAAAAAATTGGCTTATGACACGAGGATTATACGGTTATATTATACTATATAGTCTAAATTGTCTAATATATATTTAAGCCTTTATTCTAATCTATATAGACCCATAGAGTATAATAAAATCAATATTTTTTTTAATTACAAAATGGCCCCTCGGGACGATTTCCCTGCCTACTTGTATTTTGAGTATTTGCCCTGTTCTACAGAAACAAAGATGGCCGCCCGGGGCTTCCTCGGCGCCCACGTGACTGGGGCTAAGGAATTTACCCAAGAGTAGGACAGCCGTGCGGCGCCCTCTGGTGGCGGGTGGCATGCAGCCAGTGGTGAGCTGAATGAGCAGAGAAGAGAAAGGGAAATGGCGGCGGCCGGCGCTTGAGCTGACCGGGGAGCCGGTGGTGAGAGAGCTGGCCGGGCGGCGGTGCAATGCGGGGCGGCCCGGGGAGCAGGCGGCGGACAGAGAGAGGGAGCCTGCCCAGGACAGCAGCCCGAAGCTCTTCCGACTGGACATGGTTGAAGACCCGGAGGAGCCTGAAATGCAAGGCCAGACGGGAGGGTTCATCTCAATCCGCGCACCCGGCTCCGGACCAGAGCCGGCTACAGAGCAGGACAAGCAGACCGCCAAGAGGGTGAGGTACCGGACACAGCGGGGAGAGGAGGGACGGCACAGCGGCGGCCACTTGTGTATGACCGGAGCCTCCGCCGTGCACCAGTGCACTGAGAGAGGGGGAGAGATATTATATCATATTATAAAGTATAACAGGGGCCGGGGGGAGAGATATTTATATGATATATAAAGTATAACAGGGACGGGGGGGGGGAGATATTAATGATATTATAAGTTATAAACAGGACAGGGGGTGGGGGGGGATGATAATTATATCTATTAATAAGTATACACGACAGGGGGAGGGAAAGCTATATCTGATATTATGAAGTATAGCAGACAGGGGGGCGAGAGCTATTATATTCAATATATAAGTACTAACAGGACAGGGGGAGAGATAGTGTAATCTATTATAAGTAGAGAGGATGCAGGGGAGAATATAGATTATATCATATTATAAGTAGCACAGACAGGGGGGATGATATTATATATCATATTATAAGTATAACAGGACAGGGGGGGGAGAGAGATATTGATATGATATTATAAGTATAACAGGAAGGGGGGAGAGGAGTATTATATGATATTATAAGTATAACAGGACAGGGGACGAGATATTATATGATAATTATAAGTATAACGGACAGGGGGAGAGATATTATAGGATATTATAAGTATAACAGGCACAGGGGGCAGAGATGGTTATATGATATTATACAGTATAAACAGGACAGGGGGATAGTATTAAGAATTATAAGTAACAGGACAGGGGGGGGAGAGATGGGAGGGAGAGTATTATATCATTATTATAAGTAGAACAGGACAGGGGGGGGGATCTGGGGGGGAGGATATATATCGCATATTATAAGTTATAACAGGAACGAGGGGGGGGGGATAATATCATTATTATAAGTATAAAAGGACTGGGGGGGCATGAGTTGGGGATTATATATCAATTATTGTAAACAGGACAGTGGGGGAGAGATAGTCTATATCAGATGATACGTAACAGGACAGGGGGAGAGATATATATCATATTGTAAGTATAACAGGACAGGCGGAGAGAATTATAAGTATCACAGGACAGGGGGAGAGCTAATTATATGCCATACTTATAAAGTTAAAGCAGGAACAGGGGGAGAGGAGAAGCATGAGTATAAGTATACAAAGGACGGGGGAGATATATACGTGATAACAGGACAGGGGAAAGATATTATAAGGTATAACAGGGACAGGGGGAGAGATTATTAAGTATAACAGGACAGGGGAGAGATATTATACGTAATAACAGGACAGGGGGAGAGTGTAATATAAGTATAACAGGACAGGGGGAGAGAGAGTTGTAATATAGTATAAACAGGACAGGGGGACGAGTGTTTTTTAAGATAGAGTGTAATATAAGGTATAACGGACAGGGGGAGGGTTGTGTAATATAACGTATAACAGGTACAGGGGGAGGTGTAATATATAATATCATATAATCTAATGAGGACAGGACCGGACAGGGGAGAGTATAATATCACCGAATATAATAGGACAGGGCGGATTGGGGGGGAGCTATTAGAGAATTTAAGTATAAAAGGACAGGTGGGGAGAGTGTAATTGTAATATCGACAGGAATATAACAGGACAAGGACTGGGGGGGAGAGTTTAATACACTGGGTATATTATATAAACAGCACAGCACAGTGTATTATATGTAGCATAATAGGGACATAGGGGCTACATTATATTACAGTGATATATACACAACCATAATATAATAAAAGACAGTATGTCTGTGATAAGACAATGGATTATTACAGGATGGATAGTCATCGACTGCTTATTATCAGCACCACAACAGTACTATATAATATGTATATTGATGACGTTACAGGACTTTTATATCTGACCGTTCGTAACATTATAATACAGGACAGAATATGGACCTAGGACACTGGGATATACAGAAACTGGATCGGACCAATTTAAACTATATATTACGTAAATTATACGACGGGTGAACATATTTAACAGACTGTACATTTCTATTGTATCTGGAGGACATTATAACACGTATACAAGTTACCATTATTATGACAGGCGAGAAGTTCTTTAATTATATTGCAGGACCGGCTGTGTACTATTAAACAGTCAATTATGTTGGACAGGACAAGGAGTTTATTACTGTAGCACAGGAATTATACTCCCATTAAAGGGCAGAATACATTATTTAGCAGACAGGAGCGTTAAAACAAAATCATATAAGACATTTATTATATTAGCGGCCCAGTGTGTAATATTGGAAGACAGTTTATTATTCACATAGTAGTGACTGGACTATTACATTGTACCGTGAGTTATATGATAATGTATTACAGGTAACTTACTAATACGGGACTATATTATACTGTATTAAAGCACGATGTGCATGTGTATTACACTGTAGTTGATTGTGTAATGCTACATCAAAGGTTGTAAGCTACATGATAAAGATTAATGTGTCCTGGTGCAGAAGTTTATAATTTATTATAGGAGATACGCACAGAACTGCTGTGTATTACACACGCATCCTGCCTGGTGGTGTTTGACACGTGTGTGGTCCGACTGCATGTGTGTGGCCAGTGTGTGGCCTTGGCCTGTGTTGTGGCAGTTGGTCGGCCGCATTGCCTGTGTGTGGCACGTGTGTGGCCGCATGCCTGTGTGTGGGCACGTTGTGTGGCCGCCTGCATGGTTGTGGCAAGTGTGTGGCGCATCTGCCTGTGTGGGCACGTGTGTGGCGCCTCGGCTGTGTTGTGGCCAGGTGTGGCGCCTTGCCTGTGTGTGGACGTGTGTGCCCGCCTGCCTGTGTGTGGAACGTGGGTGGCCGCCTGCCTGTGTGTGGCACGGTGTTTGTGGTCCGCTGCCTGGTGTGTGGGCAGTGTGTGGCCGCAGCCTGTGTGTGTGAGACGTGTGTGGCAGGCTCGCCTGTGTGTGGCAGTGTGTGTCGGCCTGCGATTGTGTGTGGCCGGTGTGGCCGAATGACTGTGGTGGCGACGGGGTGGGGCCGCGCCCTGCTGTGGGTGGCCCGTGTGTGGCCGCCTGCTGTGGTGGAACGTGTGTGGCCCCGTGCTGTGTGTGGCAGTGGGTGGCCGCGTGCCTAGTGTGTGGCACGTGTGTGGGGACCGCCTGCCTGTGTGGGGTCACGTGTGTGCGCGCTTGCCTGTGTGGGAACGTGTGTGGACGCCTGCCGTGTGTGGCAGGTGTGTGGCGACCTGCCTGAGTGTGGGCAGGTTGGTGGACGCCCGCGGTGTGTGGCACGTGTGTGGCTCGCAGCCCGTCGTGTGCACGTGGGTATGTGGGTGGCCCTGCCTGGGGTGGACCGTGTGTGGCCGCATGCCGTGGTGTGGAACGTGTGTGGCAGCATGCCTGGTGTGGCACGTGGTTGGCCCGCTGCATGTGTGTGGCACCGTCGTGTGCGGGTCCTAGCATGTGTGTGGAACGTGTGTGGCAGCTGCTGTGTTGTGGCACGTGTGTGGCGCCTGCCCTGTCGCTGTGGACGTGTGTGGAGGCATGCAGTGTGTTGGAAGTTTGTGGGGAAAGACGTGTGTGTGGGGGTTGGCAGAGCCTGTGTGTGCGGCACGTGTGTGGCAGCTGATTGTGGTGGAAGGTGTGGCAGGATGCCTGTGTGTGGCAGACGTGTGTGGCCAGCCTGCTGTGTGTGGCACGTGTGTGGCCGCCTGCTGGGTGTGGCCACGTGTGTGGCCGCCTGTGTGTGGGGCACGTGTGTGGCCGCTGCCTGTGGTGCGCAAAGTGTGTGGCCGCCTGCCTGTGTGGGGCAAGGGTTGTGGCCGCTGCCTGTGTGTGGCCACGTGTGTTGCGAGCCTGCCTGTGTGGGAAAGTGGTGGCCGCGGCCTGTGTGTCGGCACGTGTGTGTGGCCGCTGCCTGTGTGTTGAACATATTTATGTGATAACATTGAGTGTTATGGACTTTGCTGATCATTAATGTCTACACTGGATTTGTAGCAGAGATTGTTGTAGGTAGTGTATTAAAGGACTACAGAGAAAACTTACTGCATTATCATAACTTGTCCAGGAGGAGGCGATCTTGCCGTGGGACCCCCAATCAGACTGATGCTACAGATCAAGGTAGCAGTACTGACTGTGTTCTTGTCAGGGTTTATCATCATTGTTACACATGCAGAGGACAGTCTAAGCCTCTGCTACGTCTGTGTGTATTGTGTAATGACAGCTTGGCATCATGTGACCCACTCTAACTGGTACTTGATCTTCTCCTGACTTGAAAGGGGTTAATTATAGTATCGGGCTTGGTGCCCATTGTGTTGTGGGCGCAGTTGTGGGTGTAGGTGGTGGGACAGCAGGTGCTTGTTGTTGCTTCTGCTGCTGAAGTACAAAGAAACAAAAGTTTGGTGGAGCCGGCGGCTGAGCGCACATCTCTGGTTGTATGCGGGTTATAGCGGCTCTATACATCAGTGGCTGTGACTGCTTGAAATTATAAGCCCCACACCTTAATATGTGCTTCAAGCGCATCCCCCATGCCTCGGTAATTTACCCCCGTACATGCGGCCTTGCACATAAAGTTTTTTTTGTTTGTGGGGGCTTGGTTTCAGCACCCCCTCCCCCCTGTTAGACTGGTTTCTGCCCGAATTTCCCTTGGACTGGTCAAACTTCTTCCAGCCAACCGTCAAAGAGGACATTGTCGGCCTCTCATCCCCTGATTATGTCGTATATTCTTGTACATAGGGGGCAGTATTCAGTGTTCTATCGGCCATAGGGGGCAGTATGATAGCGTTTTTTTGTAATAGGGGGTAGTCTTATAGTCGTATATTCGAGTTACTAGGGGCCAGTCTGATAGTTAGTTATAGTCCGTACTAGGGGGCAGTATATAGTAGTTATATTCTTGGCCATGGGGGGCAGTCTATCGTCGTTATATTTCTTGTACCTGGGGGCAGTATTATGTAGTGTAGTTTATCTGGAATAGGCGCAGTATATGTAGTCGTATGATTCTTGGTACGTAGGGGGCGGGATTAGGGTATGATAGTAGTATATTTTGTAACATAGGGGGGGCGCTAGGAGTTTCGTGAGTTATATCTTGTACATAGGGGCCAGTATTCTAGTAGCTTATTTGTATAGGGGACAGTAGTCTAGTAGTGCTTCGGTACATAGGGGGCTGGCAGTATTGTGTGTTATATTCTTGTAACTAGGGGGCAGGGCTTCTAGTCGTTGCTCTGGTACATAGGGAGCAGTGTTTATAGTCGTTATATTTGGCGCATAGTGGGCAGTATCGTGTCGTATATTTGTACATAGGGGGCCGTTATAGGTAGTAGTTATATTCGGTGCACATAGGGGGCCGTATAGCTTTCTAGTAGTTATATTGGTACACAGGGGCCCAGATGATGTAGGATGTTCTTGTACATAGGACGGGCAGTTTATAGTAGTATATCTGTCAGGGGGAGTATTTTAAGGTAGTTTAATCTTGGAAATAGGAGAGTCTTCTAGTTGTGATATTCGGGTGACATGGAGAGTATTAGGTTATAGTAGTTATTCTTTGACATAGGGGTCGGCGTGGATAGTGTTTTCTGTAATAGGGCGCATTTCCTTCATTTTTTCTTCTACTTTACCCGTTCCTTCTTTTCTCACCCCCTTCTTTCCCTGTCCTCCTCTCTTTTCTTTTCCCCTTTCCCCTCTATCTCCCCTGCGGAGATCAATTTTTTGAACCTCTCTGCTTCCACAACAAAACTGTGCAGCATCTCCCCGCTGGGTCCAAGAAACATGGCCCATGTATCTGCCGCATTTACCAGACTGGTCACAGAACTGAGCCGACTCCATTATAGCACGCGGCCCAGCGAGCTCCAGGACAGCCAGAGCTACTGTATCAGCCTCACACAAAGCTGCCGGGGTGCTACTCAGGCACTTTAGACATCACTGCATGATTTCTCATCTGCTGGGCAATAGCTTGGTGTCACCAACCACCCTTAAAGGGGTTGTCCACCATCAGCAAATAATTCATATAGTCTGAATAGGGAAAAAATTTAAATAAAGGAAGATAGAGGGGAAAGGGGAAAAGAAAAGAGAGGAGGACAGGGAAAGAAGGGGGTGAGAAAAGAAGGAACGGGTAAAGTAGAAGAAAAAATGAAGGAAATGCGCCCTATTACAGAAAACACTATCCACGCCGACCCCTATGTCAAAGAATAACTACTATAACCTAATACTCTCCATGTCACCCGAATATCACAACTAGAAGACTCTCCTATTTCCAAGATTAAACTACCTTAAAATACTCCCCCTGACAGATATACTACTATAAACTGCCCGTCCTATGTACAAGAACATCCTACATCATCTGGGCCCCTGTGTACCAATATAACTACTAGAAAGCTATACGGCCCCCTATGTGCACCGAATATAACTACTACCTATAACGGCCCCCTATGTACAAATATACGACACGATACTGCCCACTATGCGCCAAATATAACGACTATAAACACTGCTCCCTATGTACCAGAGCAACGACTAGAAGCCCTGCCCCCTAGTTACAAGAATATAACACACAATACTGCCAGCCCCCTATGTACCGAAGCACTACTAGACTACTGTCCCCTATACAAATAAGCTACTAGAATACTGGCCCCTATGTACAAGATATAACTCACGAAACTCCTAGCGCCCCCCCTATGTTACAAAATATACTACTATCATACCCTAATCCCGCCCCCTACGTACCAAGAATCATACGACTACATATACTGCGCCTATTCCAGATAAACTACACTACATAATACTGCCCCCAGGTACAAGAAATATAACGACGATAGACTGCCCCCCATGGCCAAGAATATAACTACTATATACTGCCCCCTAGTACGGACTATAACTAACTATCAGACTGGCCCCTAGTAACTCGAATATACGACTATAAGACTACCCCCTATTACAAAAAAACGCTATCATACTGCCCCCTATGGCCGATAGAACACTGAATACTGCCCCCTATGTACAAGAATATACGACATAATCAGGGGATGAGAGGCCGACAATGTCCTCTTTGACGGTTGGCTGGAAGAAGTTTGACCAGTCCAAGGGAAATTCGGGCAGAAACCAGTCTAACAGGGGGGAGGGGGTGCTGAAACCAAGCCCCCACAAACAAAAAAAACTTTATGTGCAAGGCCGCATGTACGGGGGTAAATTACCGAGGCATGGGGGATGCGCTTGAAGCACATATTAAGGTGTGGGGCTTATAATTTCAAGCAGTCACAGCCACTGATGTATAGAGCCGCTATAACCCGCATACAACCAGAGATGTGCGCTCAGCCGCCGGCTCCACCAAACTTTTGTTTCTTTGTACTTCAGCAGCAGAAGCAACAACAAGCACCTGCTGTCCCACCACCTACACCCACAACTGCGCCCACAACACAATGGGCACCAAGCCCGATACTATAATTAACCCCTTTCAAGTCAGGAGAAGATCAAGTACCAGTTAGAGTGGGTCACATGATGCCAAGCTGTCATTACACAATACACACAGACGTAGCAGAGGCTTAGACTGTCCTCTGCATGTGTAACAATGATGATAAACCCTGACAAGAACACAGTCAGTACTGCTACCTTGATCTGTAGCATCAGTCTGATTGGGGGTCCCACGGCAAGATCGCCTCCTCCTGGACAAGTTATGATAATGCAGTAAGTTTTCTCTGTAGTCCTTTAATACACTACCTACAACAATCTCTGCTACAAATCCAGTGTAGACATTAATGATCAGCAAAGTCCATAACACTCAATGTTATCACATAAATATGTTCAACACACAGGCAGCGGCCACACACACGTGCCGACACACAGGCCGCGGCCACCACTTTCCCACACAGGCAGGCTCGCAACACACGTGGCCACACACAGGCAGCGGCCACAACCCTTGCCCCACACAGGCAGGCGGCCACACACTTTGCGCACCACAGGCAGCGGCCACACACGTGCCCCACACACAGGCGGCCACACACGTGGCCACACCCAGCAGGCGGCCACACACGTGCCACACACAGCAGGCTGGCCACACACGTCTGCCACACACAGGCATCCTGCCACACCTTCCACCACAATCAGCTGCCACACACGTGCCGCACACACAGGCTCTGCCAACCCCCACACACACGTCTTTCCCCACAAACTTCCAACACACTGCATGCCTCCACACACGTCCACAGCGACAGGGCAGGCGCCACACACGTGCCACAACACAGCAGCTGCCACACACGTTCCACACACATGCTAGGACCCGCACACGACGGTGCCACACACATGCAGCGGGCCAACCACGTGCCACACCAGGCATGCTGCCACACACGTTCCACACCACGGCATGCGGCCACACACGGTCCACCCCAGGCAGGGCCACCCACATACCCACGTGCACACGACGGGCTGCGAGCCACACACGTGCCACACACCGCGGGCGTCCACCAACCTGCCCACACTCAGGCAGGTCGCCACACACCTGCCACACACGGCAGGCGTCCACACACGTTCCCACACAGGCAAGCGCGCACACACGTGACCCCACACAGGCAGGCGGTCCCCACACACGTGCCACACACTAGGCACGCGGCCACCCACTGCCACACACAGCACGGGGCCACACACGTTCCACCACAGCAGGCGGCCACACACGGGCCACCCACAGCAGGGCGCGGCCCCACCCCGTCGCCACCACAGTCATTCGGCCACACCGGCCACACACAATCGCAGGCCGACACACACTGCCACACACAGGCGAGCCTGCCACACACGTCTCACACACACAGGCTGCGGCCACACACTGCCCACACACCAGGCAGCGGACCACAAACACCGTGCCACACACAGGCAGGCGGCCACCCACGTTCCACACACAGGCAGGCGGGCACACACGTCCACACACAGGCAAGGCGCCACACCTGGCCACAACACAGCCGAGGCGCCACACACGTGCCCACACAGGCAGATGCGCCACACACTTGCCACAACCATGCAGGCGGCCACACAACGTGCCCACACACAGGCATGCGGCCACACACGTGCCACACACAGGCAATGCGGCCGACCAACTGCCACAACACAGGCCAAGGCCACACACTGGCCACACACATGCAGTCGGACCACACACGTGTCAAACACCACCAGGCAGGATGCGTGTGTAATACACAGCAGTTCTGTGCGTATCTCCTATAATAAATTATAAACTTCTGCACCAGGACACATTAATCTTTATCATGTAGCTTACAACCTTTGATGTAGCATTACACAATCAACTACAGTGTAATACACATGCACATCGTGCTTTAATACAGTATAATATAGTCCCGTATTAGTAAGTTACCTGTAATACATTATCATATAACTCACGGTACAATGTAATAGTCCAGTCACTACTATGTGAATAATAAACTGTCTTCCAATATTACACACTGGGCCGCTAATATAATAAATGTCTTATATGATTTTGTTTTAACGCTCCTGTCTGCTAAATAATGTATTCTGCCCTTTAATGGGAGTATAATTCCTGTGCTACAGTAATAAACTCCTTGTCCTGTCCAACATAATTGACTGTTTAATAGTACACAGCCGGTCCTGCAATATAATTAAAGAACTTCTCGCCTGTCATAATAATGGTAACTTGTATACGTGTTATAATGTCCTCCAGATACAATAGAAATGTACAGTCTGTTAAATATGTTCACCCGTCGTATAATTTACGTAATATATAGTTTAAATTGGTCCGATCCAGTTTCTGTATATCCCAGTGTCCTAGGTCCATATTCTGTCCTGTATTATAATGTTACGAACGGTCAGATATAAAAGTCCTGTAACGTCATCAATATACATATTATATAGTACTGTTGTGGTGCTGATAATAAGCAGTCGATGACTATCCATCCTGTAATAATCCATTGTCTTATCACAGACATACTGTCTTTTATTATATTATGGTTGTGTATATATCACTGTAATATAATGTAGCCCCTATGTCCCTATTATGCTACATATAATACACTGTGCTGTGCTGTTTATATAATATACCCAGTGTATTAAACTCTCCCCCCCAGTCCTTGTCCTGTTATATTCCTGTCGATATTACAATTACACTCTCCCCACCTGTCCTTTTATACTTAAATTCTCTAATAGCTCCCCCCCAATCCGCCCTGTCCTATTATATTCGGTGATATTATACTCTCCCCTGTCCGGTCCTGTCCTCATTAGATTATATGATATTATATATTACACCTCCCCCTGTACCTGTTATACGTTATATTACACAACCCTCCCCCTGTCCGTTATACCTTATATTACACTCTATCTTAAAAAACACTCGTCCCCCTGTCCTGTTTATACTATATTACAACTCTCTCTCCCCCTGTCCTGTTATACTTATATTACACTCTCCCCCTGTCCTGTTATTACGTATAATATCTCTCCCCTGTCCTGTTATACTTAATAATCTCTCCCCCTGTCCCTGTTATACCTTATAATATCTTTCCCCTGTCCTGTTATCACGTATATATCTCCCCCGTCCTTTGTATACTTATACTCATGCTTCTCCTCTCCCCCTGTTCCTGCTTTAACTTTATAAGTATGGCATATAATTAGCTCTCCCCCTGTCCTGTGATACTTATAATTCTCTCCGCCTGTCCTGTTATACTTACAATATGATATATATCTCTCCCCCTGTCCTGTTACGTATCATCTGATATAGACTATCTCTCCCCCACTGTCCTGTTTACAATAATTGATATATAATCCCCAACTCATGCCCCCCCAGTCCTTTTATACTTATAATAATGATATTATCCCCCCCCCCTCGTTCCTGTTATAACTTATAATATGCGATATATATCCTCCCCCCCAGATCCCCCCCCCTGTCCTGTTCTACTTATAATAATGATATAATACTCTCCCTCCCATCTCTCCCCCCCCTGTCCTGTTACTTATAATTCTTAATACTATCCCCCTGTCCTGTTTATACTGTATAATATCATATAACCATCTCTGCCCCCTGTGCCTGTTATACTTATAATATCCTATAATATCTCTCCCCCTGTCCGTTATACTTATAATTATCATATAATATCTCGTCCCCTGTCCTGTTATACTTATAATATCATATAATACTCCTCTCCCCCCTTCCTGTTATACTTATAATATCATATCAATATCTCTCTCCCCCCCCTGTCCTGTTATACTTATAATATGATATATAATATCATCCCCCCTGTCTGTGCTACTTATAATATGATATAATCTATATTCTCCCCTGCATCCTCTCTACTTATAATAGATTACACTATCTCTCCCCCTGTCCTGTTAGTACTTATATATTGAATATAATAGCTCTCGCCCCCCTGTCTGCTATACTTCATAATATCAGATATAGCTTTCCCTCCCCCTGTCGTGTATACTTATTAATAGATATAATTATCATCCCCCCCCACCCCCTGTCCTGTTTATAACTTATAATATCATTAATATCTCCCCCCCCCCGTCCCTGTTATACTTTATATATCATATAAATATCTCTCCCCCCGGCCCCTGTTATACTTTATAATATGATATAATATCTCTCCCCCTCTCTCAGTGCACTGGTGCACGGCGGAGGCTCCGGTCATACACAAGTGGCCGCCGCTGTGCCGTCCCTCCTCTCCCCGCTGTGTCCGGTACCTCACCCTCTTGGCGGTCTGCTTGTCCTGCTCTGTAGCCGGCTCTGGTCCGGAGCCGGGTGCGCGGATTGAGATGAACCCTCCCGTCTGGCCTTGCATTTCAGGCTCCTCCGGGTCTTCAACCATGTCCAGTCGGAAGAGCTTCGGGCTGCTGTCCTGGGCAGGCTCCCTCTCTCTGTCCGCCGCCTGCTCCCCGGGCCGCCCCGCATTGCACCGCCGCCCGGCCAGCTCTCTCACCACCGGCTCCCCGGTCAGCTCAAGCGCCGGCCGCCGCCATTTCCCTTTCTCTTCTCTGCTCATTCAGCTCACCACTGGCTGCATGCCACCCGCCACCAGAGGGCGCCGCACGGCTGTCCTACTCTTGGGTAAATTCCTTAGCCCCAGTCACGTGGGCGCCGAGGAAGCCCCGGGCGGCCATCTTTGTTTCTGTAGAACAGGGCAAATACTCAAAATACAAGTAGGCAGGGAAATCGTCCCGAGGGGCCATTTTGTAATTAAAAAAAATATTGATTTTATTATACTCTATGGGTCTATATAGATTAGAATAAAGGCTTAAATATATATTAGACAATTTAGACTATATAGTATAATATAACCGTATAATCCTCGTGTCATAAGCCAATTTTTTAGCACAAAAAATGCTGACCATCCTCACCTCTGCTTATACACGAGTCATTACATATGTCAATAGCACTTAAGGGGGTTAGGAGGAATTAGAAACACAAAAAAGGGGTCGGGGTGACACTCAGGATCAACATGAGCAAAAAGTGTAGAAGTTCTAGGGAAGAGGGAGGAGTGGGGAGAGTTAGTACGGTCGGAGGTAGATGAGCAAAGATGGGGGAGGTAAAAAAAGGGGGGGGTCGGGGAGAACAAGGTAGGATGAGCGGGACGGTGACCAAATGGTATAGGAGGCGATGTAAATGATTTGTCGAGGGAAACAGGAAGGTGGCGGGGATCGCCCCCCCCCCTCTCCCCTCTTTGTGGGCTCCCCGATGCAGCAGTGCTTGCTTGCTCCGGGCTATGTCATCATCGCGGCTCCTCTTCGGGCTTCCTATCCTCTTCTCTTTCTGTAACCTCCTGCAGGCGTACAGAAGACGAAGAGAACCGGGAAGCCAGCAGACGATCCGCGCCTGACATCGGGGGAGCATCACTGCTGCATCGGGGCCACCAAGGGTGAGAATGTAAGTTTTTGGGGTTTTTTTTTATGCTTGGTGGCTGTATACTACTGGTGGCCTGCTGCAGTGCTGTATACTACTGGGGGCAGCTGTATACTACTAGGGGGCAGGCTGGGGTGGCTGTATACTATGGGGGCAGGCTGGGCTGGCTGTATACTTACTACTGGGGCAGGCGTATCCTACTGGGGGCAGGCTGGTGGTTCTTTATACTACTTGGGGCAGTCGGGGTGGCTGTATAACTACTGGGGCAGCTGTTACTACTGTACAGGCCCTGTTATACTACTGGGGGCAGGCTGGTGTGGCTGTCTACTACTGTGGGCAAGCTGGTCAGCTGATACTACTGGGGAGCAGGCTGTATACACTGGAGGGCAGGCGTATACTACTGGGGACAGGCTGTATACTACTGGGTCAGGCCTGGGGTGGCTGTACTCTGTGGCAAGCTGGGTCAGCTGTATACTACTGGGGACAGGCTGTTAATTACTGGGCAGGCTTGGAATGCCTGTATACTACTGGGTCAAGCTGGTCAGGCTGTATACTAACGGGGGGCCTGCTGGGCTGGCTGTATAATACGGGGCGGGACAAGCTGCCTGGCTGTATACTACTGGGGCAGGCTATACTTAGCAGGGGGCATGCTTATCGACTGGGCAGGCTGTGCTGGCTGTATACTACTGGGGGCAGGCTGGGCTGGCTGTAATACTACTGGGGGCAGCTTATACTACAGGGGCAGGCTGTAATACTAACACGGGGGCTTGGCTGCTATATACTGGGGGTGGGGGGGTCTGTGACCATGCATTCCCACCCTTGCTATAACTCGAGTCAATAGGTTTTTCCCATTTTTGGTGGAAATTAGGGCTCTCGCTTATCGCTGGTCGGCTTATAACTCGAGTATAATACGTAGTCCCCTCACTCTTTTTGTTTTTCTTTCACAGTTTGTAACCAGGTCAGTATTTTATAAAGTTGTTAAAAAAAAGTTTATAAAAGTTACAAAATGGTCAAAAAGTGTGTTTAGTTTGCGTTTACACTGTATTACTGACTTATCCATAATCTGTCTCAGCGTAGATTGTACATTTACTATGGATTTACATGTACACTGTGATAAGAGCGATGAGAAAGAAGAACTAAATATCATTAAATGCCTCAACTTTATAGACCCATGTAGATACTTGTATTTTGCAACTGTTCGTTTATTATCCGTATGTTTCAATAAAACAGTTTTTTTAAAAATGTCAGATAACGTTTTGAAGAAATGTTCCAACTGTCAAAAACAATTCCAGTTTTCCTATACAAAATGCTGAGTCCGTAATATGGCAAACAAATCGGAAAGTTTGTGTTATTGTCTAGATAAAAAAAAAAACTCTGTAAAGGGTACAAGACTTTTGTGCTTCAGCACATAAAAAAGTGAAAATTAAAGTGGATCAGAAAAAGACAAATTCGAAAAATATGGAACTAATGAAAAAAACAACTCAAATTCTTTCTGCAACGACAGGACCTCCCATATTCCGGCGCTGGCAAAAGAAAGTGTCTCGGTCTTGAAGGTGGAAGAAATGTTCCATATAACGCAAGACAAGAAATGTGTAAACGATTTCAAACAATATCACAGATATAAAAACACTTAAAAAAGTGCACACATTGCCAAAGGCTGCGTCCAGGCCACAACATCTTCTCCCCAAACACAAAGGGAGATTTATCAAGTGTCTGAGGTAAAACTGCCTTAGTTACCCAGTGGGAACCATCAAAGCTCAGCTGTCATTTTAGTAAACAGCTGTAAGAAAATGAAAGCTGAGCCTCTGTTGGTTCCATAGGCAACTAGAACGTTCTGCTTCAGAAACTGACAGATTAAAGAGAACCCGTGCCAAATAACCTCTCCTAAACTAAATATATTTCATAAACTGCCATTAGAGAGCATTGCCTCATCCCCTACATTGTCCCTCTACATCCGTAAACCTAAGCAATGAGGTCCCTAAGCTGTATGCAAAGACCTGTGAAATGTCCAGAAGCATTAGTCATATTCAAGCTCCAGCTCTATTCATGAGTGGGAGGCATAGCCCACACCCCCCTGCATGACTGACAGCCTGTATAATGATGGAGGCGTATATGATGTGCTTCTGGTGTGGTGGCCACAGACCCCCTGCAGCCTCTGTGTGCATGTGTGTGTGTGTTTAGGAAGATACAGCAGCTCCAGGCAGCCATGTTATAGGAGAACATGTCAGATCATGTGTAGAGCTGATGTTCTGTCTCTGTGTATTTAGGAGGATGCAGCTGTCGCGGTACAGCACTGCACACTAGCAATGCTTTAACTATAATTACCACAGACAATGAGCAGGGGGAGGAGAGGGAGGGGTAAAGGGTTGAATCAGACCATGCTGACCAGCCTACTTTACATGAAAGAATAGATATTTTTACATGAATAACTGATGAAATAAACAGATAAGGCTGGGATGATTCCTTGCCTGTAGCCTGCCCAACAGGTAGAGGTGACAGGACTAGTGGACAACACGCTGAGTACATTTGTACCTTTAGGTGACGGCAACGTGGCGTTTGAAACACATTTTTGGCTGCCGTTTTCAAGCAAGTCACTCAGAAAACTGCATGCGTTTTTATAAAACGCATCTGTTTTGGACAGGTTTGGACCATTATCTTATTCAAATGGTCAAGACAGATGGTTTTTTAAAGGACGCTTAAAACGGGCCAAAAACACGTTCAAAACGCCACGATGTGCCATCACCTGTTAAAGATTGACACTGGACGCAGAGCCATTGCTTACAGTTTCGGCCACTTTAAGATTCAGTATTCATTCATATAACTTTGTGTAGTGGATAAACTATAGTTTGGGTGTTTCCCTCTGCAAACAGAAGCTTAGTGCTCACTAGCACCACCTAAAGGAAGGTATCCAGGCGAGCACCGTGGGAAGTTTCAGTATTTGGCATGTAGCCATAGTACATTAGACTCCTTTGTGTAAATTACCAAATAGTATTACATTTCCTGGGTGAGAACACCAATTATAGTTGGCTTGCTTTGCTTTCCTAATTACACCCTTATGTAAGTGCCTTAGGTATTTCTATAAATGTCCGTCCCTCAATAAAACTTTCACGTCTTGTTGGCTACTTCTGCAAGGACAGGTCTTTCTTTACCTTCAAGTAGTCAAATGTCCAGCGCTGAGACACAGACCATTTAATTTGAGGTCACCTAGAAAGTACAATGATTAGGGTTTGAGCCCCAGATATAAATCTATAAGAATTGGCGCCCTGGTGGGGCACATATTTATGGACATCTAACCATCGAGGTGACCTCCAGAAGAGTCAGTGCGGCCAGTGACAGAATGACAATAGCGTATCGCGGGTCGGGTAAGTAAGTCTATTTTGTCTACCTTGCTGTAGTTTGTTTCACTGGCTGAAAGGGACTGGTAAGGTCATCTCCTTGTGTGATATTTATTACTTGCCTTACATGTCCATATATAACTGTATGTTCACTATAATTTCGGGCAAATGATATCTTTTAAGGTGAGGACAGAGCTGAGACTGAACAATGTATGTGTGTTTTTTTTTAAAGAGAAAAAGTCGCAAAAAAAGTTTGCCCCCTCTTGTGTATTGTTGAGATAGGATCAGAAAGTTGTGTGAATGGTGGAGATTTTCGTTTCATCGTAAGCGCGGATAGAATCTGGAAGTTTGCAGAGAACAAATTCTGCCAAATTTTATGTTCGTCCTCGGGATTGATGCAGGCCCCCTATGCGGCGAAAGGACAGTAGTAGGCAGGAAAGGACACCTGAACTGGGAATTTACAGTTGAGGGTTCTCCTTGTGATTTCTGAGAAATTGTGTGACGTCTCTAATTTGTACTTTACTGATAGTTAGCGGGTAGTCTGGAGCTGTATGTACGGAGGATATCTATAGCCCTTGAACAACAACAAGATATTCCCACAGATTCCACAAAATGGGTAGTAGCAATAAGACTGTAGCTGGACACTGCAGACCGTAAAAAGGAATGGACATATGAGCACACAGGAAAGGTAAAGACTGGGTTATAAAGAGTTTATGAGGTATTGAAGTTTTTGGTGTATGTTAGATATCCGGAGTGTGCAGAGGGTAGGAGACCAGGCACGTTGATGTAAATGGTGGCTGGCCAAAGACAAAAAGTGTGCACAACCCAGGCAAAGGTTTGTTTTGAGTAAGGTAGAGTAGTTAATGACCAAAGGAAGTGTGAGTGGTTTGATACTTGAACTTAGACCAGTGACTACAGACGGACAGGACAGAGGGACAAGGATCCCTAAGAGTGGCTCATTAAAAAAAAAAAAAAAAATCGTTTGTTCTGCCAGACAGCACCCCTTAGTAGCTCCACCCCGTCATCTGGGGGGTTAGAGACGATTGGACAAGCCCTCCACCAATTTTTCAGTTGTGGCCACTTTTAGACAGTATATTTTTCAGTCTCCAAAGTTAATGCCTATGATCTAACACTGTAGGCTGGGTTTATAGGATAGTTCTGAGTTTCACCCTTGAGGTGTCCTGGCGGTATGTTTGAAATAAATGCCGGCAGGTAGACGGCCCCAACAGCGCGGGACCAAGGGGGGTGGTAATGGACAAGGATGTCAGCAAAACAGTCCCCCTCTTCTGAAGCCCCCCAATAGAGTTAGTGCCCTTTCAATTGTAGAACTCTTCCTGTTGGGCAATGTTTTCCCTCTCTGGGTCCCTACATGAGGATTTCCGTTAAATATTGCCTTTACACATGTAGTATTCCCAGTATATTCTGAGGTAGACTCCACAGGGGTAAATACCCCCACCAGGCTCCATAACTACCGGCCCCTACCAGGGAGTAGACTGGAAGACTATCCCTTACTGTGAGTTTCTCCTTTCAGTATCGGAGAAGCCTACTGTTTTTGTTTGCCCGGATGCATTTATTTGACCTTATGTGTTTCTGTTCCAGAAGGGTTTGTAAAGTTTCCCAGAGACAAACCCGGTACTGCCAGGAGAAGGTGGTCTCCTAGCCACTGCTCCTCACACAGGCAGATACCTGACAGAGAAACACAGCTGGCCAGTCCAGAATATGGCTCCTGCCCTAGGCCCTTAATCCCTTTCACATGTTTCCCAGGACTGGCCAGCCCCCTCTTGCAGCCTGGGATAGTCCTTGCTGCCTCCCCCATCCTGATGTTGCCCCTTGATAATTGGAATTGCCTCTTCTCCATTTGCCCTTATACAGAGGACAATTGTTTGCAATCTATAGCCTTAAGCTGACAATTCTGTGTGCAATGGCCTAGGCAACATCCCACTGGTCAACTTGTTTTATTTTGCACTGAGATCTAGTGCCACCCACATGTGCCCGAGTCCCCCAGGAACTGGTGGCCTCCCCAGTGGCCATATTAGGCCCGGTTGGAGACTCAGTCATGAGGGACACCCTCAGGTCGTAGCGCATCCATGCAAATCTGCTCAGCAAGGCCGTTAGTTGCAAAACCTCAACCCCACATACTTGCACAAGTGTCCTCACCCAATACAGCCCAAGCATCTGAGCAAAGCCCAGACCAGCTCAGACTCATGTGCACTCCTGATTCCACAGGACACATGATAAGGTGCACAGCTCGAATCCTTCATTCTGGCCCAGTCTTCTTCCAGGATTCAGAGAGGTGGGGAGAGAAGGGTGATTACCAGATGTTGAAGTTTTTTTTTCATAGATGGCTCCAGTCTGCGGGAGAAGACAGACGGTTCTACATGAATATACAGTGTCAGTGGCGCACATGATGTAGTACAAGCAGACCACTCCCGTCCACACAGGCACAGCCGCAGGATGTGAAGTGACGGCACTGGGAAGGAAGTGTACAGCTGTGAAGGTAAAAGGCAAACATCTATACTCAAGGTATAGTAGTCCTGGGGTCTAAACACGGACTATGTACCCATATGAAGGCTGGTAGAGATTTCTCACCTCTTCAGGGAAAACCCCTTTAACATGGCACGGTGGTGATAGAGCTCATGGATGCTCCCTTACTACATCAAGAGGTGAGGATAGTAAAAGTTAAAACACCACACAATTGGTAAACTCCACAGCCAAGGGCAAGTATGGGCTTGGAAGGGATGGTCGAAGGCAGCTGCACAGATGAGCCTGGAGACTGTCCTGAAGTCTCAGTTCGGTTGATCTGAGCTAAAGTTGAATCCCATGGTTATCAGTCCCTGTGACCAGAGTCATCAGAAGTGAAGGAGGCGTGTGGAGGAAGCTGGAGCCAGACGATGCAAGCTAATGGTACATGGATGCTGGGAGATGAGAGTGTGCCTGCCCAGAGCCCTGCACTCCGACAGTAAGTCCGAGTAGCCTACGGAACATAAACATCCCAAAATGGCCAGTGGCTAGTGCTTCATAAACCCATAAGTTGGTTTGCCGGACAATACTCCCCGTCACTAGACTAGTGAAACCTGTATAGTCTGTGACCCGCCACAAAACCCGGGTGTAAAGGTGGTAAAGACCCAACGGAAGGTGCCACCCAAGCCGCTGTATCCCTTCAGAGAGATGCAGATGGATTTTATCACAGCTACAAAAAGTGGCCCTAGGAGTACGTGTCTTGTGTGCATTGATCTCTCCAGGGTGCCAGGAAGCTTCTCCCATGACTACAGGCTACTCTGCCAGGAGCGCAGCCAAGAAGTTGGTGAGTGCGATTTTTCTGCAGTTTGGACTCTCGGAGACCATAGAGTCCAGTCGCACTCACTGGACAGGTAAAAACCTAAAGCCTGTCCATCCTGGTGTGTAGAACAGGCCTGCACACCCTTACCTTCACCCGAATTAAGTTGTCGGTTTGAGGAATAACGGCCTCTTATATATTGAGAACCGGGGGAGGCCATGAGTAAGTATAAACAGGAAACCATGAAGTGAGGTGCTTTCCTGCTGACCCCACCATTATTTTAGGACCAAACCCAACAGAAAGATGGGATTGTCCCTTTGAGTTATTTTTTGGCTAGCCAACCAGACTAGGCCCTACTTTCCCATAGACCCTATAGCTGTATGGCAGGAAACCAGGGTGGGAACAAGCCATACAGTTGGAGTCCAGGACCTTGGAAAAGGTCCGCAAAGTGTTTCTGATTACTTTTTCGATCCAGACATCAGACTCCAGGATACAACCCTGAAGCCAGGAGACTACGGGGTGGTAAGAGACGCACCAGAGAGACAGGTCTGACTGTATGAACTCAGGGAAACCCCAACCCATGACGTATACTGATCTATTAGGGGTGTACCAGGATGCCCCCAGGGTATGGAGAACTTTAACCCCACGTATGGCAAACAAGACAATGACCTCTATAACAATGGACACACAGGTAAACCACTGTATTAGCAGCAGTGTCTGATGTGTACGAATTTGTGGGGATAGAGAGGTGCAGGTCCGCCTGCAGAGGCTGGAAGGTGAGTGTATGGTGATACACTGTGTATTCTCTCCCTCGGATCCCCAGGGATAAGGTATTGATCAGACACATAAAAGTAAAGGTTAGAGAAGCACAAGGATTTCTGGAGGTCGGTAGAGGCCTATAGAACAACGTTTAATGATACAAGTGGAGACACCAAGGGGGGTCCAGATAGTACCGAAGGCCCCAATCAGATCTGGGCCAGGACTAGAGGTCCATTAATTCCCCAGAGACTCGAGTAAAGATGGTGGTTGGGTTAACTGGGTTGTTATGTCTTGTAATCAACAAGATTTGTGATTGTATCCGGCATGCTTCCCGAACCGCACAGCTTTGGAACAAGAATCCTTGCTGGAAGGGAAGTCTGTAAGATGGTGGGAAGTGGCTTTGTCGCAGTACATCCCGGATACATCGCCCCTGTGGATCCCATTACCATGCACTTGAAGAGATTGAAGACTGTCCAGGGAACTCGAGAGAAACTCTGGGGTGGCAATTTGTCCTCCACTTGTAGTTGGGGATTGTGATAGGGTCTGTAAGTGGGGTGGGGTGGGTGATATGGGGATTGTGATTTTGCTCTCGTCACTTATTGCGTGGTTGGGTGGGCTCCCCTCATCAAGTCCACCATGTCCCAGATGGGGCCGTGCCAGGTGGGTAAGAACCATTAAGGAGAGTCCCGGTGTGGAGGATACCGTACTGTTGAGAACCGCCGGTTAAATAAACCCATAAACTATGAAACACCAAGCATGTAATTGAGTATGCAGGCCTGTTAACCCGAGTGACTGGCCCCGGGTATCTTGGTGAAGAGTTACAAGTCCAGGCAGGTAAGGGCTTAGCACCCTGTGGGTACCTGGAGTTTGAGGAGGCACTCTGGACAACAGTTACAAGTGCCTTGCAAAGCTCAAAAGCGGGGGAATAGTAAAGATATGACACTGGACTCAGACCCATCTTTACGTATTGTCGGACATTTTAAAGATTCAGTATTCATTTATATAACTTTGTTTAGTGGATAACTAATAGTTTGGTTGTTTTCCCTCTGCAAACACATGCTTATGCCACTAGCACCACCTAGAGGAAGGTATCCAGGCCGCTAGCACCTGGGAGTTTCAGTATTTGCATGTAGCCAATAGTATTAACCTCTTTGTGTGAAGTTAGCCAAATAGTATTACATTTCATGGGTTGAGAACCCCAATTATAGTTGCTTGCGTTTCCCCTATTACAGCCTATGTTAAAGTGTCCTTAGTTTTCTAAAATGTCCGCCCTCATAAACTTATCAGTCTTGTTGGCTAACGTTCCTGCAAGGAACGGTCTTGTCTTTCTTCAAGTTAGTCAAATTCCGCGCTGGACACAGACATTTAATGTGGAAAGTCACCTGACAATGATTAGAGGTTTTGAAGCCCAGATATAAAATGATAAGAACCCTTGACGAATTACAACTTTTATAAAAATCTCCCCCCTTGTGTTAGTGACTAATTTCCCCTATAACAAATAGGTATATTATCCCCTTAATGACCGCCGTGTCCATGTTTTTTTTTAAGGCGGTCATTAGGTACTTTTTCCACACGCTACCTTTCCACGTCAATCCTTCGAGAAGATTGTGGGACATCAGGACTGTGACTAGGTGCCAGGTAGGCTAGCTGCTAACATCACAGCCAGACCCCGCACTAAAAACCGGTGTGTGTTTCCCCTGGAGATTGGTGAGGCTTACCGGGTATCCGATCTTCATTGCGGTAGCCCCGGGGTCCGGCTTGTGCACAGACTGCCGCCTTCCTCTTCCACACCAGGTTCCGCTCCTAGCGGGAAGCGGTCTGTACAATTGCGCATGGTGTCAGCATGCTCGGTTACCACATGTCAACCTGTGTATTTACGCCCCAGTCTTCGAAATTTTTAAAATTAAAAAAAAAAAGTAAGTAATTTTAGTGACACCATATTAATAAATAAATAAAACACAGTCCCTAATCACCCCAGTTTACAAATCAAAATCCACAATAAAAGTCTTTAAAACAAAAAATGTACATATTTGGTATCACACCACATAACGCTCGCTTAATCTGTACAATAAGCAAAAAAATATTGAACCCACTGGTAAAATGATCTAAAAAACACAAAAAGCTTCCAACTTCCCATCAATATAAAATTTTATATCAATACCTCACAAAAAAATGTTTAATATTGGAATATAGTAGAATTAAGCAAAGATAGAAAAACATATAATGAGGTATCACCATATCGAATATGAAACCAGAGAATAAAGATAAAATATTAGTCTTATGTTTGTGAGTGGGGGAAAAGTGCTTAAAATCCAAATAAAATTATATTTTGTTTGTGTTCCCCTTGAAATACTTATAAAATCTAATGAAGCAATAGACCCTCAAAATGAATTATCTATACATTGTATCTCACCCTGCAAATATGATAACCCTCATGTTCTCATTACAAATTTTATAGAACCAGTACATGTGACAATACAAATCTGCTGTGAATGCCTCTGACTCTTCATTCCATGCCGGCCGTGAGCCCGTACAGCAGTTAACCACCACCCTTATGGGTATCAGTACACCTTGGGAGAAATTAGAAAGGCATCAACTTTGCAGAGCAATTGCACATTTTATTCACTTATGGAACGTGTAAAATTTGGGTCAAAATAAATGAATGTATTTAAAAAAAAATCAAAAGTTTCTAAACAAGCACTTCCATTTCCGTTTTAACCCATGTGAAAATCTTAAAAAGTGATAGATCCTTAATAGAAGTTGTTCACATAGTTGAGGGTGAAAGTTTCTATTAGTGGGATAATTTATTGGTTTTACTATTTTAAGCCTTTCATTACTTTGAAAACTGAGTGTTCTCCCTCAAAATGTGAGTTTGGCACTTTCAGAAAATTGAAAAAAACGCCACCTTAAAGTTCTGCACCTTCATATCATCCTAGAAGAAATGGGAGGAGGCCATAAAATATCTCATGACACATTAAAGACAGGAACATTCCAGAAAAGTTTAGTTATCAAGGCTCTTGCGGTGTCACTTTAACTATTCTGCCTGAAAGCAAACATTTCAGACTTTGCAAAATTTTTCCAACTTTTGCCAAATTTTCTTTTTTTTTCAGAACGAACCAAAACTTATCATTATAAATTTACAACTTACAGAAGTGCAATGTGTCATGAAAAACATTCTCAAAATCACCCTGGATATGTAAAAGTGTTTTGGTTTTGTGTTAGGAAACAGAAGCACAGCATCCCTAGTGATAAGTTGTTGATGAGGTAACATCACACTGATCGAGGTTTTTGGGAAGCAGTTCAAAAACCACACATTAATGGACTCAGTGCAAACAATCTAGTTACATCACAAGCAACTCACGACCGCCTAAATAACACAAGTATATGCCCATGAGGAGAGGATAAAAAATAGCAGGGGAGGTGAACACAATGAACGGACAAAACCCTACTAGTGGGCTTTGTCCACAGGTAAAAATCTTAAAATTTGAAGGAAATAACCACAGTGATTTCAGAGTTGTAACCCAGCATACCCTCTAGCTTGGTTAGAATCAAAAGAATAGCGTGTCAGTACTCAGTTGGCTCAGTGTGATCCTCTGTACACCCGGGACAAGGACACAAGCCGACACCTGGGACCAGAGTCTAAAGTGGTACCCGGATTTTCTCCAGAGCCGCAGCTGAAAGCCTAGTTGGACTTGCGCATCGTTCTACCCAGCAGGTCTTTTCCGTCAGACGAGACTCGTGGTACGGGGAAGACAGAGACGCGAGTTCAGGCAGGGCAAGAGGCAGACAAAGAGGTCAGGCACAGAAAGCCTGTAAACGAGAAAGTCAGGAATCACATCACTGCAACAAGTCAAAAGATCATGCTTTTTCAACGGCAAAGAGCACGAAGATCCGGCAGGAATCTGGGGAGACACCAGATTTAACTTTTCGAAAGGACCAGCACCATTCACGTGCAATGGCCCTTTAAACCTCTGAGGTGGCGCGCGCACGCGCCCCTAGGTTTAGCGGACAAGGAGATTTAGTATCTTAGTGCGGGGTGCAGATGGATCACGTGGAGCCGCGACCTGAGATCCCGGATACAGTGCACCCTGCTTGCTTTGCTCTGTGCCTTTAACTCCATACCACACAATATAATTTTCCCATTTGCAGTGATGGCTAAACCTATGACACAGCTGTCAGTGCGACGACACCAAGCCATGTTCAGTGACACCGGGTGCCGGAGAGTTTTAAGTTTAATCCTCGGCTCCAGACCATGTGCAGGTGAAGTGTAGCCGGGGGTGAGAGATTCCACTGACTGACCTCACATAACTTCCCCCCTCCTCCTCTTCCTCCCACTGGGCCGAGCCCCTCCCCCGGTGACGCTGTTGCCTCGTGTCTCAGTCAGCACAGGGTCTCATCCCGGGGCCTCCAGCACAGGACGAGGTGACCCGACCTCACTCCAGAAAATCACCTCTGCAGTCCTTACTAGTTGTGACTGGCGGGGAGGAGGATTGTTTGATATGTCCCCTCTACTCGACCACTCCACGCAGGGAATAGGGAGGACACCACCTCCATCAGACATCAAGAACATCGTTACACTAGTTAACCTGTGGAAACGTCCATGACAAAGTTTGCAGGTTACTAAGCTTTCAACGTGTCTGATTTAGAGAAAAGATCTATTACAATGTGCGTATTTGCAACATTGTAATTAAATAGATGATGTGGAAATCACCCATATATGCCATATTGGTACATGGTAGGATCATCACACAACCTAGGAGTTAAAGTACCCTAGAAGTGAAATAATTATACATATTTGTTTAATTTAAACTATATATAAATAATCACAAACATATGTTTTTTTGTCAAGGGCGTGACACACCACCCGAGTTATGCTCGGTTTTTTGGGCGAATTTTGACACGCCAAGCTCAAAGGTTGCCCAATCAGCTGCATTAGTGTTTTATTCCCCTTCTCTCCCCCTCCAATGGGCCATTTACTGAGGGTCCCGTGGCAGTTTCCGTAGGGGTTTACCGACTTTTTGAGGACGGCGGTTGGCTGCGGGATATGGATTTAGAAGGGGGATTATGTAATACGCAATCGGGTTTTTGGCGCTTCGACGCCGGCTTTCATGCGACAGAAATCTGGAGAGGGCCGCTCAGACGATCCACACTGATTCGGACAGAGTGTAACTTTAAAATTTTACAATGTGTTTACAAGCCAAGCCACTTCATGCACCAGGAGAAGATGGAGAACTCTAACTCGTTGGACCTGAGGGGAGGTCGATCACTTCAGGGATGGGGAGCGCACAATGTAAGTGATTGCGGCACAGTGCTTCTCGTCTGCATCCAATGGGGAAACGCGCAGGACCGAGTAAGTAAATGTGCCCCCTGTGTCCGTTCACACGTCCCTATCCATTGTAGCCCCTGTTGTACTGTGCCCCCAGCTACCCCTCTTATTAAACTTATTATATTAATATATATCGCGTACCCTCCCAGCAGCTTGCGCCATTTTGTGGCCCCCCCAGCAGCATATGGAATGAGCTGAGCTGAGCAATATACTCCCGCAGAGCCGGGACAGAATCCAGGGTGGTTGGGAGGTTAACAGAATCCGGGGTACTCATTTAGCTGTTAGTGTTTATTTTAGTGAAAGATTAGAAGATCTTTTAAAAATATGTAAATAGTCTCAGGGCCTCGATTATGTCACAGAAGCCCCCCTTGTCCCTTATAAGAAATAATATTATATAAACCTAAAACTAATAGTGGGGTATCTCTCAGAGATAATTTTCTTTAGGAATAATGTTCATTCTTGCAAAAATCAAAAATAAAAGTTATCGGTATAATCGATACATAATCGAGACCACTTGATCGGTTGACACTAGCCACTAGGACAATAACAGCACAAATGGCCAGACTCTGTACACTCTCACTGTAATCTTACATGTGTACCCATGCCTCCTTGTTCTTACATAACTTTTAACATAGTTATTTTTTTTTTTAGTATAAATAAGCAGGATCTGCTGCTTCTTGTGAGTGAACTTTTAACGCTCAACTGAGGCAAGAGAAGGCTTGGGGAACAGATGTATCGTATTGGATATGAGGCTCAGCCAGGATTGGGGACCCAGTGATGTCGTGTTCAATATAAGGACAGTGACATCACTAAGGAAACACCCCATAACCATTGGCTCCAGCCATTTCCTCGGCCTGCTGCCATTGGTGCCCCCCCCGCGCCATCCTGGATGACCATGTCCACTGTTACAGCATAAGTGGATATGTCGTGTGCATAGTAGTAGGGACATGTCGGAAAATCCCCCTCTCCCCCCGATGTCCTTACGACGTATGGCACAAAACGTAATGTGCACTCCAGCCTAATTACTTTACCAATATGTAACCAAATATACAAACTTTGTATATTTTTATTTTGCATTTTAATTTTGGTTGGATCATTCAAAGAAGCCCCCCTCCAGTTCCTAGACCTACAGAAAACCTAACCTAGTCCAGACCTGTTTCCTGCTTGCAAGTAAAGAAAAGCGATTATGATGTTAATTCCCCAGTGGCGGCGGCAGAGCGCCTCAGATGGCACGGAGTTCAGCTGCC
Source organism: Engystomops pustulosus (assembly GCA_019512145.1). NCBI lineage: Eukaryota > Metazoa > Chordata > Amphibia > Anura > Leptodactylidae > Engystomops > Engystomops pustulosus. The sequence continues at coordinate 9,031,477 of CM033643.1, read as the reverse complement.
AATCAAAAGGAGCGTACAACAACTTCTCCGTGTTACAGCTTGTGGTACTTCATGGTCATTTATGTACGACAACTTTACCATCCGTATACACATTACCGCTCCATTATCGATTATTACAGAATCAATCTTAGATACTTTTTGTATAATTTATTTATGAGTTAGATCTCCGCTTGCTGTATTCAATAGGAATTTCAGTGGTTTAGAGAAGTTACTGGTTACCATCACACAGGTACAACAGTTCAATTGCGTCTGCAGTTAATGGCAATAAGAAGTTCACATGTTGCGTCCAAACACAGTTTTGCGAGGAGAGCTTTTCGCGGATCGCTATTACCTAAGGCGCCGATCACGAGAACGTGCAGCTTTGACCTGTTTTTGGGCGGTTTTTAAGCACGTCACATTAAAAACGCATTGCTTTTAAAAAAAATGCTCTGTTTTAACTAGTTTTAATTAAGATAATCTGTAAAATAATGGGCAAAACTGATGCGGCTTTCAAAAAACGCTGCGTTTTTTAAAAGGACGCTTAAAAATGGCCCAAAAACAAGTTCAAAAACGCCACGTGTGCTGCGGGCCTAAGGCTCCCTTTCACACATGTGTCTGCCGTGTGTGAAAAACTTTGAACCGCTTATGAACAGATCAAACAATAACGAAAATCAAGAGGCAAAAACATCAGTTGTTCCATAGTTGCATTTGACGTGATCTGCAACCAAGTGGAATGCGGGGCCTCCAGGAATGTGTGTATTCACACTTGGCGTAATGTAATCACAACAGCTGAGCTATCAATTGCTGTCAAGCATTGCGTATACAAAACAACGTGTAACGCACAATAAACAACAATTGTGAAACCAGACAGCCAAAATGCTTGCCAATTCTGGCAAGCCAACAAATTTTGCATTACGGCAAAACATGTTGTGCTCAAGTCATGCGCAAGCATTTTTTGTCTCAATGCATCCGTTTCCAGGAGGAATTACTCCTGATATTACTACTATAAACGTTTCCAAAAACTATTTAAACGGACGGGAGCGTCTGAAAACGCAGACAAAGGACTTGTCATTAGGTTGTTGAACGGGGGTGGACGGGGGATATCTAAACTGAAAAAAAGACCTGTATCGATGAAAGAACAGAGTAATGTTGGGAGCAAGATCAATCATACATTTCTAACCTCTTCTCTTGGCAGGAGTGCCCCCTGCCGTAGTAACACATGCGGCGACCGCGCGCTCCCGCTCTTCCTCTCCGCGAGACTAACCCTATGAAGTTGAGGAGGAGAAAAGATAATAGCAGGAATGCGCGTCATGTTCCGGCATTTTGGCATTTCGGGAGACATGGAAGCGGGTCCGTTGCCGCAGCGTGCGGCTGCGGTGCCAATGGTGATTGCGCAGGGTGTGGTGGGGTCTCTGGGGTGCGCTGTGGGAGCGCGAGCGGGGGGGATTCATAACCCAGCGGTGATTGTCACCTGCTGCATTGTGAAGGCTTTGTTATTTTGCTGTGACGTCATTACGTTAATTGTTGTATCTATAGACTGTAACGAATTGCCTGTCAAATATCAGAAAGTGTGACGGTCCTGGCTTCAGGACGTGCATTCAACGTGAAGTCACTTACCATCCGCTGAGCCCTCCTTTTAAGAACATTTTGGTGAATATCGATCTAGAGTTGTATATTTATAGCAGGACACATATTGGGGCAAGTGTCTGATGTTGTCCGTGCTTTGTGGTACTGTTCTTGGGGTCAGTTCAGTGTTGTTTAGGAATTCGTGCTTGTCAGTATAATTAATATGACGGTCGTTTACCACTACAGCCGTTTTGGATTTTCGTATAGGTTTTGTTTTTGCTTATTTAATTTTACATATCTCAAAGTCTTTAAAGGAAAACTACCACCAAAAAGACAAATCTACCTATAAAGGTGATCGTGTGGTAAGGTGAATCAATGGAGTGAGGATAGCCCTTTTAAGGGCCCCTAAATCAGTCCCCCGCACTGTTTTTCAAACTGTTTATTACCCTGAATATGTTAATTACTATGCGGATACTGGAGGCGTGGAGTAGCGCTCATGAGGTACCGAGGCTGCTACTTCCAACGCACCGGTAGCCACTTTACCCCTCCTACTCACCATGTTCGGCGCGCAGGACTGCGTGAGCTGCGCGCCCCTCGTCCGCCCGATCCTGACGCTGCCTCTCGCATCAGCCGCGCTCATCCTCGCCAAGCGGAGCGCGGCTCGGGCGCTTCTGCGCATCGACGTCCACGGGGTCGCGCTCCGAGCAGCTGGCGCCGAACTGCTTGGGTGCGGCGGGAAAGGCGGGGGCAGTGTTGAGATGGTAGCGTAGGACGGCGGAGAAGGGGCGCAGCTACGAGCAGACTGCGCGAACAGGAGAGGAGGGTAAGTGTGGCTGCCCCGGGGCGTGGAGTAGCCGCTCGGTGTAACCTCAGATGCGGCTCTCCACGCCCCGTAGCCGATGAAGTAAATGGTAACAATTAGGGATAAAATTTATAAAACAGTGGGGGGGACGTGAGGATTAGCCTTAAAAGGGCGATCCTCACGTCCCATTGATCACCACCACACGATTCTACCTTTATGGTAGATTAATGAATGGTGTGAGGTTGTCCTTACGGAAATCTAACCTTTTTTTTGTGTGTATTGTGAAACACAAATACAGTTGAATAATGCTGCAGCTAACTGGTGCAGAAATACATATCAGTTGTTATCCCTGTGTCGCAAGGTTTCAGAACCATGACTGTGTTATCTTCTTTCTTATTACCATGGCCTCCTCTCCCTCCGCTGGTCTATGAGTAGTTCCCACTGTTGATTTTTTTTTTTTTTTTCTCAGCATTTAAACTTTATATGATATTATAAAACAACCAAAAATTGATTAAAACATCATGCTAGTCGTGGGCGGGGTTTAGTGTAAATTATCACGATGATTTCTCTGGGACGCCTGGGGTGCGGCGGAGCAGCACCTGTCAGTGCAGCCTCCTGTTAGACGTGGCTGACTTACTGTGCAATGTTTGTTTCTCTGGTATGTTCATTGTTGGCTGATGACTTGACTGTTTGTTAGATTATTTCTACTTCTGTGAATCACTGCTCACACCTCCGGTCATGGGATAAACTCACAGGGACCTATTTATAGGCGGGCTGTCCACTTTCAGCAAATGTTGGCACAGTTGACATCACATGACCAGGGATTACAACAAACCGTGCTGTTTGCACCGGGACATCACAGACACAGAGATAAACGGAGGTCATGCACCTGTGACCCATCACATACCAGGGATATAACAAGCGTGGCACCAGTGGACATACATGACCAGGGATGATAACGAGCCGTGCTCATGTGTGACATCACATGACCCGGATCTAACAAGCCGTGACCTGTGTGAACATCAACATGACCAGGATATAAGAGCCGTTGCACCTGTGTGAACATACACTGACCAGGAGAATATACGACGAGCCGTGACGCACTGTGTGACTACCATGAACAGGGATATATCGACCGTGACAGCTCTGTGGTGACATAACATGACAGGGATATAATCTGCACTGCGCCCTGTTGGGACATCACAAGACCGGCATAACAGCTGCACCTGTGGGATATATAATGACCAAGAATATAACGCGCTGTGCATCTGTGTGTGTCACATGACCAAGGATATAATAAACCGTGCACCTGTGTGACATCATGGATCAGGGACCGGTGATATCTACGGGAAACAACAATAAAGGCTATAGAATGACAGCAAGCAGAAAACTTAAAAAAGGTGGGAATTGTACGGAGCATTATTTACATTTGTTTTCCCTAATTCAACTATATGAATTATTTGCTTGATGGTGGACAACCCTTTAAAGGGTGGTTGGTGACACCAAACTATTGCCCAGCAGATGAGAAACGAATGCAGTGATGTCTTAAGTGCTGAGTAGACCCCAGGCCTGTTTGTGTTGAGGTTTGATACAGAGCTCTGGCTGTCCTGGAGCTCGCGGGCACGCGTGCTAGTATTGGAGCGGCTAGTTGCTGTGACCACTCTGGTAAATGCCGGCAGATACTGGGCATGTTTCTTGGACCAGCGGGCGAGATGCTGCACAGTTTGTTGTAGGAAGCAGAGGTTCAAAAAGTGAATCGTCAGGAGGAGATTGTTGTATGCACAAGAGTCCATACTGCTGCAAATTGCGTACGGATTAACTTCTGACAAAAAATAAAACTTTTGGTGGGTAGTTGTCCTCCTTTACAGCCTATGGGGTTAAAACCCTGCCCTTCATATACAGGCAGTTCCCGTGGTTAACGGACAAGATCGGTTCTGAAGGTTTGGTTCTTAAGTTCAATTTGTATGTAAGTCAGAACTGTATATTTTATATGTAACCACCACCAAATTTTTATGTGTCTCTGTGACAATTGGATTTTTAAAAATGTTGGTGTCATAAGAATCAAGGATTAATAAAAAAGCTTCATTACAGACTCTGTGTGATAATGTTTCTGTGTTACTTGGAAGGACTTACGAGTAAAGTAAATACCAAATTAGGGGTCGTCTGTAAGTGGTGTTCTGTAAGTATGGGACCGACCTGTACTACGGGAGCAGATCTCTTTACTCTCACTTTAGACTAACTCTAGCAGTATACCGGTCTCGCACGGAACCAAGCTTAAGAAACTGTCACCCAATTTGACCCCTGAGTACACATGCTGTGATGAAGGGTTACAAGTCCTCCCCATATTCCAATAAATTAGCTGCCAGTGAGGATGTAAACTAATACACGACTATTTTCTATATGCCCTTAGTCATTTCACTGACTCAGTTCGGTATCGTGACTCTTCTCTATACTGACCTAAGCAGTGAGCACACTCCATTATTGTGACTGACCGCTGGGACGGCTGCTGTGTCTCCATCACACTGCTCTGCCTCCTTGTACTTGGGGGACCATATGGAATATCATTTTACGAGCATATAAAGCTCCATGTAACAGATTGGAAATTTGTGTGACCCTTTTTATAGTGTGCCTTCTTTGGCCCTTGGGTATTCATGACATGTGAGACAGTGACACCAAATCACAGGGTCTCAGCCTTCGAATAATAGCAAAACTGACACCAGGTCACACTTACCGGGCACTTTATTGAGTACCCTTTAGGTAACTGCTCGTTACACTGTCAAGTTCTAATAGCCCAATCACTGGGCGACTCAGGCATGTAGGGCATGTATACATGGTCAAGACAAGCTCCGGCGTCATCAAACCGGATCAGATTGGGAAGAACAGGTGATGGAGCGCCTTTGAGCCTGGCTGTATGGTTTGGTGCCAGAAGGGTCTGTCTGAGATTCGTCAGAAACCTGCTGCATCTACGGGATTTCCGCAAACCTCTCTCGGGGTTCGAGATGGTCCGACAAAGAAAAAATCCAGGTAGCGGCAGTTCGTGGGCGGGACAAATGCCCTTGTTGATGCCGAGTCAAAGCGAATGGGCAGGAATGTTCGCGCGTAGCAAAGGCCAAGTGACTCAAATCGCCCGTTCGCCAAGTGGGAGAAGAGATATGAAAAAAGGACCTCGAACCTTTGAGGAAGAGGGAGAGAGAAGGAAACAGGGTTTGCCATACTTTAGAAGAACAGGCAAGTGAGGCGGTTAAAATTTTCAGCAAATAATTCATATAGTCTGAATAGGGAAAAAATTTAAATAAATGCTCCGTATCAATTCCCCACTTTTTTTAAAGTTTTCTGCTTGCTGTCATTCTATAGGCTTTATTGTTATTTCCAGTAGATATACACCGGTCCCTGATCACATGATGTCACACAGGTGCACGGTTTATTATATCCTTGGTCATGTGACACCACACAGATGCACAGCGCGTTATATTCTTGGTCATGATATATCCCACAGGTGCACGGCTCTTAATATCCCTGGTCTTGTGATGTCACACAGGTGCACGACTCGATATATATCCCTGGTCATGTGATGTCACACAGGCGCACGGCTCGATATATCCCTGGTCATGTGATGTCACACAGGCGCACGGCTCGTTATATCTCTGGTCATGTGATGTCACACAGGTGCACGGCTCGTTATATCCCTGGTCATGTGATGTCACACAGGTGCACGGCTCGTTATATCTCTGGTCATGTGATGTCACACAGGTGCACGGTTTGTTGTATCCCTGGTCATGTGATGTCACACTGGTGCACACATTTGCTGAAAGTGGACAACGCCTATAATAGGTCCCCTGTGAGTTTATCCCCATGACCGGAGGTGCTGAGCAGTGATTCACAGAAGTAGAAATAATCTACAAACAAGTCATCAGCCAACAATAACAGTAACCAAGAGAAACAAACACTGCAAGTAGCTCAGCACGTGCTACAGGAGGCTGCACTGACAGGTGCTGCTCCGCCCACCCCAGGGTCACAGAGAAATCTCGTATAATTTAACCCCGCCCATCGACTAGCATATGTTTAATCACATTTTTGGATTTTATAATATCCATATAAAAGTTTAAATGCTGAGAAAAAAAAAAAAAAAATCAACCAGGGGAACTTACTCATAGATCCAGGCAGGAAGGAGGCCATGGATAATAACTAGAAGAAGATAACACAGTCCTGGTGTCTGAACCTTGCGGACCAAGGTACTTACGACCATGCTAGAACAGGTTGGACCCCCTTTTGCCTTTAGAACTGCAGAATCAAATTTTAGTGGCATAGATTCAACAAGTGCTGGAAGCTCAGTCCGAGATCTGGTTTTTTTTTTTTTTTTTTTTGTTTTTTTTTTCATAGTGACATGATGGACATCACACAGTTGCCGCAGGATTGTCGGGCTTGCAAATCCATGATGCGAAATGCCCGTGCACCACATCCACAGATCTCTATTGGATTGAGATTGGTGACTGTGTGGCCATTGTGTCCAGTGACCCTCAATTTGTCATGTTCACGAAAACCAGGGCGGAGAGGATTCCAGCTTTAGACAGGCGCATTATCCTGCTGAATTGAAAGTAGCCATCGATGTTACAGGGACAGTGTGCTATAAGGGTATTGGGACATGGTCAGCAACCATACCAGTAGGCTGTGGCGTTTGCAACGAGACTCAAAATTGTACCAAGGGGCCCCAAAGAGTGCCAAAGAAAAATCCCCACACCATGACACCACCCCACAAGCTGAAACCGTTGATACAGAGGCAGGATGGATCCATGTTTCATGTGTGATTGACACAAACTGACCCCTGACCATCCGAAGTGCAGCAGATATCGAGACTTCATCAGGACCATAGGCAAAGTTTTTCCAATCTGCTACTGTCCAATTCGATGAGCTTGTTGCAAATTGTAGCCTCAGTTTCCTGTTCTTGCTGACGGAGTGGCACACGGTGTGGTCTTCTGCTGCTGTAGCCCATCTGCCCAAAGGGCGAGGTGACTGTGGTTCAGAGAATGCTTCGCCTACCTTGGCTGTAACGACGAGTGGCTGATTTGAGTCACTGTGTGCTTCTTTTAAATCAGCTCGGAACAGTCTTGCCCTAGTATCTCTTTGGAGTCTGGCATTAACCAGGCATTTTCCGCACACAGAACGCCGCTCACATGGAGTGTTTTTACTTTTTCGGCCCATTCCTGTAAACCCGTAGAGAATGCGTTGTGGGTGAAAATCCCAGTAGATCAGCAGTTTCTGAAAGTTACGCAGGTGCCCACTTTGCACACCACCATTGCCGTCAAAGGCCTCCATCACCTTTCTTCCCATACTGATGCCGGTTTGATGACGCCGGAGATTGTCTTGACCATGTACTACATGCCCTACATGCCTGAGGTCGCTCCAGTGATTGGGCTTGATTAGAACTTCAAGTGTTAACGAGCAGGTACCTAACAGGCTGTACTCAATAAAGTGGCCGGATAGTGTACATGGTGTCATTTGCTATTATTGAAGGCTGAGACCCTTGATGGTCACTGTCTCATGTCATGAATATAAGGGCCAAAGGGCACAGTATAAAAGCGGTATCACACAATATTTATCACAATCTGTTACATGGACTTTTGATGTCGTAAATGATATTCCAGATGGTCCCCAAGTACAAGGAGGCAGAGCAGTGTGATGGAGCACAGCGCCCCCAGGCGGTCAGTCACAAAATGGAGTGTGGCTCACGCTTTAGGTCAGAGAGAAAGATCACAGGAACCAATGAGTCAGGAAAGCTAAGGTGGCATATTAGAAAATGTCGTGTATTAAGGTTTACAGCCTCCTCACTGGCAGCTAATTTTGATGATATGGGGAGGACTTGTAACCCTTCATCAGCAGGCATGGTACTCAGGGGGCAAAATTGGTACAGGTTCTCTTAAGCTTGGTTCTGTGCGAGACCGGTGGATCTGCTAGAGGTTATAAAAGTGAGAGTAAGAGATCTGCATCCCGGTAACAGGCCGGTCCCACTACTAAGCAACACCCACTTACAGACGACCCCTAGATGTTGGTATTTACTTTACTCTAGCCTCCAATAAACAGTATAACTTATCACCAGGAGTCTGTAATGAAGCTTTTTATTAATCTTGATTCTTATGACAACCCAACATTTTTAAAAATCCAATTGTCACAGAGACCAATAAAATTTGGGTGGGGTTACAATAATAAAATATACAGTTCTGACTTACATACAAATTGAACTTAAGAACAAACCTTCAGAACCGATCTTGTACGTTAACCCGGGGACTGCCTGTATATGAAGGGACAGGGTTTTTACCCCATAGCTGTAAGGAGGAAATACCCACCAAAAGTTTTATTTTTTGCAGAAGTTATCCGTGACGCAAGTTGCAGCAGTATTGGACCTTGTGTCAAACAATCTCCTCGTGAGATTCAATTTTGAACCCTCTGCTTCCACAACAAACTGTGCAGCATCTCCCCGCTGGTCCAAGAAACATGGCCAGTATCTGCCGCATTTACCAGAGTGGTCACAGAACGAGCCGACTCCATAACTAGCACGCGGCCCAGCGAGCTCCAGGACAGCCAGAAGCTACTGTATCAACCTCACACACAAACCGGCCGGGGTGCTACTCAGGCACTTAAGACATCACTGCATGATTTCTCATCTGCTGGGCAACTAGTTTGGTGTCACCAACCACCCTTAAGGGGTTGTCCACCATCAAGCAAATAATTCATATAGTCTGAATTAGGGAAAAAATTATAAATAAAGCTCCGTATCATTCCCACTTTTTTAAGTTTCTGCTTGCTGTCATTCTATAGCTTTATTGTTTTCCCAGTAGTATACACCGGTCCTGATCACATGATGTCACACAGGTGCACGGTTTATAATCCTTGGTCATGTGACACACACACAGATGCACAGCGCGTTATATTCTTGGTCATGTATATATCCCACAGGTGCAGCTTTAATTCCGGTCTTGTGATGTCACACAGGCGGCATGGCCAGATATATATCCCTGGTCATGTGATGTCACACGGCGCACGTCGATTATCCCTGTCATGGCAGTCAACAGGCGCCGGCTCGTGTATATTCTTGGTCAGTGATGTCACACAGGTGCACGGCTCGTTTATCCTGGTCATGTTGATACACAGGTGCACGGCTTGTTAGATCCACGGGTCATGAGATGTCACACAGGAGCACGGCTCGTTATATCCCTGGTCATGTGATGTCACCACTGGTGCACGGCTTGTTATATCCCTGGTATGTGATTGCACAAGGTGCAGAACTCGTTATATCTCTGGATATGTGATGTGTCAAACAGGTGCACGGTTGTGTTGTATCCCTGGTCATGTGATGTCAACTGTGCACAACATTGCTGAAAGTGGACACGACCCGTATAAATAGGTCCCTGTGAGTTTATCCCATGACCGGAGGTGCTGAGCAGTGATTCACAGAAGTAGAAATAATCTAACAAAACAAGTCATCAGCCAACAATAACAGTATACCGAGAGAAACAAACAGTGCACAGTAGTCAGCCACGTGCTACAGGAGGCTGCATGACAGGTGCTGCTCCGCCCACCCAGGCGTCACAGAAGAAATCTCGTATAATTTTAACCCCGCCCACGACTAGCATATGTTTAATCAAGATTTTGGAATTTATAAATCATATAAAAGTTTAAATGCCTGAGAAAAAAAAAAAAAAAAAATCAAACAGGGGAACGTTACTCATAGATCCAGAGAGGAAGGAGGAGGAGCCATGGTAATAATGAAAGAAGATAACACAGTCATGGTATCTGAAACTTGCGGACAGGGATAACAAGATATGTTTCTGCACCAGTTTAGCTGCAGCATTATTAATGTATGTTGGTTCACAATACACACAAAAAAAAGGTTAGATTCCTAAGGGCACCTCCACCAAAATCTACCTATAAAAGGTAGATGGGTGGTGGTGATCAATGGGACGTGAGGATAGCCCTTTTAAGGGCTAATCCTCACGTCCCCGCCCACTGTTTTATAAAGTTTTTCCCTAATATGTTAATTTATTCTCGGCTACTGGGGCGTGGAGAGCGCAGATCTGAGGTTACACGAGGCGGCTAATCCACGCCCCGGGTGAGCACATAACCTTCCACACCCCGTCCACCCCCCCACACGCCCCCTTTTCCAACCCCTCTACAGTCCCCATAGTTCGGCGCGCCAGTCTGCTCGGAGCTGCGCGACCTCGTCCGCCGATCGCTGACGTCTACGCATGCGCAGAACAGGCAGGCCCGCGCCTGCGGCGGTGACGCTTCTGAAGCCGGGGATGGATGTGCAGCGCGGGCTGCTGTGCGACCATGCGATCAGAGCAGGCTATCGGCGGCACGAAGGGGCGCAGCTCGGAGCTGGCGCCGAACATGGTGAGTAGGAGGAGGTTAATGTGGCGTTCCCCCCACCCAACGGGCGTTGGCAGTAGCCTCCTCGTTGTAACTCAGAGCGTACTAATCTCCAGCCCAGTAGCCGCAGCAATGGAAATGTGAAAATTAACATATTCAGGTACATAAAAGTTTAGAAAAACGAGTGCGGGGACGTGAGGATTAGCCCTTAAAAGGGCTATCCTCACGTCCCATTGATTCACCTACCACCCGATCTACCTTTATAGGTAGATTTGTGGTGGTAGGTTTCCTTTAAAGACCTTTGAGATATGTAAAATTAAAATAATGCAAAACATAAACCCTATAGAAAACCAAAACGGCTGTAGTGGTAACGACGCGTCATATAATTATTACTGACAACGAATCCTAAAATAACAATGACTGACCCCAATAACAGTACCAAGAGCCGGCACATACATGACACTTGCCCCAATATGTGTCCTCTATAAATACAACTCTGAGATCGATATTCACCAAAATGTTAAAAGGTTATGGCTCAGCGGATGGTAAGTGACATCACGTTGAATGCAGTCCTGAAGCCATGACGTCACACTTTCTGAACAGCATTCTTACAGTCTATAGATAAACAAATAAACGTAATGACGTCACAGCAATAACAAAGCCTTCACAATGCAAGCAGGTGACATCACCGCTGGGTTATAATCCCCCCCGCCGCGCTCCACAGCGCCCCCCAGAGACCCCACCACACCCTGCGCACTCACCATTGTCACCGCAGCCGCAGCGCTCGGCAAGGACCCGCTCCCATGTCTCCGAAACTGCCAAATGCCGGAAGTGACGCACATTCCTGCCATTACTCCTCCTCCTCCTCTATAGGGTAGTCTCGCGAGAGGAAGCGGGAGCGCGCGGCCGCCATGTTTACTACTGGCAGGGGCACTCCTTGCCAAGAGAAGATGTATAATGATATTGGATTTGCTCCCAACATTACTCTGTGTCTTTCATCTATACAAGGTCTTTTTCAGTTTAGATATCCCCCCGTCAACAAACCAATGGGACACGTTCCTTTGTCTGCGTTAAGAAGCTCCGTTTGAAACATCGTTTTGGAAACGTAATTAGTCGATATCAGGCGTAATTCATCCTGGACACGGATGCATGAGAAAAAAGGCTTGCATTGACATTGAGCACAAAGGTTTGCCGGATAATGGCAAAATTTGTTGCGCTTGCCAGATTGCAAGCATTTTGGCTTGGTTTACACATTGTGTTTTATTTGCGTTAACACGTGTTTTGTATACGCAATGTTGACAGCAATGTAATCTCAGCTGTTGTGATGCGTTGACGCCACGTGTGAATACACCCTGAGGCCCCTTTCCCACTTGCGTTGCAGATCACGTCAGAATGCAACATATGGAAAACTGATGTTTTTGCCTCTGATTTTCGTTATTGTTTGATCTGATTCATAAGCGTTCAAAGTTTTTCACACACGCAGAACACATGTGTGAAAGGAGCCTTAGGCCGGCAGCACACGTGGCGTTTTGAACTTGTTTTTGGGCCATTTTTAAGCAGTCCTTTAAAAAACGCATGCGTTTTTTGAAACGCATCAGTTTTTGCCCAGTTTTACAGATGATCTAATTAAAACTAGTTAATGATTAAAAATAAACAGTATGCATTTTTTTTTAATTTATAAAAAGCATTGGTTTTAAGGGACTGCTTAAAAATACAGTCCCAAAAACAGGTTTTCACAAGGTCAACGTCTGTCGCGGCTCTTAGGAATAGCGATCGCGAAAAGCTCCTCGCAACTGTGTTGGGACGCAACATGTGAACTCTTATTGCACTTAATGCAGCGCAATGAACTTTGTACCTGTGTGATGGTAACCAGTACATTCTCTAACTCACTGAAATTTCCTATTGAATGACAGCAAGCGGAGATCTTGAACTCATAAATAAATTATACAAAAAGTATATAATTATATTCTTTGAATATATCGATAATGGAGCGGTATGTGTATACGTATGGTATCAGTTGTCGTACATAAATGAACATGAAGTACCACAAGCTGTAACACGGAGAAGCTGTGTAACGCTCCTTTCTGATTTGGCAGCTGAACTCCGTGCCATCTGGAGCGCTCTGCCTGCCGCCACTGGGGAATTACATCATCCGCTTTTCTTTACTTGCAGCAGGAACAGGTCTAGGACTAGGTTTCTGTAGGTCTAGGACTGGAGGGGGGCTTCTTTGAATGATCCAACCAAAATTTAAAATGCAAAATAAAAATATACAAAGTGTTGTATATTTGTTACATATTGGTAAGTATTAGGCTGGGTTCACATTACGTTTTGTGCCATACGTCGTAAGGACATGGGGGGGAGGGGATTCCGACATGTCCCTACTACATATGGCACAGACATATCCCACTGTATGCTTATACAGTGGGACATGTCATCCAGAATGCGCGGGGGGGGCACAATGGCAGCAGCCGGAAATTGGCTGGAGCCAATGTATGGGGTGTTTCCTTAGTGATGTCACTGTCCTTATATGGACACTGACATCACTGGGTCCCCCACTCCTGCTGAGCCTCATATGCAATACGATACATCTGTTCCCCATAGCCTTCTATTGCCTCAGTTGAGCGTAAAACGTCACTCAGCAAGAAGCAGCAGGATCCTGACTTATTTAGTACTAAAAAAAAAAATAACTATTTTAAAAGTTTATGTAAGAACAAAGGAGGCCATGGACAACAAATGTAAGATTACAGTCGAGGTGTCACAGAGTCTGGCCATTTGTGCTGTTACTTGTCTAGTGGCTAGTGGTCAACCGATCAAAGTGGTCTCGATTATGTATCGATATACCGATAACATTTTTATTTTTGCAACAATGAACATTTATTTCTAAAAGAAAATTACTCTGAGAGATACCCCACTATTATTTTTAGGTTTATATATATTATTTATTATAAAGGAGCAAGAAGGGGCTTCTGTGACATACATCGAGGCCCTGAGACTTATTTACATATTTTTAAAAGACCTTCTTTCACTAAAAATAAGACACTAACAGCTAAATGAGTACCGGATTCTGTTACCTCCCAACCACCCTGGATTCTGTCCCGCTCTGCGGGAGTATGTGCTCAGCTCAGCTCATACTCCAGATGCTGCTGGGGGGGCCACAATAATGGCGCAAGCTGCTGTGGGAGGTACCATATAATAATTAATATAATAATTTAATAAGAGGGGTAGCTGGGGGCACAGTATCACAGGGGCTACAATGTGATAGGGAGCTGGAAGGACACAGGGGCACATTTACTTACTCGGTCCTGCGCGTTTCCCGATCTGGAGTGCAGACGAGAATGCACTGTGCCGCAATTCACTTACATTGTGCGCCCCATATCCTGCATGTGTTGCTCCCCACTCAGGTCCACCGGAGTTCTCCATCTTCTTCCTGGTGCATGTAAGTGCTTGGCTTGTAACACAATTTTAAAGTTAAATCCCACACTCTGTCCGAATCAGTTGGATCGTCTGACGGCCCTCCTCCAGATTTCTGTCGCATGAAAGCCGGCGTCGAAGCGCCAAAACCCGATTGCGTATTACATAATCCCCTTCTAAATCCCTATCCCAGCACCGCCGTCCTCAAAAACGTCGGAAAACCCCACGGAAATGCGGCCACGGGACCCTCAGTAAATGAGCCCCAATGTGAGGGGAGATAAACACTAATGCAGTGATGGGCAACCTTTTGAGCTTGGCGTGTCAAAATTCGCCAAAAAACCGAGCATAACTCGGGTGGTGTGTCACCTTGACAAAAAAACATAATTTTGTGATATTTATAGTTTAAATAATATGTATACATTTATTTAATTCTAGGGTACTTTAATCCTAGGTTTGTTGTGATTGACTAACATTTACCAATATGTGCAGTATATGGGGATTTTCCACAACAGTCATATTACTGTAATGCAAATCGCACATGTAATAGATCGTTTGTAACCTGCAAACTTTGTCATGACAGTTCACAGGTTATAGCTGTAACGATGTCTTGTATGTATGATGAGAGTGGTTGTCCTCCCTCATCCCTGCTGTGGAGATGGTCAGAGTAGAGGTGACATATCACAACAACTCCCCCCAGCACAACTATCAGGAGCTGCAGAGGATTTTCTGGAGTTGATGGTCGGGTCACCTCTCCTGGTGCTGAGCCCCGGGATGATACCTGTGCTGACTGGAGACACGAGGCACAGCTCACACAGGGGGAGGGGCCGGCCAGTGGGAGGAAGAGGAGGAGGAAGTGCTGTGAGCTCAGTGCATGGAATCTCTCAGCCTCCCGGCTACTTCACCTGGGCAGTAGGAGCCGAGGATGAAAACTTAAACTCTCCGGCAGCCGCGTGTCACTGAAAATGGTGGGTGGTCAGCACTGACACGCGTGTCATAGGTTAGCCATCACTGCACTAATGGGAAAATTATATTGTGTGGTTATGGAGTAAAGGCAGAGCAAAAGGCAAGCATGGTGCACTGTATCACGGGATCTCAGGTCGCGGGCTCACCCGTGATCCACTGCACCCCGCACTAAGAACTTACATCTCCTTATTCCCGTAACCTAGGGCGCGTGCGCGCGCCAACCTCAGGAGGTTTAAAGGGCCAGTGCACCGTTGATTGGTGCTGGTCCTTTCAGGAAATAGTTAAAATCTGGTGTCTCCCAGCATTCCCTGCCGGATCTTCGTGCTCTTTGCCGTTGAAAAAGCATGTATCTTTGCCTTGTTGCAGTGATGTGATTTCCCTTGAACTCCTGTCTGTCCCCGACCACGAGTCTCGCCTGCGGAAAGACCTGCTGGTAGAACGCTGCAGCAAGTCCAACTCGCTTTGCGGCGGCTCTGGAGAAAACCGGGTACCACTTAGACTCTGGTCCCAGGTGTCGGCTTGTGTCATTGTCCACGGTGGTACAGAGGATCCACTGCCACTGGAGTCTGACACGCTATTTCTTTTGATTCTAACCCAAGCATAGAGGGTATGCTTGGGTTACAACTCTGAAATCCATGTGGTTGATTTCCTTAATATTTAAGATTACCTGTGACAAAGCCCACTAGTAGGGCAATATAGATGAGGACTTGGTTTCTTTCCTTCATTGCTGTTCACCTCCACCTGCTATTTTTATCCTCTTCCTTCTGGGCATATACTTGTTTATTTAGGCGGTCGTGAGTTGCTTCTGTGTACACTAGATTGTTGCACTGAGTTCGCATTCACATGTGGTGTTTTGACTGCTTCCAAAAACTCGATCAGTGTGATGTTACCTCAACAACTTATCACTAGCGGATGCTGTGCATTCTGTTTCCAAACACAACCAAAACACTTTTACATATCTGGGTGATTTTGAGAATGTTTTCTCATGGCACATTGCACTTCCTGTAAGTTGTAAAATTTAAATGATAAGTTTTGCGTTTCGTTCTGAAAAAAAAAAAAGAACATTTGGCAAAAGTTTGGAAAAATTTCCAAAGTCTGAAATGTTCTGCTTTCCAGGCAGATAGTTAAAGTACCCCAAAAGCTTGATAACTAACTTTTCTGGAATGTCTGCTTTATGTACTAATGATATTTTATGCCTCCTCACATTTTTCTAGGATGATATGAGGTGCAGAACTTTAGGTGCGATTTTTCAAATTTTCATGAAAATTGCCAAAACTCACATTTTGAGGGACAACTCAGTTTTCAAGTTACATTGAAAGGCCTTAATAATAGTAAAACCCCATAAATTATCCCACTATAGAAACTTCACCCCTCAACGTATGTGAACAACTTCTATTAAGTCTATTAACCCTTTAAGTGTTTCACATGGGTTAAAACGAAATGGAAGTGCGTTTTAGAAACTTTTGATTTTTTTTTTTAAATACATTCATTTATTTTAGACCAAATTTTACACTTTCATAATGAATAAAATGATGCAATGCTCTGCAAAGTTTGATGCCCAATTTCTCCCAAGTGTACTGATACCCCATAAGTGGTGGTTAACTGCTGTACGGGCGCACGGCCGGGCATGGAATGAAGAGCAGAGCCATTCACAGCAGATTTGTATTGTCACATTGTAGTGGCTATAAAATTATGGTAATGAGAACATGAGGGTTTATCATTTGCAGGGTGAGATACAATGTATAGATAATTCATTTTGAGGGTCTATTGCTTCATGAGATTTTACTAAGTATTTCAAGGGGAACACAAACAAAATTAATTTTATTTTGGATTTTAAGCACTTTTCCCCCACTCAACATAACATAAAAATAATATTTTATCTTTATTCTCTGGTTCACTACGATTATGGTGATACCTCATTTATATAGTTTTTCTAATCTTTGCTTAATTCTACTAATATTCCAATATTAAACATTTTTTTGTGAGAGTATTTGATATAAAATTTTATATTATGGGAAGTTTGGAAGCTTTTTGTGTTTTTTTTAGATCATTTACCGAGTGGGTTCAATATTTTTTTAGATTTATTGTACAGATTAAAGCAGATGCGGTGATACCAAATATGTACATTTTTGTGTTTTAAATACTTTATTTGGATTTTATTTGTAACTGGGGTGATTAGGGGACTGTTGTTTTATTTATTTATTTAATTGGTGTCATAAAATTACTTTTTTTTTTAATTTTAAAAATTTCGAAGACTGGGGCTTAAACAAGCGTTTACTAATGTTGGTAACCGAGCATGCTGACACATGCGCAATTAGTTACAGCCGCTTCCCGCTAGGAGGCGGAACCTGGTGTGAAGAGGAGGCGGCAGTCTCGGTGCACAAGCCGGACCCCGGGGCTACCGCATGAAGAATCGGATCCCCGGTAAGCTCACCAATCTCCAGGGGAAACACACACCCGGGTTTTAGTGCGGGGTCTGGGCTGTGATGTTACAGCCTAGCCCTGGCACCAGCAGCGCCTGATGTCCCACAATCTTCTTCTGAAATGCTGACGTGGAAAGGTAGCGTGTGAGAAAAAGTACCCTTAATGACCGCCTTAAAAAAACATGACACGGCGGTCATTAAGGGGATAATATACCATATTTTTATAGGGGAAATTATGTCACTAACACAAGGGGGGAGATTTATTAAAAGTGTAAATCTCTAAGGGTTCTTATAGATTTATATCTGGGGCTCAAACCTCTAATCATTGTAAGGTGACTTTCAAATTAAATGAGTCTGTGTCCAGCGCTGGAATTTGACTAACTTGAAGGAAAGACAAGACCTGTCCTTGCAGGAAGTTAGCAACAAGACTGATAAGTTTTATTGAGGGACTCCCACTGTATCCATATAAACGTTGTCATCTAGGTGCTTCTCTCCGACCTCCAGAATCCTTAGGGATTCTCTACCTTTTCTTATGTGTCTGATCAACCTTATCAACCTGGGGATCACGAGGAAGGAATACACAAGTGTTATCACCGTACACTCACCTTCCCAGCCTCCAGGCCGGACCTGACTCTCCTATCCCCACAAATCCAGTACACATCAGACACTGCTAATACAGGGCTACCTGTGCTGTCAATGTTAAAGAAGGTCATTGTCTTGTTGCACCAACCGTGGGTAAAGTCTCCTACCCTGGGGGCATCCTGGTCACCCCTATAGATACAGTGATAGTCATGGTTGGGGTGTCCCTGAGCATACAGTCGCTCAGAAGAAACCAGCTAGCAAGAAGAATAAGTTTGCAATAGTAAGTGTTGGAAGCATGCTGACTTCCCTCTAGCTTCACAGCTGTGGCACTGGTCAGCAGGACTTGGAAAGGACCATCGTAGTGAGGCTCCAGACTGTCTCTCTGGTGCGTCTCTTTACCACCACGTAGTCTCCGGGCTTCAGGTTATCTATCCTGAGGTCTCTGTCTGGATCTGAAAAAGTAATCAGAAACACTTTTGCCGACCTTTTTCAAGGCCTGGCTCAGCTGTATGGCATGTTCCACCTGGTTTCCTGCCATCAGCTGCAGGGTCTATGGGAAGTAGAGTCATAGTCTGGGTGCATAGCCAAAAAATAAAAATACTTCAAAGGGGAACAATCCCATCTTTCTGTTGGGGGTGTTCCTAACTCTCAAACCCCTAATCATTGTAAGGTGACTTTCAAATTAAATGAGTCTGTGTCCAGCGCTGGAATTGACTAACTTGAATGAAAAGACAAGACCTGTCCTTGCAGGAAGTTAGCAACAAGACTGATGAGTTTATTGAGGTACCGACATTTATAGAAAACCATAAGGCACTTTACATAAGGCGTGTAATTAGGAAAGCAGCAACTATAATTGGGTGTTCTCACCCAGCAAATGTAACACTATTGGATGTAAGCACACAAAGGAGTCTAATACTATTGGCTACATGCAAATACTGAAACTTCACATAAACCAAATATCCAGATGTCCACCTGGATACCTTCCACTAGGTGGTGCTAGCGAGCACTAAGTCTTTGTGTGCTTTTCTAAGGAATGAGACCCACACCCAAACTTCAGTAATCACTACACAAAGTTATGTGAAATAATGCTGAATCTTTAAAATGTCTGACAATACGTAAGATGGCGTCTGAGTCCAGTGTAATATCTTTAACATTTCCCCCCTTTTGAGCTTTGCATGGCCTGTAACTTTGTCCAGAGTGACCTCCTCAAACTCCAGGTACCCACAGGTAGGCTAAGCCCTTACCTGCTGGACTTGTTAACTCTTCACCAGATCCCCTGGAGGCCAGTCACTCGGGGGTTACAGGCCTGCATACTCAAATTACATAATTGTGTTTCCATAGTTTATGGGTTTATTAACAGGCTGGTTCTTCAACAAGACGGTATCCTCCGCTCCGGGCACTTCTCCTGTCATGGTTCTTACCACCTGGACGGCCATCTGGGACATGGTGGACTTGATGAGGAGGACCACACAACACGCAATAAGTGACGAGAGCAAAATCACAATCCCCAATATCACCCCCACTTAAAGGAAACCCTTCCAATCCCCCAACCACAAAGTGAAGGACAAAGTGTCCACCCCAGAGTTTCTCTTGAGTTCCCTGGACAGTCCTTCAATCTCTTCAAGTGCATGGGTAATGGATCCATAGGGTGCGATGCCATCCGGGATGTATAGGCGACAAGCCACTCCCACCATCTTACAGACTCCTCCCTTCTCAGCAAGGGTCATGTCCGAAGCCATGCGGTTCTGGAAAGCATCTCGGATATAATTCACAAATCTCTGTTGATTACAATACAACCAGTTAACCCAACTGACATCTTTGCTCATAGCTCTCTGGGGAATAATGGACTCTAGACCTGCCCATATCTGATTGTGGGCCTTGTGTTCATCTGGGACCCCCCTTGGTGCTCCCACTGTATCTATATAAACGTTGTCATCTAGGTGCTTCTCTCCGACCTCCAGAATCCTTTGGGATTCTCTACCTTTTCTTATGTGTCTGATCAAACTTATCCCTGGGGATCACGAGGAAGGAATGTACAAACCTTATCACCGTCCACTCACCTTCCCAGCCTATAGGCCTGACCTGACTCTCCTATCCCCACAAATCCTGTACACATCAGACACTGCTAATACAGGGTTACCTGTGCTGTCAGTGTTATAGAAGGTCATTGTCTTGTTGCACCAACCGTAGGTAAAGTCTCCTACCCTGGGGGCATCCTGGTCACCCCTATAGATACAGTGATAGTCATGGTTGGGGTGTCCCTGAGCATACAGTCAGTCAGAAGAGACCAGCTAGCAAGTAGAATAAGTGAGCGTGGAAGCATGCTGACTTCCCTCTAGATTCACAGACGTGGCACTGGTCAGCAGGACTTGGAAAGGACCATCATAGCGAGGCTCCAGACTGTCTCTCTGGTGCGTCTCTTTACCACCACGTAGTCTCCAGGCTTCAGGTTATGCGTCCTGAGGTCTCTGACTGGATCTAAAAAAGTAATCAGAAACACTTTTGCGGACCTTTTCCAAGGCCTGGCCCAACTGTGCGGCATGTTCCACCTGGTTTCCTGCCATCAGCTATAGGGTCTATGGGAAGTAGGGGCCTTGTCTGGGTGCACAGCCAAAAAATACTTCAATGGAGGACAATCCCATCTTTCTGTTAAGGGTGAATGGTGGGCAGCAGGAAAGCACTCACGCCATGGTTTCCCTATTACTTCCATGGCTTCCTGGATCTCTAACTTAAGAGTGCCATTTATTCTCTCAAACCCACAACTAATTCGGGAAGGGTAAGGGGTGTGCAGGGCCTGTTCTACACCCAGGAGGGACAAGGCTTTAGGTTTTTACCTGTCCAGTGAAGTGGGTTCTGTGACCGGACTCTATGGTCTCTGGAAGTCCAAACCTGCAGAAAAATCTCACTCACCACCTTCTTGGCTGCGGCTCTGGCAGTAGCCTTGGTCATGAGAAAAGCTTCTGGCCACCCTGGAAAGAGATCAATGCACACAGGCACGTATTCCTACGTACCACTTTTTGGTAGCTGGATAAAATCCATCTGCAGTCTTTGGAAGGGATACAGCGGCTTGGGTGTCACCTTCCGTGGGGTCTTTACCACCTTACCCGGGTTGTGGCGGGCACAGACTATACAGGCTTTCACTAGTCTAGTGACAGGGGTAGTAATGCCCGGGGTAAACCACTTATGGTTTATGAGCACTAGCATGGCCATTTTGGATGTGTATGTGTCCGCAGGCTACTTGACTTACTGTCGGGTGCAGGGCTCTGGGCAGGCACACCCTCTCTCCCAGCATCCAGGTCCCATCGGCATCTGGGCTCCAGCTTTCCTCCACACTCCCTTCACTTCTGATGACACTCGGGCCACCAGGGACTGGAACACCTGTGGATCAAACTTTTAGCTCAGAACTCAGCGCTGAGACTTCAGGACAGTCTCTGGGCTCCATCTGTGCAGCTGCCTTCGCCATCCCATCAGCCACATACTTGCCCTTGGCTTGTGGAGTTACCAAATTGTGTGTGCTTTAACTTTTACTATCCTCACCTCTTGTGGAAGTAAGAGAGCATCCGTGAGCTCTTTACCCAGCTTGCCATGCTCAAAGGGGTTCCCTGCAGAGGTGAGGAAATCTCTAGCCTTCCATATGGGTTCATAGTCGTGTTTAGACCCCAGAACTATACCTTGAGTATAGATGTTTGCCCTTTACCTTCCACCAGCTGTAGCACTTCCCTGAGTGCTGTCACATCACCTCCTGCGCTGACCTGTGTGGAGGGAGTGGTTCTGCTTGTACTACCTTATGTGCGCCACTGACCACTGCATATCCAGTGTAGAACCGTCTGTCTTCTCCTGCAGACCTGGAGCCACCTATGAGAAAAAACTCAACATCTGCGTTACTCACCCTTCTCTCCCCTCTCTGAATCCTGGAAGACTGGTTACAGAATGAAGGATTCAGAGCTGTGCACCTTATCAGTGTGTCCTGGGGCATCAGGAGTGCACACTGGAGTCTGAGCCGTCTGGCCTTTGCTCAGATGCTTGGGCTGTACTTGGGTGAGGACACTGTGCAAGGTATATGGCGTTTGCACTGTAACTGAGTGATCTAGGATCAACTCACTGGCCTTGCTGCTGCAGCTACTGACACATGCGGGGCTCCCCTCACGACGGAGTCTAACCGGGCCTAATAGTGGGCCACTGGGGAGGCCACCACGTTCCTGGACTAGACACCTGTGGCGTGGCCTAGATACTCAGTGCAAAATAAAACAAAAGTTTTATCCAGTGGGATGTGCCTAGGGCCGGTGCAGACAGGATTTGCCACCTTAAGGCTATAGAATGCATCAATTGCCTCCTGACTAAGGGCAAATGAGGAAGAGGCAATGCAGTTATCAAGGGGCAACATCAGGCTGGGGGCAGCAGACTTTATCCCAGGCTGCAGGAGCTGGCCAGTCCTAAAAACATGTGAAGAGGCTTAGGGCCTCAGGGCAGGGGCACTTTCTGGACTGCCAGCCTTCTTTCTGGTATCTCCCTGTGGCTGAGAAGCAGTGGCCTAGGAAGACCACCTTCTCCTGGCAATACTGGAGTTTGTCTCGGGAAACTTTACAACCCTTCTGGAACAGAAAACACATAAGGTCAATAAATGCATCCTGGCAAACAAAAACAGTAGGTCCTCCGCATACTGAAAGGAGAACATCCAGTAAGGGGCTAGTCTGCCAGTCTACTCCCTGTAGGGCCGTGTAGTATGGAGTACTGGCTGGGGGAGTTTTACCCCCCTTGTGGGAATCTACATCAGATATACTGGAATACTACACTGGTAAAGGCAAATAGGTCCTGGTAATCCTCATGTAGGGGCACAGAGAGGAAAACATTTGCCAACAGGGAAGAGTTCTACAATGAAAGGCACTAACTCTATTTGGGGGGGCTTTCAGAAGAGGGGGACTATTCTTGCTGACATCCTTGTCCATTACCACCCCCCTTGTCCCGCCCTGTTGGGGCCGTCTACGTTTCCTAGAGTGTGTCTCTTTGTATTCTTATCACAAGCAAATTCCTTTAAGTCTTTTAGATTGTCAGCTCTGTCTCCCCCACTCAACACAGATGCTTTCTGTGTGCTTCAAGGCCACTTCTCACAGACACAGATAAGACAAAGCCCAGCTGCACAGCTGCACAGAGATCTCCCCCTGATTAACTCTTTCAACTCCAGAAAGCAGGTACCAGAGACATTGCAACACTTTTTCTAGTAATTTTTTTGCAATTGTCAAGATCAAATAAGTTTTAAAATAAACAAACAAACAGCGTTGCACATTCAAGACCCTTAGCAAATGTTTGAAATTGATGAAAATATTCACCTGCCGGCATTTATTTCAAACATCCGCCAGGACACCTCAAGGGTGACTCAGCTGCTATCCTACAACCAGCCTACAGTGTAGAATCATAGCCAATTAACTTTCAGGGACTTGAAAACAATATACTGTCTTAAGATGGCCGCCACTGAAAAATGGTAGGGCGTGTCATCTTCTCTAACCCCCAGATACGGGGGTGGAGTCTAAGAGGGTGCTCTTCTGCATTCCAAAAGATTTTTTTATTTTTTTATTTTTAATGAGCACTCTCTAGGATTCCTGTCCCTCTGCCCTGGTCCGTCCGTAGTTACTGGTCTAAGTCTCCAGTAATCAACCCCATCCACTTTCCTTTGTCATTAACTCTCTACTTACATCAAAACAACCTTCTGCCTGGGTGTGCCACTTTTGTCTTTGAGCCAGCCACCATTTACATCAAGTGCTGTCTCCTACCTCTGCACACTCAGGGGATCATCTAACATACCCAAAACTTCAATACCTCATAACTTCCTTTTACCCACTCTTTACCTTTCCTGTGTGACACTATGTCAGTTGCCTTTTTAGGTCTGCAGTGTCCAGCTACAGTCTTACTTTGCTCACTACCCATTTTGTGGAATCTGTGGAATACCTGATTTTGTTCAAGGGCTATAGATATCCTCCGTACATACAGCTCCAGACTACCCCGCTAACTATCAGTAAGTACAAATTAGAGACCTTCACACAATATTTCAGAAATCAAGGAGTTAACGCTCAACTGTAAAATTCCCGTCAGTGTCCCTCTTGTCTCTACTGTCCTTTCCGCATCACGGGGCCGCATCAATCCCGAAGGAATGATACGTAAATTTGGCCAGAATTTGTCTCTGCAAACTTCCAGATTCTATCCGCGCTTACATGAACAAAAATCTCAACACCATCACAAACTTTCTGAACTACATCAACAATTCACAAGAGGGCACTGCAGACCTTTTTCTACAACATACATTGTCACGTCCAGTCTCTGTCAGTCAATCACCTTATAAGAGATCCTTTATCACAATTAAAGTGAACATACTATTATATATGGACATTTAAGGCAAAGTACATATTATCACACAAGGAGATGACCTTACCCAGTCCCTTTCAGCCAGTGAAACAGAACTACAGTCAAGGTAGACAAAAATAGACTTGACTTACCCCGACGAGCGCTCATTGTCAGTTCTGGTCACTGGCCGCCTGGACTCTTGCGGAGGTCACCTCGATGGTTAGATGTCCATAAAAGTATGCCCAACCCAATGGGACGCCAATTCTTATAGATTTATATCTGGGACTCAAACCCCTAATCATTGTAAGGTGACTTTCAAATTAAATGAGTCTTGTTTTTTGTTTTTTTTTGTTGTTGTGAGAGAGATGGGGCTCGTGGCAACCGATCAAAGTGGCGATTATGTATCGATATACCGATAACATTTTATTTTTGCAAGAGAACATTATTTCTAAAGAAAATTACTCTGAGAGATACCCCACTATTATTTTTTAGGTTTATTATATTATTTTTATAAAGGAGCACAGAAGGGGCTTCTGTGACATTACATCGAGCCCTGCGACTATTTACATATTTTTAAAAGACCTTCTTTCACTAAAAATAAGACACTAACAGCTAAATGAGTACGGATGTTACCTCCCAACCACCCTGGATTCTGTCCCGCTCTGCGGGAGTATGTGCTCAGCTCAGCTCATACTCCAGATGCTGCTGGGGGGGCCACAATAAATGGCGCAAGCTGAGTGGGAGGGTTACCATATATAATTAATATAATAATTTAATAAGAGGGGGGTAGCTGGGGGCACAGTATCACAGGGGCTACAATGTGGAAGGGAGCTGGAGGACACAGGGGCACATTTACTTACTCGGTCCTGCGCGTTTCCGATCTGGAGTGCAGACGAGAATGCACTGTGCCGCAATTCACTTACATTGTGCGCACCAATCCTGCAGTGTGTCGCTCCCCACTCAGGTCCACCGGAGTTCTCCATCTTCTTCCTGGTGCATGTAGTGCTTGGCTTGTAACACAATTTTAAAGTTAAATCCCACACTCTGTCCGAATCAGTGGATCGTCTGACGGCCCTCTCCAGATTTCTGTCGCATGAAAGCCGGCGTCGAAGCGCCAAAACCCGATGCGTATTAACATATCCCCTTCTAAATCCTATCCCAGCACCGCGTCCTCAAAAAACGTCGGAAAACCCCACGGAAATGCGGCCACGGGACCCTCAGTAACTGGCCCAATGTGAGGGGAGATAAACATAATGCAGTGATGGGCAACCTTTTGAGCTTGGCGTGTCAAAATTCGCCAAAAAACGAGCATAACTCGGGTGGTGTGTCACCTTGACAAAAAAACATAATGTTTGTGATATTATAGTTTAAATAAACAAATATGTATATATTATTTAATTCTAGGGTACTTTAATCCTAGGTGTGTGTGATTGATCCACATGTACCAATATGGCAGTATATGGGTGATTTCCACATAAAAATTATTACAATGTGCAAAATCGCACATTGTAATAGATCGTTTCAATCAGACACGTGTGAAAAGCTGTAACCTGCAAACTTGTCAATGACAGTTCACAGGTTATAGCTGTTGTAACGATGTCTTGTTATGTATGATGGAAGTGGTTGTCCTCCATATCCCTGTGGAGATGGTCGAGTAGAGGTGACATATCACAAAACACTCCCCCCAGCACAACTATCAGGAGCTGCAGGAGGATTTTCTGGAAGTGATGTCGGGTCACCTCTCCTGGTGCTGGAGCCCCGGGATGAGACCTGTGCTGACTGGAGACACGAGGCACAGCTCACACAGGGGGAAGGGGCCGGCCCAGTGGAGGAAGAGGAGGAGGAAAGTGTGTGAGCTCAGTGCATTGGAATCTTCAGCCCCGGCTACTTCACCTGGCCATGTGGAGCCGAGGATGAAAACTTAAACTCTCCGGCAGCCGCGTGTCACTGAAAATGGCTGGGGTGTCAGCACTGACAGCGCG
Organism: Engystomops pustulosus; assembly: GCA_019512145.1. NCBI lineage: Eukaryota > Metazoa > Chordata > Amphibia > Anura > Leptodactylidae > Engystomops > Engystomops pustulosus. The sequence continues at coordinate 9,005,069 of CM033643.1, read as the reverse complement.
TGTCATAGGTTAGCATCACTGCATAATGGGAAAATTATATTGTGTGGTATGGAGTAAAGGCAGAGCAAAAGGCAAGCATGGTGCACTGTATCACGGGATCTCAGGTCGCGGGCTCCCCGTGATCCACTGCACCCCGAACTAAGAACTTAATCTCCTTATTCCCGTAACCTAGGGCGCGGTGCGCGCGCCAACCTCAGGAGGTTTAAAGGGCCAGGCACCGTTGATTGGTGCTGGTCCTTTCAGGAATAGTTAAAATTGGTGTCCCCAGCATTCCTGCCGGATCTTCGTGCTTTTGCCGTTGAAAAAGCATGATCTTGCCTTGTTGCAGTGATGTGATTTCCCTGGACCTGTTCTCGTTTACGCTTCTCTGTGCCTGACCTTCTGCTTTGCCCTCTGACCCTGAACCTCTGCCGCCTGTCTTGAACTCCGTGTCCCCGACCACGAGTCTCGCCTCGCGGAAAGACCTGCTGGGTAGAACGCTGCAGCAAGTCCAACTCGCTTGCGGCGGCTCGTGGAAAACCGGGTACCACTTAGACTCTGGTCCCAGGTGTCGGCTTGTGTCATTGTCCGGGTGGTCAGAGGATCCACTGCCACTGGAGTCGACACGCTATTCTTTTGATTCTAACCCAAGATAGAGGGTATGCTTGGGTTACAACTCTGAAATCCATGTGGTTGATTTCTTAATATTTAAGATTACCTGTGACAAAGCCCACTAGTAGGGTTTCTTTCCTTCATTGTGTTCACTCCACCTGCTATTTTATCTCTTCCTTCGGGCATATACTTGTTTATTAGGCGGTCGTGAGTTGCTTCTGTGTACAATAGATTGTTGCACTGAGTTCGCATTCATGTGTGTTTTGAACTGCTTCCAAAAACTCGATCAGTGTGATGTTACCTCAACAACTTATCACTAGGGATGCTGTGCATTCTGTTTTACAAACACAACCAAAACACTTTTACATATCCAGGTGATTTTGAGAATGTTTTCTCAAGACACATTGCACTTCTGTAAGTTGTAAAATTTAAATGAAAGTTTTGCGTTTCGTTCGAAAAAAAAAAAGAACATTTGGCAAAAGTTTGGAAAAATTTCCAAATCTGAATGTTCTGCTTTCCAGGCAGATAGTTAAAGTACGCAAAAGCTTGATAACTAACTTTTCTGGAATGTCTGCTTATGTTGTAATGATATATTTATGCCTCCTCCACATTTTTCTAGGATGATATGAGGTGCAGAACTTTAGGTGCGATTTTTTCAAAATTCATGAAAATTGCCAAAACAATCACATTTGAGGGACAACTCAGTTTTCAAGTACATTGAAAGGCCTTAATAATAGTAAAACCCCATAAATTATCCACTATAGAAACTTCACCCTCAACGTATGTGAACCACTTCTATTAAGTCTATAACCCTTTAAGTGTTTCACATGGGTTAAACGGAAATGGAAGTGCGTTTAGAAACTTTTGATTTTTTTTTTTAAATACATTCATTTATTTTAGACCAAATTTTACACTTCATAATGAATAAAATGATGCAATGCTCTGCAAAGTTTGATGCCCAATTTATCCCACGTGTTACTGTACCCATAAGTGGTGGTTTTAACTGCGTACGGGCGCACGGCGGGCATGGAATGAAGAGCAGAGCCATTCACAGCAGATTTGTATTGCACTGTACTGGCTATAAAATTATGGTAGAGAAACATGAGGGTTTCATTTGCAGGGTGAGATACAATGTATGATAATTCATTTGGGGTCTATTGCTTCATGAGATTTACTAAGTATTTCAGGGGAACACAAACAAAATTAATTATTTTGGATTTTAAGCACTTTCCCCCATCAAATAACTAAAAATAATATTTTATCTTTATTCTCTGGTTCACTACGATTATGGGGATACTCATTATATAGTTTTCTAATCTTTGCTTAATTCTACTAATATTCCAATATTAAACATTTTTTTGTGAGAGTATTGAGATAAAATTTTATATTATGGGAAGTTGGAAGCTTTTTGTGTTTTTTTGATCATTTACGAGTGGGTTCATATTTTTTAGATTATGTACAGATTAAAGCAGATGCGGGTGATACCAAATATGTAACTTTTTGTGTTTTAAATATTATTGGATTTTATTTGTAACTGGGGTGATTAGGGACTGTTTTTATTTATTATTTAAATTGGTGTCATAAAATTACTTTTTTTTAATTTTAAAATTCGAAGACTGGGGCTTAAACAAGCGTTTTACTAAGTTGGTAAACGAGCATGCGACACATGCGCAATTAGTTACAGCGCTTCCCGCTAGGAGGCGGAACCTGGTGTGAAGAGGAGGCGGCAGTCTCGGTGCAAAACGCGGACCGGGGCTACCGCATGAAGAATCGGATCCCGGGAAGCTCACCAATCTCCAGGGGAAACACACACCCGGGTTTTAGTGCGGGTCTGGGCTGTGATGTTCCAGCCTAGCCCTTGCACCAGCAGCGCCTGATGTCCCCAATCTTCCTGAAATGCTGACGTGGAAAGGTAGCGTTGAGAAAAGTACCCTTAATGACCGCTCCTAAAAAAACATGACACGGCGGTCATTAAGGGGATAATATACCATATTTTTATAGGGGAAATTTGTCACAACACAAGGGGGGAGTTTATTAAAGTGTGTAATCTCAAGGGTTTTATAGATTTATATCTGGGGCTAAAACCTCTAATCATTGTAAGGGGACATTTCAAATTAAATGATCTGTGTCAGCGAGTGGAATTTGACTAACTTGAAGGAAAGACAAGACCTGTCCTGCAGGAAGTTAGCAACAAGACTGATAAGTTTTATTGAGGGACGGACATTTTAAGAAAACCATAAGGCACTTTACATAAGGCTGTAATTAGGAAAGCAGCAACTATAATGGGTGGTTCTCACCAGGAAATGTAATACTATTGGTAACTTCACACAAAGGAGTCTAATACTATTGGCTACATGCAAATACTGAAACTTCCCAGGTGCTCGCCTGGATACCTTCCTCTAGGTGGTGCTAGTGAGCACTAAGCCTTGTTTGCAGAGGGAACCACCCAAACTATAGTTATCACTACACAAAGTTATATGAAATGAATACTGAATCTTTAAAATGTCCGACAATACGTAAGATGGCGTCTGAGTCCAGTGTAATTCTTAACATTCCCCCCTTTGAGCTTTGCAAGGCTGTAACATGTTGTCCAGAGTGACCTCCTCAAACTCCAGTACCCACAGGTAGCTAGCCCTTACCTGCTGGACTTGTAACTCTTCACCAGATCCCTGGAGGCCAGTCACTCGGGGGTTACAGGCCTGGCATACTCAAATTACATATTGTGTTTCCATAGTTATGGTTTATTAACAGGCTGGTCTTCAACAAGACGGTATCCTCCACACGGGACTTCTCCTGTCATGGTTCTACCACCATGGACGGCCATCTGGGACAGGTGGACTTGATGAGGGAGACCACACAACACGCAATAAGTGACGAGAGCAAAATCACCAATCCAATATCACCCCCCACTTACAGGAAACCCTTCCAATCCCCAACTACAAAGTGAAGGACAAATGTCCACCCCAGAGTTTCTCTCGAGTTCCCTGGACAGTCCTTCAATCTCTTCAAGTGCATGGGTAATGGATCCACAGGGGGCGATGTCATCCGGGATGTACATGCGACAAGCCACTCCCACCATCTTACAGACTCCTCCCTTCTCAGCAAGGACTTGTCCAAAGCTGTGCGGTTCTGGGAAGCATCTCGGATACAATCACAAATCTCTGTTGATTACAATACAACCAGTTAACCCAACCACCATCTTTACTCGTAGTCTCTGGGAATAATGGACTCTAGTCCTGCCCATATCTGATTGTGGGCCTTGTACTCATCTGGGACCCCCTGTGCTCCCACTGTATCTATATAAACGTTGTCATCTAGGCGCTTCTCACCGACCTCCAGAATCCTTTGGGATTCTCTACCTTTACTTTATGTGTCTGATCAACCTTATCCCTGGGGATCACGAGGAGGAATACACAGGTTATCACCTACACTCACCTTCCCAGCCTCTAGGCCGGACCTGACTCTCCTATCCCCACAAATTCAGTACACATCAGACACTGCTAATACAGGGTTACCTGTGCTGTCATTGTTATAGAAGGTCATTGTCTTGTTGCACCAACCGTGGGTAAAGTCTCCTACCCTGGGGGCATCCTGGTCACCCCTATAGATACAGTGATAGTCATGGTTGGGGTGTCCCTGAGCATACAGTCAGACTGTCTCTCTGGTGCGTCTCTTTACCACCACGTAGTCTCCGGGCTTCAGGTTATGTATCCTGAGGTCTCTGTCTGGATCTGAAAAAGTAATCAGAAACACTTTTGCGGACCTTTCCAAGGCCTGGCTCACTTATGGCTTGTTCCACCTGGTTTCCTGCCATCAGTATAGGGTCTATGGGAAGTAGGGGCCTAGTCTGGGTGCATAGCCAAAAAAATACTTCAAAGGGGACAATCCCATCTTTCTGTTGGGTGTGGTCCTAACTGAATGGTGGGCAGCAGGAAGGCACTCACACCATGGTTTCCCTGTTACTTCCATGGCCTCCCGGTTCTCTAACTTAAGAGTGCCGTTTATTCTCTCAAACCCACAACTAATTCGGGAAGGGTAAGGGGTGTGCAGGGCCTGTTCTACACCCAGGAGGGACAAGGCTTTAGGTTTTTACCTGTCCAGTGAAGTGCGACTGGACTCTATGGTCTCCGGAAGTCCAAACCTGCAGAAAAATCGCACTCACCAACTTCTTGGCTGCAGCTCTGGCAGTAGCCTTAGTCATGGGAGAAGCTTCTGGCCACCCTGGAAAGAGATCAATGCACACAAGCACGTACTCCTACGGGCCACTTTTTGGTAGCTGGATAAAATCCATCTGCAGTCTCTGGAAGGGATACAGCGGCTTGGGTGTCACCTTCCGTGGGGTCTTTACCACCTTACCCGGGTTGTGGCGGTCACAGACTATACAGGCTTTCACTAGTCTAGTGACAGGGGAGTAATGCCCGGGCAAACCACTTATGGTTTATGAGCACTAGCATGGCCATTTTGGATGTGTATGTGTCCGTAGGCTACTCGACTTACTGTCGGGTGCAGTGTTTTTTGTTTTTTTTTGTTGTTGTGAGAGAGATGGGGCTCGTGGCAACCGAATCAAAGTGGTCGATTATGTATCGATTATACCGATAACATTTTTATTTTTGGCAAGAGAACATTTATTCTAAAGAAAATTACTCTGAGAGATACCCCACTATTATTTTTAGGTTTATTATATTATTTTTATAAGGAGCACAGAAGGGGCTTCTGTGACATTACATCGAGCCCTGGACTATTTACATATTTTTAAAAGACCTTCTTTCACTAAAAAAAGACACTAACAGCTAAATGAGTACGGATTGTACCTCCCAACCACCCTGGATTCTGTCCCGCTCTGCGGGAGTATGTGCTCAGCTCAGCTCATACTCCAGATGCTGCTGGGGGGGCCACAATAATGGCGCAAAGCTGGTGGGAGGTGTTACCATATATAATTAATATAATAATTTAATAAGAGGGTGGTAGCTGGGGGCACAGTATCACAGGGGCTACAATGTGGAAGGGAGCTGGAAGGACACAGGGGCACATTTACTTACTCGGTCCTGCGCGTTTCCGATCTGGAGTGCAGACGAGAATGCACTGTGCCGCAATTCACTTACATTGTGCGCCCAAATCCTGCAGTGTGTCGCTCCCACTAGGTTCCACCGGAGATTCTCCATCTTCTTCCTGGTGCATGTAAGTGCTTGGCTTGTAACACAATTTTAAAGTAAATCCCCACACTCTGTCCGAATCAGTGGATCGTCTGACGGCCCCTCCTCCAGATTTCTGTCGCATGAAAAGCCGGCGTCGAAGCGCCAAAACCCGATGCGTATTACATAATCCCTTCTAAATCCTATCCCAAGCACCGCGTCCTCAAAAAAGTCGGAAACCCCACGGAAATGCGGCCACGGGACCTCAGTAATGCCCAATGTGAGGGGAGATAAACATAATGCAGTGATGGGCAACCTTTTGAGCTTGGCGTGTCAAAATTCGCCAAAAAAACGAGCATAACTCGGGTGGTGTGTCACCTTGACAAAAAAACATAATGTTTGTGATATTATAGTTTAAAATAAACAAATATGTATATATTTTTAACTTCTAGGGTACTTTAATCCTAGGTGTGTGTGATTGATCCACCATGTACCAATATGGCAGTATATGGGGATTTCCACATAAGAATTATACAATGTGCAAATCGCAATATGTAATAGATCGTTTCAATCAGACACGTGTGAAAAGCTGTAACCTGCAAACTTGTCTGACAGTTCACAGGTTATAGCGTTGTAACGATGTCTTGTATGTATGATGGAAGTGGTTGTCCTCCATATCCCTCTGTGGAGATGGTCGAGTAGAGGTGACATATCACAAAACACTCCCCCCAGCACAACTATCAGGAGCTGCAGAGGATTTTCTGGAAGTGATGTCGGGTCACCTCTCCTGGTGCGGAGCCCGGGATGAGACCGTGCTGACTGGAGACACGAGGCACAGCTCACACAGGGGGAAGGGGCCGGCCCAGTGGAGGAAGAGGGGAGGAAAGTTGTGAGCTCAGTGCATGGAATCTCTCAGCCTCCGGCTACTCACCTGGCCATGTGGAGCCGAGGATGAAAACTTAACTCTCCGGCAGCCGCGTGTCACTGAAAATGGCTGGTGTGTCAGCACTGACAGCGTCGTGTCATAGGTTAGCCAATCACTGCATAATGGGAAAATTATATTGTGTGGTATGGAGTAAAGGCAGAGCAAAAGGCAAGCATGGTGCACTGTATCACGGGATTAGGTGCGGGCTCACCCGTGATCCACTGCACCCCGACTAAGAACTAATCTCCTTATTCCCGTAACCTAGGGCGCGGTGCGCGCGCCAACCTCAGGAGGTTTAAAGGGCCAGGCACCGTTGATTGGTGCGGTCCTTTCAGGAATAGTTAAAATTGGTGTCCCCAGCATTCCTGCCGGATCTTCGTGCTTTTGCCGTTGAAAAAGCATGATCTTGCTTGTTGCAGTGATGTGATTTCCCTGGACCTGTTCTCGTTTACGCTTCTCTGTGCCTGACCTTCTGCTTTGCCCTCTGACCCTGAACCTCTGCCGCCTGTCTTGAACTCCGTGTCCCCGACCACGAGTCTCGCCTCGCGGAAAGACCTGCTGGGTAGAACGCTGCAGCAAGTCCAACTCGCTTGCGGCGGCTCGTGGAAAACCGGGTACCACTTAGACTCTGGTCCCAGGTGTCGGCTTGTGTCATTGTCCGGGTGGTCAGAGGATCCACTGCCACTGGAGTCGACACGCTATTCTTTTGATTCTAACCCAAGATAGAGGGTATGCTTGGGTTACAACTCTGAAATCCATGTGGTTGATTTCTTAATATTTAAGATTACCTGTGACAAAGCCCACTAGTAGGGTTTCTTTCCGTTCATTGTGTTCACTCCACCTGCTATTTTATCTCTTCCTTCGGGCATATACTTGTTTATTAGGCGGTCGTGAGTTGCTTCTGTGTACAATAGATTGTTGCACTGAGTTCGCATTCATGTGTGTTTTGAACTGCTTCCAAAAACTCGATCAGTGTGATGTTACCTCAACAACTTATCACTAGGGATGCTGTGCATTCTGTTTTACAAACACAACCAAAACACTTTTACATATCCAGGTGATTTTGAGAATGTTTTCTCAAGACACATTGCACTTCTGTAAGTTGTAAAATTTAAATGAAAGTTTTGCGTTTCGTTCGAAAAAAAAAAAGAACATTTGGCAAAAGTTTGGAAAAATTTCCAAATCTGAATGTTCTGCTTTCCAGGCAGATAGTTAAAGTACGCAAAAGCTTGATAACTAACTTTTCTGGAATGTCTGCTTATGTTGTAATGATATATTTATGCCTCCTCCACATTTTTCTAGGATGATATGAGGTGCAGAACTTTAGGTGCGATTTTTTCAAAATTCATGAAAATTGCCAAAACAATCACATTTGAGGGACAACTCAGTTTTCAAGTACATTGAAAGGCCTTAATAATAGTAAAACCCCATAAATTATCCACTATAGAAACTTCACCCTCAACGTATGTGAACCACTTCTATTAAGTCTATAACCCTTTAAGTGTTTCACATGGGTTAAACGGAAATGGAAGTGCGTTTAGAAACTTTTGATTTTTTTTTTTAAATACATTCATTTATTTTAGACCAAATTTTACACTTCATAATGAATAAAATGATGCAATGCTCTGCAAAGTTTGATGCCCAATTTCATCCCACGTGTTACTGTACCCATAAGTGGTGGTTTTAACTGCGTACGGGCGCACGGCGGGCATGGAATGAAGAGCAGAGCCATTCACAGCAGATTTGTATTGCACTGTACTGGCTATAAAATTATGGTAGAGAAACATGAGGGTTTCATTTGCAGGGTGAGATACAATGTATGATAATTCATTTGGGGTCTATTGCTTCATGAGATTTACTAAGTATTTCAGGGGAACACAAACAAAATTAATTTATTTTGGATTTTAAGCACTTTTCCCCCATCAAATAACTAAAAATAATATTTTATCTTTATTCTCTGGTTCACTACGATTATGGGGATACCTCATTATATAGTTTTCTAATCTTTGCTTAATTCTACTAATATTCCAATATTAAACATTTTTTTGTGAGAGTATTGAGATAAAATTTTATATTATGGGAAGTTGGAAGCTTTTTGTGTTTTTTTGATCATTTACGAGTGGGTTCATATTTTTTAGATTATGTACAGATTAAAGCAGATGCGGGTGATACCAAATATGTAACTTTTTGTGTTTTAAATATTATTGGATTTTATTTGTAACTGGGGTGATTAGGGACTGTTTTTATTTATTATTTAAATTGGTGTCATAAAATTACTTTTTTTTAATTTTAAAATTCGAAGACTGGGGCTTAAACAAGCGTTTTACTAAGTTGGTAAACGAGCATGCGACACATGCGCAATTAGTTACAGCGCTTCCCGCTAGGAGGCGGAACCTGGTGTGAAGAGGAGGCGGCAGTCTCGGTGCAAAACGCGGACCGGGGCTACCGCATGAAGAATCGGATCCCGGGTAAGCTCACCAATCTCCAGGGGAAACACACACCCGGGTTTTAGTGCGGGTCTGGGCTGTGATGTTACCAGCCTAGCCCTTGCACCAGCAGCGCCTGATGTCCCCAATCTTCCTGAAATGCTGACGTGGAAAGGTAGCGTTGAGAAAAGTACCCTTAATGACCGCTCCTAAAAAAACATGACACGGCGGTCATTAAGGGGATAATATACCATATTTTTATAGGGGAAATTTGTCACAACACAAGGGGGGAGTTTATTAAAGTGTGTAATCTCAAGGGTTTTATAGATTTATATCTGGGGCTCAAACCTCTAATCATTGTAAGGGGACATTTCAAATTAAATGATCTGTGTCAGCGAGTGGAATTTGACTAACTTGAAGGAAAGACAAGACCTGTCCTGCAGGAAGTTAGCAACAAGACTGATAAGTTTCTATTGAGGGACGGACATTTTAAGAAAACCATAAGGCACTTTACATAAGGCTGTAATTAGGAAAGCAGCAACTATAATGGGTGGTTCTCACCAGGAAATGTAATACTATTGGTAACTTCACACAAAGGAGTCTAATACTATTGGCTACATGCAAATACTGAAACTTCCCAGGTGCTCGCCTGGATACCTTCCTCTAGGTGGTGCTAGTGAGCACTAAGCCTTGTTTGCAGAGGGAACCACCCAAACTATAGTTATCACTACACAAAGTTATATGAAATGAATACTGAATCTTTAAAATGTCCGACAATACGTAAGATGGCGTCTGAGTCCAGTGTAATTCTTAACATTCCCCCCTTTGAGCTTTGCAAGGCCTGTAACATGTTGTCCAGAGTGACCTCCTCAAACTCCAGTACCCACAGGTAGCTAGCCCTTACCTGCTGGACTTGTAACTCTTCACCAGATCCCTGGAGGCCAGTCACTCGGGGGTTACAGGCCTGGCATACTCAAATTACATATTGTGTTTCCATAGTTATGGTTTATTAACAGGCTGGTCTTCAACAAGACGGTATCCTCCACACGGGACTTCTCCTGTCATGGTTCTACACCATGGACGGCCATCTGGGACAGGTGGACTTGATGAGGGAGACCACACAACACGCAATAAGTGACGAGAGCAAAATCACCAATCCAATATCACCCCCCACTTACAGGAAACCCTTCCAATCCCCAACTACAAAGTGAAGGACAAATGTCCACCCCAGAGTTTCTCTCGAGTTCCCTGGACAGTCCTTCAATCTCTTCAAGTGCATGGGTAATGGATCCACAGGGGGCGATGTCATCCGGGATGTACATGCGACAAGCCACTCCCACCATCTTACAGACTCCTCCCTTCTCAGCAAGGATTTGTCCAAAGCTGTGCGGTTCTGGGAAGCATCTCGGATACAATCACAAATCTCTGTTGATTACAATACAACCAGTTAACCCAACCACCATCTTTACTCGTAGTCTCTGGGAATAATGGACTCTAGTCCTGCCCATATCTGATTGTGGGCCTTGTACTCATCTGGGACCCCCTGTGCTCCCACTGTATCTATATAAACGTTGTCATCTAGGCGCTTCTCAACGACCTCCAGAATCCTTTGGGATTCTCTACCTTTACTTTATGTGTCTGATCAACCTTATCCCTGGGGATCACGAGGAGGAATAACAGGTTATCACCTACACTCACCTTCCCAGCCTCTAGGCCGGACCTGACTCTCCTATCCCCACAAATTCAGTACACATCAGACACTGCTAATACAGGGTTACCTGTGCTGTCATTGTTATAGAAGGTCATTGTCTTGTTGCACCAAACGTGGGTAAAGTCTCCTACCCTGGGGGCATCCTGGTCACCCCATAGTTACAGTGATAGTCATGGTTGGGGTGTCCTGAGCATACAGAGACTGTCTCTCTGGTGCGTCTCTTTACCACCACGTAGGCTCCGGGCTTCAGGTTATGTATCCTGAGGTCTCTGTCTGGATCGAAAAAGTAATCAGAAACACTTTTGCGGACCTTTCCAAGGCCTGGCTCACTTATGGCTTGTTCCACCTGGTTTCCTGCCATCAGTATAGGGTCTATGGGAAGTAGGGGCTAGTTCGGGTGCATAGCCAAAAAAATACTTCAAAGGGACAATCCCATCTTTCTGTTGGGTGTGGTCCTAATCGAATGGTGGGCAGCAGGAAGCACTCACATCATGGTTCCCTGTTACTTCCATGGCCTCCCGGTTCTCTAACTTAAGAGTGCCGTTTATTCTCTCAAACCCACAACAATTCGGGAAGGGTAAGGGTGTGCAGGGCCTGTTCTACACCCAACAGGAGGGACAAGGCTTTAGGTTTTACCTGTCAGTGAAGTGCGACTGGACTCTATGGTCTCCGGAAGTCCAAACCTGCAGAAAAATCGCACTCACAAATTCTTGGCTGCAGCTCTGGCAGTAGCTAGTCATGGGAGAAGCTTCTGGCCACCCTGGAAGAGAGCAATGCACACAAGCACGTACTCCACGGGCCATTTTTGGTAGCTGGATGAAATCCATCTGCAGTCTCTGGAAGGGATACAGCGGCTTGGGTGTCACCTTCCGTGGGGTCTTTACCACCTTACCCGGGTTGTGGCGGGCACAGACTATACAGGCTTTCACTAGTCTAGTGACAGGGGAGTAATGCCCGGGCAAACCACTTATGGTTTATGAGCACTAGCATGGCCATTTTGGATGTGTATGTGTCCGTAGGCTACTCGACTTACTGTCGGGTGCAGGGCTCTGGGCAGGCACACTCTCTCTCCCAGCATCCATGTCCCATTAGCTTGCATCTGGGCTCCAGCTTTCCTCCACACTCCCTTCACTTCTGATGACTCTCGGGTCACCAGGGACTGGAACACCTGTGGATCAAACTTTTAGCTCAGAACTCACCGCTGAGACTTCAGGACAGTCTCCAGGCTCCATCTGTGCAGCTGCCTTCGCCATCCCTTCAGCCACATACTTGCCCTTGGCTTGTGGAGTTACCAAATTGTGTGTGGTTTAACTTTTACTATCCTCACCTCTTGTGTAAGTAAGGGAGCATCCATGAGCTCTATAACCAGCGTGCCATGCTTAAAGGGGTTCCCTGCAGAGGTGAGGAAATCTCTAGCCTTCCATATGGGTTCATAGTCGTGTTTAGACCCCAGAACTATACCTTGAGTATAGATGTTTGCCCTTTTACCTTCCACCAGCTGTAGCACTTCCCTGAGTGCCGTCACTTCACCTCCTGCGCTGCCCTGTGTGGAGGGAGTGGTTCTGCTTGTACTACCTCATGTGCGCCACTGACCACTGTATATTCAGTGTAGAACCGTCTGTCTTCTCCCGCAGACCTGGAGCCATCTATGAAAAAAAACTCAACATCTGGGTTAATCACCCTTCTCTCCCCCCTCTCTGAATCCTGGAAGACTGGCGACAGAATGAAGGATTCAGAGCTGTGCACCTTATCAGTGTGTCCTGGGGAATCAGGAGTGCACACTGGAGTCTGAGCTGTCTGGTCTTTGCTCAGATGCTTGGGCTGTACTTGGGTGAGGACACTGTGCAAGGTATGTGGGGTTTGAGTTTGCAACTCACTGGCCTTGCTGAGCAGATTGCTGGCTGCAGCTACTGACACCTGAGGGGCTCCCCTCATGACTGAGTCTAACCGGGCCTAATAATGGGCCACTGGGGAGGCCACCACGTTCCTGGACTCGACACCTGTGGTGTGGCCTAGATACTCAGTGCAAAATAAAACAAAAGTTTGATCCAGTGGGATGTGCCTAGGGCCAGTGCACACAGAATTTGTCAGCTTAAGGCTATAGAATGCAACAATTGCCTCCTGACTAAGGGCAAATGGAGAAGAGGCAATTCAATTATCAAGGGGCAACATCAGGTTGGGGGCAGCAGACCTTATCCCAGGCTGCAGGAGCTGGCCAGTCCTAGAATCATGTGAAGAGGCTTAGGGCCTCAGGGCAGGGGCATATTCTGGACTGCCAGCTTTTTTCCCTCTGTCAGGTATCTGCCTGTGGCTGAGGAGCAGTGGCCTAGGAAGACCACCTTCTCCTGGTAGTACCGGAGTTTGTCTCTGGGAACTTTACAACCCTTCTGGAACAGAAAACACATAAGGTCAATAAATGCATCCTGGCAAACAAAAACAGTAGGTCCTCCGCATACTGAAAAGGAGAACATCCAGTAAGGGGCTAGTCTGCCAGTCTACTCCCTGTAGGGCCGTGTAGTATGGAGTACTGGCTGGGGGAGTTTTACCCCCCTTGTGGGAGTCTACATCAGATATACTGGAATACTACACTGGTAAAGGCAAATATTTACTGGAAATCCTCATGTAGGGACACAGAGAGGAAAACATTTGCCAACAGGGAAGAGTTCTACAATGAAAGGCACTAACTCTATTTGGGGGGGCTTTCAGAAGAGGGGGACTGTTCTTGCTGACATCCTTGTCCATTACCACCCCCCTTGTCCCGCCCTGTTGGGGCCGTCTACCTGCCGGCATTTATTTCAAACATCCGCCAGGACACCTCAAGGGTGACTCAGAAGCTATCCTATAACCAGCCTACAGTGTAGAATCATAGGCAATTAACTTTCAGGGACTTGAAAACAATATACTGTCTTAAGATGGCCACCACTGAAAAATGGTAGGGCGTGTCATCTTCTCTAACCCCCCAGATACGGGGGTGGAGTCTAAGAGGGTGCTGGTCTGCATAACAAACGATTTTTTTTTTTTTTTAATGAGCACTCTCTAGGATTCCTGTCCCTCTGTCCTGGTCCGTCTGTAGTCACTGGTCTAAGTCTCCAGTAATCAACCCCATCCACTTTCCTTTGTCATTAACTCTCTACTTACATCAAAACAACCTTTTGCCTGGGTGTGCCACTTTTTGTCTTTGAGCCAGCCACCATTTACATCAAGTGCTGTCTCCTACCTCTGCACACTCAGGGGATCATCTAACATACCCAAAACTTCAATACCTCATAACTTCCTTTAACCCAGTCTTTACCTTTCCTGTGTGACTCTATGTCAGTTGCCTTTTTAGGTCTGCAGTGTCCAGCTACAGTCTTACTTTGCTCACTACCCATTTTGTGGAATCTGTGGAATATCTGATTTTGTTCAAGGGCTATAGATATCCTCCGTACATACAGCTCCAGACTACCCCGCTAACTATCAGTAAGTACAAATTAGAGACCTTCACACAATATTTCAGAAATCAAGGAGAACCCTCAACTGTAAAATTCCCGTCAGTGTCCTTCCTGCCTCTACTGTCCTTTCCGCATCACGGGGCTGCATCAATCCCGAAGGAACGATACATAAATTTGGCCAGAATTTGTCTCTGCAAACTTCCAGATTCTATCCGCGCTTACATGAACGAAAATCTCCACCATCACAAACTTTCTGAACTATCTCAACAATACACAAGAGGGCACTGCAGACCTTTTTCTACAACATACATTGTCACGTCCAGTCTCTGTCCATCACCTTACAAGATATCATTTGCCGAAATTATAGTGAACATACTATTATATATGGACATGTAAGGCAAAGTACATAATATCACACAAGGAGATGACCTTACCCAGTCCCTTTCAGCCAGTGAAACAGAACTACAGTCAAGGTAGACAAAAATAGACTTGACTTACCCCGACGAGCGCTCATTGTCAGTTCTGGTCACTGGCCGCCTGGACTCTTGCGGAGGTCACCTCGATGGTTAGATGTCCATAAAAGTATGCCCACCCAGGGACGCCAATTCTTATAGATTTATATCTGGGGCTCAAACCCCTAATCATTGTAAGGTGACCTTCAAATTAAATGAGTCTGTGTCCAGCGCTGGAATTTGACTAACTTGAAGGAAAGACAAGACCTGTCCTTGCAGGAAGTTAGCAACAAGACTGATAAGTTTTATTGAGGGACGGACATTTATAGAAAACCATAAGGCACTTTACATAAGGCGTGTAATTAGGAAAGCAGCAACTATAATTGGGTGTTCTCACCCAGGAAATGTAATACTATTTGGTAACTTCACACAAAGGAGTCTAATACTATTGGCTACATGCAAATACTGAAACTTCCCAGGTGCTCGCCTGGATACCTTCCTCTAGGTGGTGCTAGTGAGCACTAAGCCTTTGTTTGCAGAGGGAAACACCCAAACTATAGTTATCACTACACAAAGTTATATGAAATGAATACTGAATCTTTAAAATGTCCGACAATACGTAAGATGGCGTCTGAGTCCAGTGTAATATCTTTAACAGGGTGATGGCACACGTGGCGTTTTGAACGTGTTTTTGGCCCGTTTTTAAGCAGTCCGTTAAAAAACGCATCTGTCTTTGACCAGTTTGAATTAAGATAATTGGTCGAACCTGTCAAAAACAGATGCGTTTTAAAAAACGCATGCATTTTCTGATTGACTGCTTAAAAACGGGCCAAAAATGTGTTCAAAACGCCACGTCTGCCATCACCTTTAAAGGACACCTGTCATCAGGTCTGTGTCACTAGTCCTGTCACTACTACCTGTTGGAGCAGCTCACAAGGATCCCATCCCAGCCTTTATCTAGTTATTTCATACATTATTCATTGTAAAATCATCTATTCTTTATCATGTAAATGAGGCTGGTCACATGGTCAGAGGCAGTGATGTCACCCCTGTTACCCCTCCCCTCTCCTCCCCCTGCTCATGTCTGTGTGTAATGTATAGTAAAGCATGGCTAGTGTGAGTGCTGTACCTGCTGACATGCTGCATCCTCCTAATACACAGAGACACAGACATCAGCTACACAAGTACCTGACATGTTCTGCTGTAACATGGCTGCCTGGAGCTGCTGTATCTCTCCTAAACACACACAGGCTGCAGGGGGCGTGGCCACCAGCACCAGGAAGCACATCATTATACAGCCTCACATCATTATACAGGCTGTCAGTCATGCACTGGGGGTGTGGCTGTGCCTCCCACTCATGAATAGAGTGGACAGCTTGAATATGATAATGACTCATTGGACATTTCACAGGTCATTTGCATACAGCTTTAGGACCTCATTGCTTAGGTTTACAGGCATGTAGAGGGACAATGAAGGGATAGAGGCAATGCTCTCTAATGGCAGTTTATGAAAATATATTTAGTTTAGGAGGGTTATTTTGCATGACGGGTTCTCTTTAATCTGTCAGTTCTGAGAGCAGAACTGTTCTAGTTGCCTATGGAAACCAATCAGAGCTCAGCTTTCATTTTCTTACAGCTGTTTATAAAATGACAGCTGAGCTTTGATTGGTTCCCATGGGTAACTAGAGCAGTTTTACCTCAGACACTTCTGATAAATCTCCCCCTTTGTGTTTGGGGAGATTTGTGGCCTGGACGCAGCTTCTGGCAATGTGTGCACTTTTTAAGTGTTTTTATATTCTGTGTATATTTGTTTGAATCGTTTACACATTTCTTGTCTTGGTTTCATGGAACATTTCTTCCACTTCCAAGACCGAGAACACTTTTATTTTTCCAGCGCCGGAACTATGGGAGGTCATGTTCGTTGCAGAACGAGTTGTTCTTTTCATTAGTTCCATATTTTTCGATATTTGTCTTTCTGATCACTTTTTATTTTCCTTTTTTATGTGCTGGAAGCACAAAAAGTCTTGTACCCTTTTATCAGATTTTTTTTTCTTTATTCTAGACAAATAACACAACTTCCGATTTGTTTGGATTATTACGGACTCAGCATTTTGTATAGGAAAACTGGAATTGTTTTTGACAGTGGAAATTTTTCTTCAAACTTTATTGACATTTGTTAAAAAACTGTTTTATTGAAACATCGGATAATAAACGCACAGTTGCAATAAATACAAGTATCTTACATGGGTCTATAAAGTTGAGGCATTTAAATTTATATTTAGTTCTTCTTTCTCATCGCTCTTCTTCACAGTTGTACATGTAAATCCATAGTAAATGTACAATATACAGCTGATTGTAGTGTAGATTTGTACCGTGTTAGCCATGGAGAGCAGAAGAAGAGTGAAGAAATCAGGCGATACCTTTTTGAGGCTAACTGAGTATATTTGATGGTGAGCTTTCGAGAAGACTAGTTCTCTTCGTCAGACATGATGTTATGCATGAAACAGAAAATTCACAGCATTTTATACACACTAAACAGTGATCATCAAAGGATATTAAAAAAAACCTCTAAAACAACAGATTAATAAAAACAGGGACATCTTATTTACAACAGGATGGCAATAAAAACATTAAAAACCTATGAGGCGAGACACAAGAGCCCTGGCTCTTATCTGCTTGTGGCCTCCAGGTCAGAGGTAGGAGGTCATGAAGCTGGCATGAATGTTAAGACCACTTTGCAAGGTGTTGAATCTCCTCATTAATTTATACTCCCATTCTTTCCTTTCCCTCTGTGTCTTAAAATGTCCCATTAAAATAGTAATCTGCAAATCCTCCATAGTGTGGTCCTCTCTGGAGAAATGTGCAGCCACTGGGAGATCTTTTCTTTCATTTTTAATATCAGATCTGTGTGAGTTCATACGTTGATGGAGTCTCTGACCTGTTTCCCCAACATAAAGGCCTGTGGTTGGACACTGCTGACACATGATAAGGTAGACCACATTAGAGGACCTGCAGGAAAAGGTCCCCTTGATCTGATGTACCTGCTGTGATTGGGGTACAGGTAACTGGTCACCTGTGCGAATGTGATGGCACGTTTTACATCTGCTTTGCAGGCAGGGTGAGGTACCATTTTCTGATGGGGGTCTCAGGGCACTCCGGACAACCAGTTGTTTCAGGTTTGGTGGTTGCCGGAAGGACAGTATTATAGTAGTTATATTCTTGTACATAGGGGGCTGTATTATAGTAGTTATATTCTTGTATATAGGGGGCTGTATTATAGTAGTGATATTCTTGTATATAGGGGGCAGTATTATAGTAGTGATATTCTTGTATATAGGGGGCTGTCAGTGTCCCTTTAAACATATTTTAAAATATAATCCTGTGAGAGCCATACAATATGTAATGCTTATGGCTCTCTCAGCCAAAAAGACCCCTGATATAGAGGATTTCGGCTCTCCTGTGCCCCCGGTGGCCACGCTGTGCGGCTTGTTACTTTCTGTCTTTCCTCATACAAGTTCATCTGGGGCCACGATATCACTCCGTCCCCCTCCTGCATGTAAACAATGAGGCAGCTGCTGAGCAGAGCCGTCAGTCATGTGATCCGTCTATACCGCCGCACATACGTGTAATGTACACGCTGTATTATTACTGGGCTGTACAGGGCTGGAGCCCCCTCCTAAATAATCCTGGAAGGAATCCTGAAATCCGTGGTAATGAAACCACATGTTCTGCCTGGAAGCTGCTGCTCTCTGTTATCAGCCTGTGTACAGTAACTAGTTATATGTATGTGAGGTCACTAGAGGTCGTGGAGAATTCCTGGATGTGGTTTACAGGCTTGAGTTGATTTCTCACTTATAGTAAGTTCTGCAGTACAACCTGACGAGTGTGACCTGTCCCCGAGGCTCTGGCACACCCTGGTTTCCTCTCGCGTTCCTGCTCTTACACCGGCGAGGAGGCAGATGGAGGGTCCGGACGCTCCGTCACCACATTTACCCCCGGATTGTTTGATGTTTTCCCATCTGGTGTCCAATCTCATGTGCTCTGTAATACAGGATCTGACCTGCGAGTGTGAACATCATTGTGGGATCAGAGCCCAGACCACCAGAACCTCTGACCTATTAACTGTGTTACCGAGGGTCTTTTTTCTTTAACCCTTTCCTAACCAAGGGTCATTGGTGCCTGGAGGTCCAGGTCATGTTTTTGCTTTTCTGTTATCATTTAGCTGACCAAATAACAGCTTTAGGGTCCATTCACACGCGGTATATCCGCCGTGCGGTCATACCTCCGTGTGCTGGAGGTGAGGAGGAGGTGACCCTTCTTCCCTCCATAGCAAAAAGTGGCTCACGGCCACACACTCGCGGAAAGATAGAGCATGCTCTATCTTTTTGTGGTGTGCGGTCCGGATCGGAGCCACACATGTGTGGCACCGGATCCCCGCCGTGCCGCTATTGCCGTCTATGGGGACGCACATGCGGTCGCATGTACGGCCCCGCAGACGGCAGTGTGAATGAGCCCTTTCATATCAGAAAAAATTTTACTTAAGTTTTTTTTGATGATGTGAGAGTTTGTTTTTTTTGCATTTTTTTTGTTTCTAGAATAAGCATGCCAGTGACAATGTGAGAAAACATTTCTCTTTGTAATTTAAAGTTTTAATAAGCAGTAAAATCTTAAATACCGATGACCACCTCCACGCAACTATGTAGTAAACGGTGATATAATGCTAAAATTACATGACATTCAAATCCAGAACATTAACACTTATACATTTTGAATATCTCCAGATCTCAGGCACCTAGAAACACAATCCTAGATTCTAGGTGCCAGTGATACAAAGTTATGGCTTCTGGAATCCAAGAACCATCTTGTATGTACATGGCCATTCAAGTGCTACCATGTGAGGATGTATGACATACGCCCTTGGTGATAAACGGTTTAGAGTTGATTTTCCTCTTTACTTTGACACCAGAGCTCTGTTTCTAGGTGTCTCAGAACCAGAGAAATGTGGTTGTGTGTATATGTGTGTGTATGTATGTATATGTGTGTGTATGTATATATATATTTTTTATACACACACTCACTCACCGGCCACTTTATTAGGTACACCTGTCCAACTGCTCGTTAACACTTAATTTCTAATCAGCCAATCACATGGCGGCAACTCAGTGCATTTAGGCATGTAGACATGGTCAAGACAATCTCCTGCAGTTCAAACCGAGCATCAGTATGGGGAAGAAAGGTGATTTGTGGCCTTTTAACGTGGCATGGTTGTTGGTGCCAGAAGGGCTGGTCTGAGTATTTCAGGAACTGCTGATCTACTGGGATTTTCACGCACAACCATCTCTAGGGTTTACAGAGAATGGTCCGAAAAAGAAAAAACATCCAGTGACCGGCAGTTCTGTGGGCGGAAATGCTGCTTGATGCAGAGGTCAGGAGAATGGGCAGACTGGTTCGAGTGATGAAAGGCAACAGTGACTCAAATCACACCGGTTACAAACCAAGGTAGGCAGAAGAGCATCTCTGCACGCACAGTACGTCGAACTTTGAGGCAGATGGGCTACAGCAGCAGAAGACCACACCGGGTGCCCATCCTTTCAGCTAAGAACAGGAAACTGAGGCTACAATTTTGCACAAGTCATGGAATTGGAAGTAGAAGATTGGAATAAACCGTGCCTGGTCTGATGAGTCTCGATTTCTGCTGTGACATTCGGATGGAAGGGTCAGAATTTGGCGTCAACAACATGAAAGCATGGATCCATCCTGCCTTGTATCAGCGGGTCAGGCTGGTGGTGGTGGTGTCGTGGTGTGGGGAATATTTTGTTGCCACTCTTTGGGCCCCTTGGTACAACGCCACAGCCTACCTGAGTATTGTTGCTGACCATGTCCATCCCTTTATGACCACAATGTACCCTGTAACATCTGATGGCTACTTTCAGCAGGATAATGCGCCATGTCATAAAGCTGGAGTCATCTCAGACTGGTTTCTTGAACATGACAATGAGGTCACTGGACACAAATGGCCTCCACAGTCACCAGATCTCAATCCAATAGAGCATCTTTGGGATGTCCTGGAGGGGTAGATTCGCATCATGGATGTGCAGCCGACAAATCTGCGGCAACTGTGTGATGCCATCATGTCAATATGGACCAAAATCTCTGAGGAGCTTCCAGCACCTTGTTGTATCTATGCCACGAAGAATTGAGGCAGTTCTGAAGGCAAAAGGGGGTCCAACCCGTTACTAGCATGGTGCACCTAATAAAGTGGCCGGTGAGTGTTTATATCTCTAGAAACAGAGCTCAATAGTAGCACTTGAGTGGCCATGGATGTACAAGATAGTTCTTGGATTCCAGAACACTTGGGAATGGTGTATATGTCCAGGTAGAACATAGGATGTATATAGACATCTCGTGAATGGGTTAAGGAGCTGGTGCACTAGTCTGATAAGGGGAAAGGTTACAGTGTAACAGATGAGACCTACTTTCTCAGTTCATTGCTGAGGTTCTGTTACTCTGTGCCAGTGTGTGTCTTCCTGCCCTGCCCTGAGCTATAGACCTGTATCCCAATCCTTAGTGGCTTTAATATTTCCTCCCTCCACATAGAGGCAGCCATGGTGGTCTCCCCCCTGACCATGATAATGGGGGTCCTAATCCCTCTGAGGCAGTGGGTCAAGCATTTAAACTTTTTTTGCTAATTTCTCCGTTTTGGATGAACTCTCTAACCTGCAGCTGCATGTAGAGGGTTTCCCAGCATTCGGACCCCTATAGATCAGCATGGGATAACACTTGTCCCTTGGTCAGTGATGCTCTTGATCCCCCATAACTATATGTTGTTATATACCTCAATCACGTTATAATGTCTGCAGCATATCGCACCAGCGCCTCCTCTCTTCATTCTCTGCAGATGATGTCTGTATATAGTTGGCGTCTGCTGACAGCCCCCCAGACTTATCATAAACCTCAGCAAAGAGAATTTATCATATGTTTACGTAGACGTCGGCTACTCGGCAGCACCCCGGCTGTGATGTAGGACCCTCTGGCAGAAGCTCTGGTTTTGTTTAGTTTCAGAATTGCAGATCTGGTAGTTTGCACTGCAGACGTCTGTGCCCTTACCCTCCCCCTCGCCCTATTGACCTGCGGGGTCACCTGGGTGTATATATGTACACAGGAGGCTGTCTGGAGGGGGGGTGCTTGACCCTGTAATCTATCCACCAGGACGCATCATTGTAAAATGACTGAGCAGAAGTCTGTGTCAGAAGAAGAGTGAAGAAATCAGGCGATATATTTTTGAGGCTAAATGAGTATATTTGATGGTGGAGCTTTCGAGAATTCTAGTTCTCTTCTTCAGACATGTTATGTATGAAACAGAAAATTCACTGCATTTTATACACAGTAAACAGTGATCATCAAAGGATATTAAAAAGACCTCTAAAACAACAGATTGAACAAACATTAAAAACCTGTGAGGAATGACAAGAGAGCCCTGGCTCTTATCTGCTTGTGGCCTCCAGGTCAGAGGTCGGAGGTCATGAAGCTGCATGAATGGTAAGACCACTTTGTAAGGTGTTGAATCTCCTCAGTAATTTATACTCCCATTCTTTCCTTTCCCTCTGTGTCCTAAAATGTCCCATTATAATAGTAATCTACAAATCTTCCATAGTGTGGTCCTCTCTGGAGAAATGTGCAGCCACTGGCAGATCTTTCCTTTCATTATTAATATCAGATCGGTGCGAGTTCATGCGCTGATGGAGTCTCTGGATGTTTCCCCAACATAAAGGCCTGTGGTTGGACACTGCTGACACATGATAAGGTAGACCACATTAGAGGACCTGCAGGAAAAGGTCCCCTTGATCTGATGTACCTGCTGTGATTGGGGTACAGGTACCTGGTGACCCGTGTGAATGTGCTGGCACGTGTTACACCTGCTTTGCAGGCAGGTGAGGACCATTTTCTGATGGGGGTCTCAGGGCACTACGGACAACCAGTTGTTTTAGGTTTGGTGGTTGCCGGAAGGACAGGAGAGGAGGGACTGGAAATATTTCTTTTAGTCTTGTGTCTTTATGCAGAATCGGTTGGAGTTCCTTGGCAATGTGACGCAGGATCTCCAGTTGTGGGCTGTAAGTGACTACTAGGGGCACTCCGGCCTCCTGTTGGGTCTCCTTATATCTGAGTAAATCATCTCTGTTGATGACGGCTGTTCTACCTATTTGGTTGTCAGTCACTTTTGGTCTGTAGCCCAACTGGAGAAATTCAGACCTGAGCTCCAGGAGGTGTTTTTCCAGATCTTTCTGGTCTGAACAGATTCGGTTGTAGAGTAGCTCTCATGGAATTGAATTAGGGCCTCCTCACCTGCCGTCCAGATGATCAGAATATCATCAATATAACGGAGATAGATCATGGGTTTTGTGGTGCATGTGGATAAGTAAGCACCTTCCAGTTCAGCCGTAAATAGATTGGCGTACTGTGGTGCACACCTTGACCCCATCGATGG
This sequence comes from Engystomops pustulosus, assembly GCA_019512145.1. NCBI lineage: Eukaryota > Metazoa > Chordata > Amphibia > Anura > Leptodactylidae > Engystomops > Engystomops pustulosus. The sequence goes on along the minus strand of CM033643.1, from coordinate 8,981,916 downwards.
GTGAGCACAAATTGTATGAGATCTGAGACCAGTTCTGTTGGTAAGTTGTGCTTCTCCATGTGTGCCCGGCATGCTGCTATTCCAGAAGTCTGTGTCGGTCTGCTACGTGTAGTGAGGATGATTATATGGGATTGGACGACATGTGACCTCTGCCCTATCATAGGAGAGACTCCGCGACCTTCAGTGCGTGACACGCAAAACATTCTAGAGACGGTCACAGTCAGGGGCAGAGATGTTAATGTGAAGACTTTTGGTAGACTGTTACCGGGAACTGAAGTATTGAATCTATAATGAGAATGCATAGTGATAGACCAGGGACACCTACTCATAGATCCGGCCACCGGGACTAACAGCCTTGGCCTAGTGCTCGTTGGGTCCTAGCAGTTGCACCACATTCTCATAGTGCATATGTGACCGATGTATAGGGAATTGAGGAAATACTGAATCCAGTGACTATTGTCACAACAGAACCCCTGTATGTGTATTAGGAGGGGGGGTCACAACAAAACTTCCCCGAGTCTTCAATGTATCCCATGACTAGAGATGAGCAAACCAGAACTTTAGGTTCTTCTTCCTCTGTCCGGCAGCTTCGGCTAATCTGGACATGTTGCTTGATGTCCAGGCGTCCACCCGGCCAATCACAGCCTTTGCCTGGGGCGCAAAGTTACCCGATTCTTCATTTCGCTATCTTCTGCCGCTACTAACATTTTCATACTTCGGTGTACGGAGCTGTGGGTGGTGTCATTTGGGCGCTATTATATTTTGATATAATGCTCATTTTGGGACGCGGCAATACCGCGTTTTTTATTATTTTTTTTTAGCTCAGTTCTAGAAAAAGGGGGGGGTTTTTATTTTCTTTTTTTTTTTTTTTAATACTATTTTTCAGACCACCTAAATGATCCATCAAAAGGGACACTTACTTATAGATCCAGGTACAGTGACTGTGACAATCTTCTTTTAGTTATTATCCATGGCCCTTCTAAACTTAACTTTTATAATGCTAAGGAACTAGAAGGGCTCTGGGTCGGTTACTAGAGCCCCTCCGTGCAGGTAGCTTCACAGGCTATTACGCTGTGCTGGAGACAGTGTAAGAGCCAGTGAATCTACAGCATGCCCTGCTGGTTCATTAGCATAATTTTAAACATAGATTTTTAGAAGAAAGGGGACCATGCATAGTATAATATAAGAAGATTGTCACAGTCACTGAGCCTGTCCCTGGTTTATCATGATTGATTTTGATCCTAGATTTCCTGTAAAATGAATGCATCATGGTTACAGATAAGGTCGTTTGATAATCTGCAGAGCAGCCAATCGGGCAGCTTAACTCCCACTAGCCACTAGGTTGTGATTGGCCGGGAGGACGCCTGGTCATCAAGCAACCTGTCCGGGTTAGCCGAAGCTGCCAGACAGAATCTAAAGTTTGGGTTCTCTCATCTCCAATCATAGGATAAATCATATGGTTCTGTCCTCCCATAGATGTCTGGCGCTGCCGGAGAGCAGTGGGGTCTGTTTTCGGATATCGCTGTCTGTCTTAACATATGAACAGAGAAGTAGAGCGTGTGCCAAGACGTCACTACATCCCCTCCCAGAATAGTTCTGGATAGGGCTGGGATATGCCCACTTTTTGGAGTTCCTTACAGGGAGGGCTCCTCCGCAGGGACGCCTATTGTGATAATGCAGCCTCTACTGATTGGACAGTAGTAGTATATCCTACTGATGTCTTCTCACATGGAGAAGCCCCTAAAGGGGCTCTATATAACGGCACCCGCTTTACAACTTCTGTTGTCTTGTTTCATGCCTTTGGATTTGTAAGGAATCCATCCTGTGGGACACCCCCTGACCTTAGAATGAAGGGTCAGTGTAATGGGGTGCCTCGCCCTTTGTCCTGGGTGGGCGGGGCACTAATATTGGGGGTCTCGTACTTTGGAGCACTGCTGATGGTTGCATTTTGTATATGATCTATATCACTTTGAGATGGTATTAACCCTGTAAAGTCTCTATCTAATAACTTATGTCTTATGCCTCTACAGAAAGACGCCTGCAGTGACGGCAGCCTGAGTGACAGCCAGCTATCTCCTCCAGCCAAGAGAGCGTGTAACCATGCCGAGCCTGTCCACAAGGAGAGTCCCAAACCTCGTGCCGCCAAACAGCGGGAGGCCTGGAGCATGTCCACCCGGAGATCCAGGTATGGATAGTCGCCCTACATGGCTGCCGACGTAAGAAGTCATGTGCTACACTAGGGTCCCAAGCCCTGCAAGTGCACGGCTGTGTGAATAAGGCCTTAGCTGCAGCAGGCACAGTATGTATCAGGACTCTCACTGTGTCTTCTATGAGTCCTGTCAAGATTCGGTGCAAAGTACTAACAACCAATAATAATAACCTTTCATCAGACTCCTCAGTGCTGTACAGATCATGGTGGACAGATAAAAAATGGAATTAGACATTACAGAATAATAGCATGGTCAGATGAAACGATGGGAGCATTGGCCTGGCTCCCAAGAGCTTACAGTCTATGAAATCCACTTCATAAACATGGTGGGGTAGATTCATTATGGCTCAACCTAACCACATGAATCTCCCTGTCCCTGCCACTTTTCATGTTTCTACAACCCTCACCCCTCTTTGGATGTGTCAGGACGGGCCGGGGCATGAGTCTCGGAGATCCGGCAGATCATAGAGCAAAAAAAAAACTCAACTAGTTCCGTCCTGTAGACCAGGTTGGAACTGGTGGAGTTTGCGCCCATATTCCCCAAGAGGCCGGAGCCTCTTAGAGAATACTGGGATCGGTTACAATGACAGCCTCGGGTCATACAAAGACCAGATGCTTTCTAAGGCTACATTCACACGACCGTATGGAGGACGTATATATGGCCGATATACGTCCCCCATAGACGGCAATGGGCGCACGGCGCTCTACCGGAGCGGTACGGTGCCGTACCCGGAAAAAGATATTTTAAAAAATATATAAAAAATTCTATAAGAAGAGCTCAAAAGGTCGACCAATTGGTAGCATTGAAAACGTGATCAGAAGTCGCAAAAAGTGTCTCCACCCACAGCTCCGTACACCGAAGTAAGAAACCGTTATTAGTGCCAGAAGATGGCAAAATGAAGAATTTTTTTTTGTTTGTAAATGTATGAAAACATTATAAAGCCTGCACAAATATGGTATTTCCGTGATCTCACCGACCCAAAGAATAAAGCAGACATGTCATTTGGGGTGCACATTAAAAGCCGTAAAATCCTAGAAAATGGCGCGAATGCATTTTTCTGCCTATTTCACTGCATTTTTGGATTTTTTTATTACCACTTTCCGGTACACGGCATGGAATATTAAATGCAGTCACTGTGAAGTGCAATTTATTACACAAAAGACAAGCCCTCACACAGTTCCTTACATGGAAAAATTAAAAAAGATTTTTGAAGGTGGGGAGTGAAAAATGGAAATGGGAAAACGAAGAAGGGCTTAGGCGTTAAGGGGTTAAAAAATGTCTTGATGCAATAAGACTAATCCATGCTGTGTTTTATCCTAGGTTATTATCCCAGTCTGGTGCTACTTTACCAAACAGCCACAGCAATCTATGTGAGTATTTCTATAATTGTTGCTGTGTAGGTTGACCCCCACATTCATGTTTTATTCCCCCCCCACTCCTTATTACATGCTATAACCTAGGAACGACTATAGGTTTGATTGTTGGTGATAACACCTTGACGCCTTTATTTTGCCGCTTGTGTTTTTTTTTTACGGTAGCTCTTAAAAGCCGCCGGGTGGAGAAGGAAGTGACCGTCGACCATTCCTGCATCAATGGAGGTCGCGAGGTCAGAAGAAGCTGCAGGTCCAAGAGTAACCGGTTTGAGACGTTGAACCAGAGTTTGCTGTTTGATCAACTAGTGAACAGGTGAGTGCGGCGGGTCAGCACTGGTGTCTGTCTCTTCTGAGCAGATGCTGCCCCCTAGTGGCACATTATATTATGACACGTTCAGGAACCGAATGGTCACTTATTTCCTTAGGTTTGTTACTTGCAAGTGAGTATGGTCTGAGAAAAAGACTCTTTGTTCTGGAGGGATTTCCCGGACAGATCCTCTTAGGCGGTGGGGGTACGGGGTCACCCAGGTTCTGATATGAAGACTCCCTTTAAATACCATCTTCTTTCACTTATCTATGAAGCCTAGAACTTGAACTATATAGGGAAAAGGAAATCCTAAGTAGCAGTAATCCCTCTCACCCTGGATGCAATGACATGAAACACGCTAGATCCACTCCCTACACTTCCCGCAGAGCTCTCCCTGCAAATGTCTGTGCGTGAAGACCTGAGGGATTTCTGGGATCGATTTAATCTTGTTCTCTCTTCATCTCCACTTTAATTAGCAAAAAGCAGACAGAATAAACTCTCAGTGGTCAGGAAGATGAAAGGGAATATTCTTGTCACGTACCAGGGTTATTCCATGTTTTATCATAGACTAGTTCTCTGCAGCGCATCATTTTGGCGGGTTATATTATCTGCTGGATTAGCACCTTGTATGGTGGAAATGATAAGTGTAAAGGAGCAGGGACCTATAAATATTAGGGAGGATTTTCCACACCCCCAGAATAGGTAATACCATTGTGACTCCCTTCCGTCCCCCATAAATTATATAGTTTATAAGCCCATTGCGCTCTTCAGACTCTTTGCTAACTTAATTTGTTAGATCTTGTTTGACTTTGTTGGCTACATTTATTGTGCACAGGATTGTGTCTTAAGCCACTCCTTTTTCTCTACATAGCCCTTCCTCTTTTCATTAAAGCCACTCCCTTCTCTCAAAGCCCTGCCTCTTACCTAAGCCACTCCTTTCTCTATGCAGAGCCTTGCCCCTTTTCATTTAACCCACACCCTTCTTTCTGCATAGCCTTGCCCCTTGTCATCTAAGCGACTCCCTTCTCTCTGCAGAGCCCTGCCCTTTGTCATCTAAGCCACTCCCTTCTCTCTGCATAGTCCTGACTCTTTTCATCTAAGCCACTCCCTTCTCTCTGCAGAGCCTTGCTCCTTGTCATCTTCGCCCCACTTTTCTGTAAGTCTCCAAAATGATCTCAAACCATTAATGAATGTGGCAAACTAAAACCTATATGAAAGGCATCTTAGTTCTTTGTAAAATTTGTTATTTATGTATTTTTTTTTTAATGTATTTTAAGCACGGCTGAAGCGGTTCTCCAGGAAATGGACAACATCAACATCCGGAGGAGTAATAAATCCCGAGAGGTGGAGCGGCTGCGCATGTGGACGGACACAGAATTTGTGAGTCTTTTCTATAATGTTGCGGCTGGATCTGAGAGTGACGGAAGGGATCTTTGTGTAACTTGCAGAGGTTTCTATAAAAAGGGGTTGTGCCATTCCCAAGGATCAGGGAAAAAAATTTGATCAGTGACGATCTGACTGCTGGTGAGGATATAGGTCCAGTTGTCACTAATAGATAATGCGGCAGGTCGAGCGTGTGTCCAGCGACTGCATTCAATGCTATTGAAGCATCAGAAATTGCTGAGCACAGTGCTAAGATATCTCCACATCCTTCATACCGGATTGGTGTGCTCTGCAATTTCGGATGCTCCCATAGTATTGGATGAAGCAACAGCACACATGCTCAACCTAACGCTCCATTAATTGAGAACTGGACCCCCATTCTTGTAATTGCTGGGGTTTGTTCTTGTGCTAACTGCTGGTTCTAGCAGTCCAGCCCTCCCCGATCAGATTGTTATCCTCTATCCTGTGGATAGCGATAACAATCAAACTTGGGGCAGCCCCTGCAGAGTACTTATATTGAAGTTGCATTTCCTCCAGCCTCTTGAAGGCTGATTGACAGATTCCTCACCATTGCTGTGCATTGGGACAATGCTGTCAGTCAGGCGGCCACAAAGCTTCTCAATCTCATGGTGAGAAATGTGCACGTGTGCTTGACCCGAGAATAAGTGCATTTAAGAGTGCAAAAACTTCAGCAAGTAAAATGGTATTGATATCTGAGGTCGCTTCTTGGTGGACGTGACGTATAAGGAGATGGAGAGCACTGAGAATTTAGTGTACGATTCGCCTGTTTTATAGGAGAACATGGACATGTACTCCAGAGTAAAGAGGAGGAGGAAAAGCTTGAGAAGAAACAGCTATCCCATCAAGACTCGGCATGAAGAGTCCTCCGAGGGAGAAGAAGAGGAGGAGGAGGAAGAGGTTTCTGAAGGTGTGATCCTTATCTTTCTTATCCTGTTGATGTGATTTAGTTTATTTTCTGACTCTAATAGGTGTGTTGAAGGTGATGTTGCCGTGTCAGTACTCTCCATCCAAATCTATTTTTGCCTATCCCATACATCTGAACAATCCTGTGGCATAAGCCTATCTCTGGTTACAACGATCTGGCATGGGACCTCATGGTTTCCAAGGTCTGACGCTGTTGGGCCCCACTTGTTACATAATGCAAGATTCTGAGACTTGCTAAGCTGTGCACATTATAGTCCATTTTGCTAGAAGTAAACATTTTAAATGGTCTCCGGTTTCACCAGATTTTACCCATCAAAATACCCCGCAAGTATGGTATGAAATTTCCTTTCTAGAATTCCCTCTAATGCCTATTAAATTTTTTCCTCCAAAATCATGTGAAAATAGCAGGAAAGAGTCACCTTTGCTTGAGTCAGACCCCCTATATTCTGTTCTATAGTACCTAGAAATATGCTGCTGGTGTCCTAATAAAGATTAAGAATCTTCTCTTTCCGACCTGGAGCCTTAGTTGGAAATATGAGCTGCCAGGATTTAATATATAACGCCAGAATCTAATTTCTAGGTGGTATAGAAACGTAGATATCAGCCAAAATATGACTCTTCTCTGCTTTGCATATGACTTTGGAGGAGATGTTTTTTTTATATATATATATATAGGTAAACGGATGAGATTTCACATAAGAGGGAATCATAGAAAATAGTTTTTATCCCGTATTTTAGGGGACTAGCAGTTTAATAGGCCAAAATGATGACTGGTTCCCTTTTAAATCGGCACTGTAGACTCATTCTTCAACTAGAGTTTAGCGGGCCCAACATCCAAGTTTGGATTTGGCCATCTGAAGGAACATATTGGAGGCCGGACAGCTAATCCGCCAAGTGGATGCCTCTAACCATTAACCATGGCTATGATTGCCTATGTTTTTTGTTTGGGGCTTCAATTTGCTGGTTTTAGCCTCCATTGAGGCAATATGTCTGGGTCAGACAGCTGAACCTGAATGTCTAGTCCGCTCATCTCTGCTCACAAGGACATGAAGGACTGGTGATAGGTCCCATCATGTCCGCCAGCTGAGGGAGTAGTTAGATGTCACATGACGCGGCATGCATCCCTCCTAACTGACTTGAGCAGAGGAATAACTGCGGGTTGTAGTCTGGCGCACATAGTCTTATCATAGATGGACGTCAGGATTAGGAGGAGTAGTCGCAGAGTGTCTCTCAGATGCTGCTGGGTCTGCACTGAACAGCACCACAGTTGGGTTCCTCTTCTACCCTATAGAAAGTGTATAGAAATCTGAAGACCGGTATAGACTGTGTATCCAGACATGGACTGAATGGAGTAAATGTAGATCTAACATGGGGAGACGTATCCATGCATCTCCTGGATCTCTACCTGTTGCTTCAGGACTTGCTTAAGTTCTCCCCTATGTGAACATCTGGGGGCACCACCTGGACGCCTCATATATTGTTGGGTTTGTTGACTTAACTTGATATAAAAACCTGAATGTAAGCAATAAAACTCTTCCTTTTGCAGAATCCCAAGAGGAAGGTGAAGACGGGGACGAAGAAGCCGAAGTGGAAGGGGAAGAAAACGATCGGCCGTATAACTTACGGCAAAGGAAAACGGTGGAGAGGTACCAAGCTCCTCCTATTGGTAGGTAATGTATTCTGGACCTGGGAAAGGTTATTGATCAGAGGGGCTGCAATTTGTTAGGGCCCAGCAGATTGACTTTCACCTGGAACCCCAACCACTCAGATGCTGTGGTTAATATAAATTGTGGTATCTAAATGCTTTGAAATATGGCTTTTGTGGTTCTGTGACATACGGGCAGATAACTGTGAAACTTCCTCTCTAAGGATGATGCCACACATGACGTTTTTGGTCTGTTTTAAGGCATGCGTTTTCAAAGTGCATCCTTTTCTTTAAACTCCTGCCAGAACCATGGTTCTTGGTAGTCCAAAATATAGATACTTCGGCCTCTGAGTCTGACTCATCTCTGCTCACTGACACATGACTTTGGTGGGTAAACATATGAGAATTTAACATAAAAGAGGGAATTCTAGAAGGTTCCATCCCCTACCTCAAAGGGCTGATAATTTAGTGGGTTAAAATTAGTGACGGGTTTAAAAGTGCGGAGCAGCGATGGAGAACTTCCCATATGTGAAGTTCTAATACACCTATGACTTGGGGTCACGTGTACATTCACTTACACAGGTTATATGTTTGGTCTTGTAGAGCCAGCACATCAAAAGAAACGACAAAGCACTTTGTTTGATACACACAGATCTCCTGCAAGAAGAAGCCATATCCGGTAGGTGCTGAGATGCAGACGAATGCACGACAATAATTCTCATATTGTTTTTATTCATTTCTTGGTTCTTCCATCTGTTTTATACAGAAGGGTTTTATATGAGCCAATGTTAGGTGGAGTAGTACTTGTGTTTCTCTTTCACCATTGCGTTGTAACTAGCATTCGTTTGCAGGATACTGGAACTCCATGAGAATGGAGTGTCGGTGTGCCTACCACTATTATTGTTTAGTCACCAGCAAGCCACTGTATTCAAAGAGGCCTCAACAGAGAGGTGAGTATACACTTTTGAGGGTGCTCTCACACAGTCCTTGCATGTTTACCATGCGTGTGGTTGCTTAGAATCTGTGAAAATGTTAATTAACGAATCAAACCAGCCATGCATCAAATATGCAAAAACGCATGTGTTTTAAAAGCACACCAAGAACACACTGCATTACACCTGGCCATGGTTAGTGCCTGTATTGCAACTCTGCTGCCTAGAGATGCATGGCGTGGAGTTGCACCATGGCACACGCACCATGGTCAGGAGAGGAGCTGTCTTTGAAAGAAAGCAGACATGTGTTCTTTGCCATACAATGTCTTTATTTAGTTTTTATTTAGATTTAGAAAATTAACTTTCTCTCACGAATTTAACTTCAGAGGCTACTGGGGTGTGGGGTAGTACGGCCGAGCATTAGGAGCCAAGTCTACTTCACGCTCCTGTAGCCTCTGTAGTACAGCTGTCCTGCACGTCCCTGCAGCGCTGTTCAGCCCATGCATGCACAATAACTTTTGGCTTGCCGCTGGCTTCTCTACAGCTCTCTGCAAGCTCAAGAGGAGATGGCAGTGAGATAGAAAAGGAATACCTCAGTTAGTGAATTTCTGATGGTAAGTTTCCTTTAAAAGGTTGTACACTTTGAGCAAATAAATGATATGGTTGGTATAATGGAAAGTTATACAATTTTACAATATATTTTGTGTATCAATTCATTAGTTTCCCAGATCTCTGCTTTATAGGAAGCTTCAATGTTTACTTTCTGTGGATAGAAATCTGTCACTGAGACATCACACAGGTGCACGGCTCGTTATATCCCTGGTCATGTGATGTCACACAGGTGCACGGCTCGTTATATCCCTGCGTCAGTGTGATGTGCATTAACACAGGTGCACACGGGACGGCCTTGTTATATTCTGGTCATGTGATGTTACAACAGGTGCACGGCTTGTATATCCCTGGTCATGTGATGTAAACCCAGGTGCACGGCTGTTTATATCCATGGTCATGTGTAGGTTACAACACAAGGTGCAAGGTCGTATACCCTGTGGTTCATGTGATGTACTGACAGGCTTGCACGGCTTGTTATATTCCTGGTCATGTGATGTCACACAGGTGCACGGCTCGTTATAACCCTGGTCATGTGATGTCATACGGGTGCAAGGCTCCTTATATCACACAGCTCTGATTACTCTCTGTGATATAAAAGCCTCATAAAACTGTGGTATTAATCCACAGTCTCCCATAGATCTCTGCTTGCTGTCATTCTATGAAACAGGAATTGGTACATAAAGTATAATGAGAACTTTTCAGTACATGGACAATGTTAATTATTTCCTGAAAGTGGCTAACCGTTTTAATCTATCTTTCAATTCTACTGCATAAATAAATGATCATAAAGGGACGTATAAACCCTTCAAAAAATTTTATAACCCTTTTGTAGATTGGAAAAGTCTAATATACTTTATGAAACCCTTTATCACAGTTTAAGATCTTCACTTACTCTCCTTCAAAAAGTGAACCTTCATTGTTCATTATGGGTTCAAAATACGTCTTGTTTATGTAGCGATCACACAAGGGCAATAACCATATTGTACAGTAACAAGTTCTCCTACTTCTTTGTTTTTTGTAGACGAAAGAAGCATGCGATTCACAGCAGTGACACAACCTCGTCTTCAGATGAGGAACGGTTCGAGAGGAGAAAGTCCAAGAGTATGGCCAAAGCGAGGAATAGGTACCCCACGTATATCCATACCTCACATTTCCATAGGATATGTTGTTGGGATGCTGTCCTCCCCCTGGCCTGTGCACTGCACAATGTCATAAAGTTTAATACTTTGAATGTTTCCAATTTTTTTTTTTTTAACCATCATACCTGTACATCAGCGTCCTGGCTACATCTTGACATAACATTGTCGCATTATATATATATGTGTGACCTTTTGTATAAATAATGTACCTGGTGACCTGATAAATTTTAAGTATATTATTTTCTACGCTTTTTTTTTCTGGAGCATTTTACCTCTTTGGGCCAAATTATGTTATTGATGTTGTGTATATAAATGAAAATTTAAAAAATGATCTCTCATACCTATAAAAATAATTTCCTCCATTCATGTGAAAATAAGCAGTGAAGGGTCATATTTGCCAGAGATGAGTCAAGTAGGAACATGCCTATTAGGTCAAATTAAAGGTACACTCTTGTCGTTTTGTGAGCTACAAATCCACAGGTACAGGCAGCTAAAGACATGATATTAATGCAAACTACAGATAAAAATCCAATTCCTGATGCCATCTGAAATATGACAGCAGCATGTTTCTAGGTCCTATAGGGACGTCTAAAGTAGCACTTCCCTGCAGCCTCTAAACTTGACTCACTTGAGTCAAAATGTGACACTTCTCTGCTCCTTTTCACATGACTTTAGAGTTGAATTTGAGTTGAAAAGGGTTAGATTTGACATAAAGTGGAATTCTAGAAGGGACACTTCATACCTTACCACAGGGGGCTGATCGCTTAATAGGGTCAAATCTGGAGTCCCTTTAAGTGTCTTTCCTATGGGGGGGGCGCGGGAACCCCTTGAATGTTGTCCCCGATCTATGAAGGTCATGAATAACGTACAGATGTGAAGTACAAGGCCTTACGGTCACTTACTTTTAGCTCCATATTGACTTCTTCTTTTTGGTCTGTGCTTAAAGGTGTCTACCCATGAATCTCAGGCCTGAGGATCTCGCCAGCGACATCTTGCGTGAACGGGTAAAAGTTGGTGCTAGTTTGGCTGATGTTGACCCGATGAATCTAGATCGTTCGGTGAGTGTTGTAGACTGCAGAGGACTTTTTTTTTCTTTTTTTTTTTAAATCAAATTTAGTTTTATTGATTTTAATAAACTTTTACAAAAACACACAACAATTATACATTACAATCGGTCAAATGTACATTGTGATGAGATACATACTGAGTCGGCCAATCATGGCCTATATTATCCCACAATCCTGGAGTGCAATAGACCTAAGGATATCTGCCACATCATGAATTTCAAGTAAACAACATACCATAACATAGCAGAGGGGGGCGCTCTGTGGACCCCTATGTGTACCCCTGAGGCCCTGCATACGACATAATACATGTTATGGGACCATCCCTTTAACTGGCCTCACACATGAAGATGACTTGTTTTTCTTCCTCTTCTAGGTTCGTTTTGACAGCGTCGGAGGTCTGAGTCAGCACATTTACGCATTGAAAGAAATGGTTGTTTTCCCCCTTTTGTATCCCGAAATCTTTGAAAAGTTCAAAATTCAGCCTCCTCGGTAAGTCCCGGCTGCCCCCATATGATGTCATTATTACATCCCTGCTTTTAGAGCATAACGTTTAGTGGAGTTATTGGAGGGCTTGTATTTGGCTTGAGACTGCGATCAACATATGATCACACAGATCCCCCGGGGTAATGCCAAACAATGGCTGCTGCTTTGTATGATCAGAGCTGCTGACAGGTTCCCTGTAATAATCCGCCCCATCTTAAAGAATAACTCTCTCTTATTTTGTTTGCCTTGCATATTTTGCGCCCAGGAGCCATTTGTAATTTGTCTGGTATGGCAGGATGACTGTGCACAATGCCTGATTCTCAGTACTTGTCACTAGATGGCGCCATCTCCCTGTGCCGGGGCCTTGTGTGCTCAGTATTCCCACCGTAAAGACCCGTTATAAATACAGGCTTATTGCGGTGTCACACAGTTATAATAGGAGGTTTATTCAGATCTGCATAATGTCCCCACTGGGGAAGGGGGTTAAATCTCCTGGCAGCAGCTGCTGCGATCAGCGGGGAGAGAGAGCTTGTATGACGGCTCAGCCGCTCCTCTGTGTGCCGCCTGGATTAGCTGCCTGCATAGCAGATGGCTGATTGTGGAGTCTGAGTCCTAATGGTTGCTCAGAATAAATATCAATGAGCAGGATGTAGATGACATCCACTTCTACATAAGTCATGTCTGGAGGCTATATGTGACGTTTTGCACCCCCATGGGGGTGTAAGGTCAGCTACTGTTTTTACTGGCACCCCCAGGATGCACTGGTGCAGGGGGGTCAGCGCAAGTAAGAGAGGGTAGGCCATGTGACCACAAGTGTGGTACTACACTCACTCACACTCCTGACGGGCTCAGAGTCCCTTTCATTAGCAGCAGGATAGAACTGCCACCAGCATCTTGTTAGTCATAAAATAATATATAGACGACAAACCGGGGAAATTTAGCAGTTGGATATAAGAAGCCGGAGCCACTTCACCGTGATCAAGTCATTGTCGGCCAGGAACTGACAGCAGTTTTTGCATCCAGTTCGCTGCTGTAGTATATGGTTGTTTGTACTTGGTCTTAGGCCACACTAAATTCGGCGCCCGTGAGAGGAGGAGGTGGGTGAACACTGCTCATCCCCCCCCCCTCTCCATTGAGAAACATGGCGCCATATTACAGGTATAGATAGGACATGTCCTATCTTTTCCCCGGCTACGAAACAGTACGGTGCCGAACGTGTGCTGAACCATACCGCTCCCGTACGGCGCCATGCGCCCATTGCCATCTATGGGGGACGTATATACGTCCCCTATACAGCCATGTGAATGTAGCCTTAGAGTAGCGGAACCGATGCTATTCGAATGAGCCAGGCCCTGGAACCAACATGGCTCCTCTCCCGAGTTATGTGTATCTCCCTTTCCAAGGGTTCTAGGACACATTGGGGAACATTTACTTACCCGGTCAGAGGAGTTCACAGAAAGTGCGTTGTCCGTGTATAATGCACTGTGCCGCAATTCACTAAGATCGTGCGCCCGATATCCTGCATGTGTCGCTTCCCCGCTCAGGTCCGACAGAGTTCACCTTCTTCTTCCTGGTGCCCGTAAGTGCTTGGGCTTGCGACACAATTTGAAAGTTTAAATCTGGCTCCGTTCGGAACGCCTATGGCCCCCCTCTACCCCCCTGATTTCTGTCACATGAAAGCCAGCGTCAATGCTGAAAACGTTGGAAAATACTACAAAGTTGCGTCCACAGACCCTTAGTAAATAAGCCCCATTGAGACACAGCTAGGACGCACCATATCTTCAACAAGATGTTACTTCTCGTGTACTCCACAACCTGCATGAGTGATCCATTCCTAAAATAAAGCTGGGTATCTCCAGTGGCAGAGAAGGAGTCTCCCCTCGCTGTCTGCGATAGAGGTAAAATAAGGTCCCAGGTCTTATCTAGTCCAGGCACTGCAGGGTAATGGTGCCCCCCAGATTTGTTTGTAGTAGAACTACTAGCAAGCCTTGACTTTAACTCCGGTTTTATTTTCCGGTATTTGGTTCCTCTCCTGTAATGCGTGCACCTTGTAGTGTGATGCGGCTGTGGCGTCTCGTCCCATGTTATCCCATTTCATTAGTTGTGTTTACCAGGCCGGTGACTGAGGCTGTTTACTGTGTGCTCAGCGGCCCCCATGCTGTAATGTGGCGGAAGAGCAGAACCGGTTTTATTGTCTTCCCCTCCTTTACGGCTCAGTGATTCGTCCCTCCGCTCTCGTCTCCATCTCCTCTTTACCGCATCCAAATCAACGTTGTACAGATTGTGAAATGTCATAAAAATGGATGAAGAACAGGTTCAGCAAAGAGGATAAAACCATCTCCAACAGCAGCGCTTTTACTAAACTATTGTAATACAATCAGGTTACTCGGCGTATGATATTTTCAGCATTTGGTAGCTTTGCTAAAGTATATTGACCCCACCCCCCCTCCTCTGCTTCTCTTTACAGGGGGTGTTTATTTTACGGCCCCCCAGGAACAGGGAAAACGTTAGTTGCCCGAGCCCTCGCCAACGAGTGCAGCCAAGGCGAACGGAAGGTGTCTTTCTTCATGCGGAAAGGGGCCGACTGCCTCAGTAAGTGGGTGGGCGAGTCTGAGCGTCAACTGCGCCTCCTATTTGATCAGGTGAGTGAACGCCCAAATTTTTTATTTTTTTTTGGTTTTCAAAATGGGTCAATTTACAGCGTCAAATGGGGAGTCATCCCCAATTGTAAAGTTCACCCCTATTTACAGGATGGATAGGGGATACACTGCAAGTGTCCATTGCAATACAGAGGGGCAGCAGTCTAAAAGTCAGAATATTCTTAGTTGCCCATAGCAACCAATCACAGCTCCCTTTTAAAATATTCATGACCGCTGGTAAATTGAAAGCTGAGCTGTAATTGGTTGAATAGAGGACAGAAGAAACGCATGCCGCACCAGATGTAGATAAAAACGTAATTCTTTAATTCCGATTCTTCCAATAAAAATAGTAATAGCAATAAGCATGTGAGACAAAGCTGTAGTTGTGCATCCTGATTGACAAAAAAAAAGTACCAAAAAAAATGTAAGGCAGTATAGCCTACGCGTTTCGGACGCGTCACACGTCCTTACTCATGGCTGGTTTTTGAAATACTGAAACATGGATATATATACTCCCACCATCAACCCACTCCCACGCCCATTTCCGCGTGTATGGGAGGGGAGGAGGGGTCACAATCCTAAAACTATATGATAAAACCTAAAGCAGAACTGCCATTAACTTATTAAGTGTTTACATATTCCAAAAATAAAGATACATACATAGAAGGAATGTCCCTAATTCTCAATGTTAGTTCAGTAGTAATTGTATGATACATACCCTGCTATGTCTACGATCTCCCGGAAGTATACAACTCCAACTGGAAGTATTCCCCAGCGTTGCCATGTCAACCCGTGGCATCAACGCAACGGAGAAACCCCGTGTCAGAGAATCCTCCGGAAGATACATTTTTTGTCAATCAGGATGCACAACTACAGCTTTGTCTCACATGCTTATTGCTATTACTATTTTTATTGGAAGAATCGGAATGAAAGAATTACGTTTTTATCTACATCTGGTGCGGCATGCGTTTCTTCTGTCCTCTATTTGTCCCATGCTCGTGGTCCCTGAGCAGCAGCCAGCACAGAGATTGACAAGTTGAGGTGAGCGGTCAAACTTTTTTTCGTACCCCTGTAATTGGTTGACATGCAACTAAGACTATTCTGACTTTTAGACAGCTTGATAAATCTACCCCAGTGTAGATTTTTTTTTTTTTTTTTTTGTATCTGGTAAGATGCAGTAGTGCAGTCCAGTCACTGGTTTGCTCCAGGAGGTCAATATTGCATTGTATTCACGTTATCCATAGTCCTACCTTCAGCTATTGCCATTGACCTCTGTTTGCATTCCTAGGCATATGTGATGAGGCCATCCATCATTTTCTTTGATGAAATCGATGGTCTGGCTCCGGTACGCTCCAGTAGACAGGATCAGATACACAGGTAAGTTCTAGCACGTTCAGTCTTCTGCAGTAGGTTGTGTGAATATGTAACCAGTCAATTGACGGGCCATCTCTACAGTATTCCTGCGTGGATTTTGTCTTGGTATCCAATAGACAACATAGAGAAGAGTGTTGATGGTGTTTAGGAGGTAGTGCCCTATCCTCTCTTGCGGTGATGCGTATAGTATCAAGAGGGAAGTGTTGCATTTGATTTTGCTGGTGCAGTTTTGCTTTTAAAGTGAATCTGTCAGCAGTTTTGATCATATGTAGCTGCATTATGTGTTTTTGCTATTGGCCCTGGATATCTGTGAAATGATACCATTTGTGTGCATTAGTAGCAGCTGGACTGTAAAAAAGTTGAGTTTTAATTCCGCTTTGCATCCCTAGCAAGATGTCTGTGTTGGTTTATCAGCCTGAAGAGCTATCTGCTCTCTGTGCCGCTCCATAGGCCAGTTCATTGCAAAGAGCAGAAAGCTCTCAAGGCTGAATGACCCACCCAGAGCACCTACAGGAGCTGCAAACCTGGATTAAAAGTTCACTTTTCACAGGCCTTCACACAAAGGTATGGTTATACAGAACCCTAGGGATAATAAGTAACACTATCTGCAGCTTGGTATGGTTCAAACTGATGACAAATTCACTTTTAAAAGGTTCTGTCCTATACCCAGACACCGCATACTACACTATGGTTCTCTGTACTCCAGTACGTTCCTGCCTACTAATCGGGGTCTCTACCTAGCCCCTATAGAGACAGGACCACTCCTAGCGCTGTACATCAGAGTATGTGACATCCACGTGGTTTTATTTCCAGTTCTATCGTGTCTACCCTGCTTGCACTCATGGACGGGTTGGACAATCGCGGCGAGATAATAGTCATTGGTGCTACAAACCGACTTGACTCTATAGATCCAGCACTCAGGAGACCTGGTCGATTCGACAGGGAATTTCTTTTCAGTTTACCTGATCAGAAGGTGAGTCTGCGGAGAGGATGGGGGGAGTGAATGAATATTGTATCTAAGGTGCGGTATAATAATTACGGATGTTGCGTTTTTGTTTTTTTTCAGGCAAGAAAGCACATTTTACAGATTCACACCAGGGACTGGAATCCCAAGTTGTCTGATGCGTTCCTTGAGGAACTAGCAGAAAAATGTGTTGGTGAGTTGTGTGAATTGTGCCAAGTGTAGGAGGTAGGATATCATTCCAGCGCCGCTCACGTTGTCTGGTAAGAGCGACGTACACAATGGATTTGGCCCATGAAGCTTTATCTTTGTAGTGTCTGAGACCGTGTTATGAAACTGTCCATGATTCGGGGTTGGCCACTTTGCCACGTTTTTTGTACTGTGTAAGAAATTTATCAATGA
This sequence comes from Engystomops pustulosus, assembly GCA_019512145.1. Taxonomy (NCBI): domain Eukaryota; kingdom Metazoa; phylum Chordata; class Amphibia; order Anura; family Leptodactylidae; genus Engystomops; species Engystomops pustulosus. The sequence continues at coordinate 8,964,444 of CM033643.1, read as the reverse complement.
CCCTCAATCTTCGGCCATTATATGGATAGGAAAAAAGGTAAAAGACTTGACGCTTCACTTTTTTTTTTTTCCAACTTACATTTTATTGAATAGTTTAAAGTTTCACAAAGATCATAGATAATACAACAAAGTCAACGTGGTCATGAAAAAGAGACATTACTGTTACAATAAATATCAGTAGGACCTTTTTACTAAGTAGTTGTGTATGGCAGACGGGTATGGTAGTGGTCCAGTAAGCAGTCTGTTATTCTCATGAGAAATAAAAAAAAGAGCAGAAGCCACATAAGACTCGGTTTCTTGACGCTTCACTTTTAATAACTTTTAATAGATGTTGGTAAATTGTCTAATATCCTGCCCCCCCATACACTTACACACACACTACAAAAAAAAACATGAGGAAAAGTGGCCAACCCCTTGGCATTGTCTAACTATTTCTGGCCAGGCGCAGGGCAGAGGTTTATGGTCTGTCTTGTACCCGTGCCATTCTAATATCTCCGAGGCGGCCACCCACCACTCCATTTTTCTTATTATTAATAAGGGATTTAGTGTACCAAACAATTATCCAAAATCCAGAATTATTTGGCAGATGCTCTCCATGCAGAGTTCACATGTGATTTTTAGATTACTGCATGAGACTTCATATTAGGAAAATAACTTTTTTTTTTTTTTAAGTTTTTAAAGATATATCTGAGAATATTTTATTAAATATCTCTGGACCACTTTCTGGCCTAAGTTATGGCCTTAACTGGGTTCAGATATAGTTTTCGTTAGGGGTCCCTACCTCTTGAAATGTAACTTCTCTCATTTGCATGAAAAAGTAAACTAAATTCAAACTAGTATCAGGTTTTTACCATGCAAAACTGCACGTCCTCACCCTGCTGTGCTCTTGGCTTTCTGTGGTTAACTGTTCCACAGTAGTCCCCGCACCATGTATTATTCGAGGACTGGAGTGTCCCTTTAACTTATACCTGCGAAAGTCTCAATGGCAACAGACTACAAATAAATTGTGTAGTCTCATTCCTCAGTAATAGACCCTATCAATTGTAATTAGCGGTGTAAGAATGACCGAAGGGTCTGACGACACAGGGTTTGTTTGTAGTCTGTAACCATGGAGACACACATAGGATCTGCACAAGAACTTTAGATACAAATCAGAAATGTTTAACTTGATGAATTTACTTGCTATTGGTTTTTGACTGATCTTTCTTCTCCTCCTCCTCAGGCTACTGTGGAGCTGACATTAAAGCACTTTGCACTGAGGCTGCCTTGATCGCCCTTCGTCGGCGCTACCCCCAGATCTATGCCAGCAGTCAGAAGCTGCAGCTGGACGTCTCTTCAGTTGTCCTTGGTGCCCACGATTTCTACCATGCAATGAAAAACATTGTGCCTGCATCTCAGCGCGCTGTGATGTCCCCCGGGCACGCTCTCACGTTCGTCATAAGGCCGCTGCTCCAGAGGACGTTCTCGGACATACTCAGCGCCCTGCACAAAGTGTTTCCTCACGCTGAGTTTAGCAGAGAACACAAGAAGGACGGTAATGATGATACCCGTGATACCCGGGATGTAAGGGAACTGGCTGCAGCAGGAGCCCCCCCTCCCCATGTCATGTCCACAGTAGTAGGACACGGATTATTAAACTTTCTTTCAGTCTCCTACCCACTGTTGACTGGTTTTCAGGTGAAACTGGGGGTGGCCAAGGCACCATAGCTTGCATATTTAGCGCTTCAGAACTCAAAGGGGATTTCTAGATTGTATTTAGAATATTTATACATTTGGCCATCTCTTTAAAGGAAACCTGTCAGCAGTATTTGCCCCGTTAACATAGCAGCCACCTCATGTCAGGGATGAAATGTCCTTTTTAAAATTCCCTCTCTTATATGAAATCTCACTAGTGTACCTAAATAAATAAATCTTGTGATGATGAGTCAGATTTTGCCTGAGATGAGTCAAGCTGAGAGGCTGCAAGTGTAGCGTCGCTTCAGACGTAGAACCATCTTCGGTTCTAAAGAACCTAAAAAACATGCTTGTGTCATATTAAAGATGAGTAGATCATCTTTTACATCAGGTTTGCGGTTCTATGAGATAAAGGCCGTTAAAATACGGCTGCAATTGGATCTCAATCCACTGCTCACTTTTTTCAACTATGTCTGTATCTCCGGTTCTGTAGAACCACAATCCTGATGCGATCTTAATGATGAGTTTCTTATGTTTTAATTTGACACCAAAATGGTTTTAGTTGCTATAGAACCCACACACAGTAGGGACGTGTGAAGTGTCATTTTCTCTGCTGCCTCTAAAGTTGACTCTCCTGCAGCACAAAGTGACTCTTCTCAGCTCATTGTTACATGATTCTGTAGTATTTTTTTTTTTGTTGTTAATAAGAGTGAATTCTAGAAAGGACATTTCATACACTTCCTGAGGGGATGGATTAGTTTAATGGGTGGTGGGTCCCCTTTTATTTTATTGGAATTTGTCCCTCCCTCTCACACTCCTGTTCTCCTGCCCTCAGATGATGCAAGCCTCCTCCTTGAAGACAGCGAGGACGAGAACCCATTGTCCATATTTGATGTGAGTTCTGTCTCAGGATCACCAAAGAAACAGCCAGCTGCTCCCCACAAGCCCTTCCTCCACTTTACAACGTGAGTGGCTGGGAGCGGGAGGGTACACCGGGGCTGGCGTTTTATGATGAAATGGTAATGGGACCCGGTTACTGCCCTGTGTATGTTTCAATAGGCTGGTCATTAAGTGGGGTTTGCACTAATACCTTGGAAAGAGCTGATAATGTGTAGGCCACCAGGCGCCTATTATAGATGCATTCCAAGAAACTCCGATAAAGACTGTCCTCACACTGCTGTGCACTGGATCCTTTGCAATGAGCTACTCCTCTGCCAGCTAGAATGTAGTTACAGCTTACAGAAGGAGAGTATGTGGAGTAGTTCAATGCAGAGACCCAAGAGCAAAGCAGTGTGAGGGCACACCTCCAGTGCATTTGATTATGCTACAGTCTTACATTGTAAATAATTTTATTTTTGTCATTTTGCTGCTAATACTTAAAGGGTTGGTGGAGTCAGTCTGAAGTTGTCAGATTTAATTTAAATGACATTTGTAACTTGATTGAACCATAAATTGCATATTTAATGTGCTACTTGATTGAATCTGGCTTCTCTTGTTTCTACAGTTCAGCTTGTCACCAGCCGACCTCTTTCCGGCCCAGGTTTCTTCTATGTGGGGAGCCGGGCTCAGGCCAGACCTCGCACCTTGCCCCAGCTGTCTTGCACATTCTTGAAAAGTTCTCTGTGCATAGATTGGACCTACCAGCACTTTACTCAGTCAGCGCTAAAACTCCTGAGGAGTCTTGTGCACAGGTGAGTACAAGGCCGGACAATGCTGTAATCTGTTAGACCCTTTGCTTTCCAGCGATTGGGGTGCCTCCAGTTTGCATCACTAGTACAGCTTGCACTGGCCCGATCTTCCTGTCTGAACTATGAGCACCCGAAACTGACCTCAGCATGTTGCTTCAGTTCTGGTTGTCGGCATTTGGGCCGGACATTGCAGCCAGGGCAAACTGTGAATGTTGTGCAGATTGGACACATCACACTCGCTAGTCTTTGTGTCCTAAAAACTGGCCAAGCACCCTTCAGTGCTGCTGGCTGACGTATACTCATGACTTGATTAACGGTTTATAGGAAGGGCTAGGGCGTGCCGCAATTAAGGCCTAATAGGGTCTGCGAGTGCGGGTGGAGGATTAGGCCTTTCTCTGATTCTCACTTCTCCCTGAGCTGTTAGGTGGTGACCTGGTCGCTCTCCTGACTCTCGCTCATCCCTCAGCCCCCCTCCCAATCCTTTCTATTAATGTTTGTATCAGTCATTTGAAACCTCTACTATCAAGCAAGTAACGGACCGTTTATTGGGAGGGGAGAGGAGCCAAGCAAGGGGAGAAAGAAGGACTTTAATGAATAAAAGAAATACGTTGTGTCTGTGTAATGATTTAACTGTAGTGAGTTAACTAGTGAATGTCAAATTAACAGGAAACATGAAATATATCATCACACTAATATCATTAAAAAAATAAAAAAAAATCCCGAACTAATTTTCGTTGCCCTTTTAAAAAGTGCAGTGTTGGAGGGCGGCTGCACAGTTTTAGTTTAGCTGATATTTCCATTATAAGTGGATCCGCACGCTGCGCCTGATCTCTGGCAGGGAATCCTCGCTATTTTAGTGGCTCCAGATGTGAAGACGACGCACAAAGATGAAAATTGGGTTACTTTTTCTCTTCCAAATCTACAGTTGCCTTTTCAGTTTCATTGCTTTGGCAGTGTAGGTCTTATCTGGTGGTTTCATTATGTTACATAAACCAGTGACCCACTTTCTATGTTTAGTTAGAGGGTTTTCTAATGTTGAAGAAGACCATTGACCTCCTCACACATGGTGATTACCATGCCACGCTGTAGGGTCTGATTCACAGATTCAGGGGCACTTAAAATTTTCTCTGTAGCCCAATATAATCCTCTCCACTGCCAAAGAGAAGGTGCTGGAGGATTGTCATAACACACGCCCCTACCTCTGTTCCAGCTCCTCCTCTCTGACAGTGCAGAGGATTATTATGGTCAGAGGCCAGGGCTGATATAACTGTGGGGGTAAGAAAGAAAATGAGTCCCGACTGTGATAATCTTCTCCACTGTCAGAGAGGTGGTGCCGGAGCAGAGGTAAGGACATATGAGTTAGGACAATTGTCTTTGATGCCAATAAACGCCCCTTCCTCCACCACCTCCTATTTGATGTAACTGTGGGGGCTATAAAGAAAATGTGGCTATAGATCTTTAAAACCGCCCCTACCGAATGGTATGTTAATCTCCACATATGTGAATGTGAGGCGGTGCTCTTACAAATAAAGTTAGGCCCGATCCTGTGGACAGGGCCTGACTTGCTGATCGGTGGGGGTCTTGGTGATGGTTGGAAAACCCCTTTAAAGTACACTGACAGATTAGATTGGGACCTGAGTTGCAGTACTTTGGCACTGCCACTGCATGGGGAAAGAGAAGTATTTTTTTCTCTCTACCTTGTTGCTCTGGAGTTGCTGGGTTTCAGATTCTCACTGATGTAATAGCTGTGATCCTAAAATCCCAAATAAAATGCATGGATTCTGCAATACCATGCTGCCACTAGAGGGAGCTATCTAAACTCTCTGTAAGATGGAAGGCACTTGTCTCTTTTTGGCAAGCTAAAATATTTGGCACTAAAAATCCAACCTACAGGTCAGTGCACGACCCTTTAACGGGCCTTGCAAATTGCGTTAAGACTTAAAACGGTTGCACCAAGTTAACATCCCTTTATCCTTGGTGTTGGCTCAGTGTCCTTAGTAAAGTCTTTTTTTATTTATTTTTTTTATTCCTTAGGTATTCCGGGAAGCTCGGAGAACTGTACCCAGTGTTGTTTACATGCCTCATATTGGCGACTGGTGGGAGGCTGTCAGTGAAACTGTGAGGGCTACATTTCTGACGCTCCTGCAAGATATCCCTTCGTTCTCTCCTATTTTACTACTGTCTACCTCTGAAATTGTGTACGGGGAGCTGCCGGATGAGGTAAGGCCATGACTTGGTTATTGTAACCACGCCCCAAACATCAGAATAGTGAGTGAAGCTCTGGGGTATAATACAGGATGTAACTCAGGATCAGTACAGGATAAGTAATGTCATGTATGTACACAGTGACTGCAAGACCACAGCAGAATAGTGATGTGCAGCGCGGTGTGTTTTCCGATTTGAACACGATGTGAACTCAGGCTCGTACAGGATACAGTAATGTCATGTTGGTACAAGGAGACTCAGCAGCAGCCAGAATAGTGAGGCAGCTCTGATGTAAATAGCAGGGTGTAACTCGGATCCAGTACAGATAAGTAATGTCATGTATGTACAGGACTGCACACGCAGTCAGGAATAGGGATGCAGCTCCTGGAGTATACATACGGGTACTCAGGATCAGTACCGGATAAGTAATGTCCATGTAGTACACTTACTGCACCAGACAGCAAAATAGGGTCAGCTCGCAGTATGGAGTAATGTAGGAGTTTGGTAGATACTTCTTGGTGATCATAGTATGAGCGGGTTATTGCATTGTGTGTACAGATTACATGAGTGTGACGTCTACCTGATCCCGTGGGGTATATTTATCAATCATCTATAAATCTTCATTGTGTATGTAATACAAATCGTGTCGCCCTCAACTCCACAATTTATTTAGCATTTTTTCCATATAAAGCAAGTAGTTTGGTGCAAGATCTTTGCTCTTTGAAGAGGTTTGAAAACATTGATTGTGCCAAAATCCTGCAAATTGTTTTTGCTGCTAAAACATCGATGTGAAGCCAAACCGAATGAGCTCATAATGACTTGTCCTCAGCTCCTGGTAAAGCACTTAAGTGAAGCAATTTCCTTAGTTTCTTTACCCCTCGGTATCAGCGCCGGTGCGAAGCTTCTTCTTCTCTGTGCCCTCTGAGCTTCTGTCCTTGTACTAGCAGACACTATTCACATCTCGGCGTCTCTGAAGCTTCCTTTTGTACTAGAGACACTATGTCACATTTGTCGTCTCTGTAAGTTCTGTCCTTGTCTAGGCAGACACTAAGGTCCATCATCTGCTGTAGCACACTAATGTCACTTTCTCTGTGTCTCTGAAGCTTCTGTCCTTGTACTAGGCAGACACAATGTCACATTTCTCTGGCTCTCTGAGCTTCTGTCCTTTGTATCTAGGCAACACATGTCACATTCTCTCTGTCGTCTCTGAAGCTTTTGTTTGGATGCGAACTCAATGTCACATCTCTGTCGTCTCTGAAGCTTCTGCTGTCCTGTACTAGGCAGACATATGTCACATTTCTCTCTGTCGCTCTGAAGCTTCTGTCCTGTACTAGGCAGAACATTCGTCACATCTTGTCCGCTTAAGCTTCTGTCCTTACTAGGCAGACACTGTCTCTTGTCGTCTCGAAGCTTTGTCCCTTGTACTAGGCAGAACTCATATACATTGCACTTGTTTTGAGTGAAGTGTATATTCAGGGCTCTGTATGAAGGGTTTGTTTTTACATTTCCAGACCCAGTAGAACGACCGTGGTGAATTTTTCTCAGAGACTGACCTCAGTCAGGCTGTATGCCCCTCATCAAGGAAAAAAAGCTGGTAGTGTCACCGGTGAGGAGGTGGTGCACACAAGCTTTATTAGTGCTAATGCTGAATTTGGAATTGGTTGTCCGCATAATGGGGCAGATTACTTCCCCGGTCCTGTCGCGATCGCGAGGTGCGTTCTCCGACGAGGATGATGTCAGGCGCGATTCTTCAACATCTGTTGCTTCCCCGCTGAAGTCCGCTGGAGTTCACCTTCTTCTTGGTGTATGTGGGTGCATTGTCTTGCAACACAATTGAATGTAAATTCCGCACTTAGTCCAATCAGTCGGGTTGTCCGTCGGCACGTCCCTCGATTTGTCTCGCACGCAGTCCAAAATCCGATCACGTGGCCAAAAACCCACTAATGGAAATATTCGGGAAACCACAAAAATATGCCGCCTGCGGACCCTTAGTAATTGCCCCTATGTGTCTTACTCAGGTACAGCTATCAATCATGTCACCAAGATGGACGCAGCTCATTGGGTGTGGATACCCACACCCTGAACACAATGATTTTTAATTTTGAAAATGGCAAATTTTTTCAAAAATTCTTGCTTTTTTTCTTTTTATAAATATGCAAACATATCAGCCAAAGTTCACCACTAAAATGAAGCACACATGTGAGAAAACAGTCTCAGAATCGCTTTTATAATAACAGTGTTCCAGTTAAACCATAGAACCAAGTCAGAATCCAAAAAATGGGACTGGACCTTTAAGCTACAAACTTGCAGTCTTGAAGGTTAATAATCTACAACCATTCCCCATAACACATCCCATACAGTCAAAAACAACGCAAAAATCAGACAAACCGTTGGAAAGGAAAAAGGAAAAGTTTTAATGTTACCCACTGTGGTAGAAAATGGGTACCTGATATTACTGGGGGCAAATGATAAGGCGGTCTGACTCGCATCACCAGATTCACCCAACATTCTCCACAGTGGGGATTTTAAGGGTAATTGGCGGCAAGTATACGCTTTATGAACATTGGATCGTTAGTAAACTTTGCCTTGATAATGCAAAACTGTGCTTGTTTAAGGCCAAGCGCTACAAGCCTAACATGGAGGATGGATTAACAGTTGGATTATTCCAGTTATGTGGCCCTAGAAATCAATCTCTGCAGTATTTAAGGGAGATTCTTCTCGTGTAATGACACAGAACTGTGGTTTCAGAAGGTAGAGCAAGTTAAAGTGTCCACACCATTCATATCGCTTACTCGAAACTATGGTAAGAGTCTAGTCGCTAGAACATAAACCGTGTTCAGAATGACTAGCGTAGGACATGATTTTGGGCCTAGCAACGTGTATATCTTGGTCTTAGGCGGGTTCTTTCTACCAGTTTTTTCATGATCGTTTATACCTCGACTCCTGCCAAAGTGTATGACCTCCAGTACATGAGAGGAGGTTAGGCCACCCTGATTCGTGTCTCCGTTCTTGGCTTTAGTCTACAACCGCACTGTTTTTGCAGCATGTGATAAGATGCCCTGTCCTTCTTGTAAAGTCCTTGAGAATGTTTGGTGTTGGTATAATAATTTGTATAGCCATCCCCTTTCTCTGGTCCTCACATGACTGTATATTGATACCCCATGTTTTTATCCAAGCATCTGCTCTGGTCTCTGGAGGTCCTACCCCTGCCCCACCACCAACCCCAAGCCAGCTTTCCGATGTGGAGAGCAAGATGGAAGACTTGTACTAGGCAGACACTAATGTCACATCTCTGTCGTCTCTGAAGCTTCTGTCCTTGTACTAGGCAGACACTAATGTCACATTTCTCTGTCGTCTCTGAAGCTTCTGTCCTTGTACTAGGCAGACACTAATATCACATTGCACTTGTTTTGCAGGTGAAGTGTATATTCAGGGCTCAGTATGAAGAGGTTTTTAACATTTCCAGACCCAGTGAAGACGACCGTGTGAATTTTTTCAGAGACTTGATCCTCAGTCAGGCTGCTATGCCCCCTCCAAAAAGGAAAAAAGCTGGTAAGTGTCACCGGTGAGGAGGTGTGCAAAGCTTTATAGTGCTAATGCCTAAGAATATTGGAATTGGTTGTCCGCATAATGGGGCAGATTTACTTCCCCGGTCCTGTCGCGATCGCCGAGGTGCGTTCTCCGACGAGGATGATGTCAGGCGCGATTCTTCAAGCATCTGTTGCTTCCCCGCTGAAGTCCGCTGGAGTTCACCTTCTTCTTGGTGTATGTGGGTGCATTGTCTTGCAACACAATTTGAATAGTAAATTCCGCACTTAGTCCAAATCAGTCGGGTTGTCCGTCGGCCACGTCCCTCGATTTGTCGCACACTAGTCAGCCAAAATCCGATCACGTGCGCCAAAAACCACACTTAAATTGGAAATAGTCGGGAAACCCAACAAAAATGCGCCATGCGGACCCTTAGTAAATGTGCCCCTATGTGGTCTTAATCTAGGTGACAGCTATGCAAACTTTCACCAAGATGGACGCAGCTCATTGGGTGTGTATACCCACATCCTGAAAACACAATGATTTTTAATTTTGAAAATGGCAAATTTTTTTCAAAAATTCTTCAGCTTTTTTTTCCTTTTTATAAATAAGTGCAAAACATATCAGCCAAAGTTCACCACTAAAATGAAGCACAACATGTGAGGAAAAAACAGTCTCAGAATCGCTTTTATAAGTAACAGTGTTCCAAAGTTATAACCATATAAAGTGACGCAAGTCAGAATCCAAAAAATGGAACTGAGCCTTAAGCTACAAAATGGCTGCGTCTTGAACGGGTTAATAAATAAATTACATCAAGTTAAAGTGCCGTAAACACAACCATTCCCCATACACATCCCATACAATGTGCAAAAACAACGCAAAAAGTCAACAAAACGTTGGAAATGGAAAATTGGAAAAGGAGTTTTAATGTTAACCCACTGTAGGTAGACAAATGGGTTACCTGATGATTATGGGGGCATTCGGACCGCCGATCACCAGATTACCCAAAACACTCCCACTATTCTGTAAGGGATGCCGGATTCTTATGATCATTAGTAAAATTTTGCCTTGATACATGCTAAAACTGTGCTTGTCTTATGGCCAAGCCAGCAAGCCTAACATTGAGGATGGATTAACAGTGGATTATTCCAGTTATGTGGCACCTAGAAACTCAATCCTTATGCAGTATTTAAGGGGAGATTGTTCTCTTTAATCTGACACCAGAACTGTGTTTCAGAAGATAGAGCCATTTAAGTGTTCCACAATACACATTCTATATGCAATTACTTATAACTGTGAAGGGGTTCATAGAAATTGATGAACCTCTGTTCCTAATTCTGCAGGCACATGACTTTTTGGAAGCCAGCACGGTCATCTTGGTTCTTGACGGTCCTTAATCCCCTATTGTTTTCATTCTTCATACCCCACAGTAAACTCTGCAAATTATCCTCCAGTAAATAAAAACCCAACACTGATTCTTGTCTCCGTTCTTGGCTTTAGTCTTACACCGCAACAGTTTTTGCAGCTTGGATAAGAAGCCCTGTCCTTCTTGTATAAGTCCTTGAGATGTCTTGGTGTTGGTTATAATAATTTGTATATCCTCCCCCTTTCTCTTGGTCCTCACATGGACTGTATATTGATGACCGCCATGTTTATATCCCCAGCATTGCTGTCTCTGGAGGTCCTACCCCCTGCCCCACCACCACCCCCACGCCAGCTTTCCGAGGTGGAGAAGCAAAAGATGGAAGACAACGAGGAGAACACGTTGAGGGAACTGAGACTCTTCCTCAGGGACGTCACCAAGCGACTGGCCACCGATAAGCGCTTTAACATCTTCAGCAAACCGGTGGATATTGAAGAGGTCTTGTTTCCAAAATGCACAAAAAATGAAGCGGATTGTATTAGTTTTAGCTCAAAACATTTGGTTGTGGTCGCCCTCTTGCGTCAGTGGAGTGACCGCTCAATCTCCTAGAAATCATGGCTTTCTTCTATATTGGGTTTGGAGGTCTCTGGTTATTCGCAATAATAAAAACACAATCTTGTACAGATGACAAACTCAACTCGTATTAAGTCTCCTGTCCCGCTAGTGTCCAGGGAGGTGGCGGGATCCTTCCTTTATCCTCTCCGTAATCTAAATAAGAATCTGCTGCGCAAGGAAATGGTCACCTTTCTTTGACTTGTAGCTTCTGAAAAGTCTACTAGTGACCCAAGTTAATGGGGTATTTTTCGGAAAAGCGCAACAAAACTTTTAACCAGATTGCATCAATGAATTGTGCAGATGATAAACTTTATTAAGAAAAAAATGTTACAGAACTGAATTTTGAAGTGTAATAGTTTCTAGGTATGTAAGGAGGTAATCTTTGCCCTCCTCTCCTTATCGGTGTTCACTGCAGGAGAAGAAAGGAGGAGGTTTTTTTTACCGTTAACTAAGTATATTACAAAGTTAACGATTATCACCGGCTCTATTCATTTCTGAAATAAAAATAATAAATAATAATAATAATTGGTTTAAATACATTTTTAATTTTTGATTTTCCCCATCCTTGGCCTAGTTTTACGAAGCTGAGGTCAGCGGGTGAGCGCCATGGCCACAGGTCATAGATGTCCTGCCCATTCATCAAGAGGTCACTAAGGGAAGACAGCGGACATGCACGTGAGCCATGTTACCAGTATGAGCAGGACAGGGGTTTCCATTCACTTTCTGCAAGCAGAGGCCTTGAATGATGGGTTAATTAATCACAGTTAATGTAATAGTGGATTTTGATTGTAAAAGAAAAAAAGTTCTGTGACTAATTATTATTATTAATTTATCCCCAAATAACTGATGACTATATCCGGCTCTTTAGTATCTGGGTGACTTGGGCGTCACGCGGTCATTGTTTTCATGCGGAGACTTAATTATCTGTTGAGTTTTTTTTGTGTTTTTTTATTGTGTTAACCAGCGGCAATGAAAAGTTGATTTACGGCTCAAAACCGTACCTCAGTGAAATTCATCTAAATTTTTAAGATAAATTATCTAAGTTAAGATCAAAGCAGTGAGAGAAGGAATTATTTGTCGACTATAAAGTCCGCTTCTGTGCATGTCCGTGCAAGCCAGGGCCGCCGGCTGACTCCAAGGACGGGCAGGGTCAAGTATCCGGCTTATCAGAGGTGCATGGGGGACACAGAACTATTGGAAGTGGTGATCAATAGGGCCTATCTATCTATATCTGTTTTGTATGGGGTTATCCTGACTATCCATCTGATCAGTCTGCCTGATCCTTTTATTCTTGAGGGATACAACACAACCAAAGGAAGTCTAGGGATCACTTTGATCCAATATTTCGATGATCCTATCCCCTGTAAATGACCCAGAAATGATCTAAAGCCTCCATATTTAAAGTGTATTCAACATGGGCTTTGAGATCTTGAAAGGAATTTTCTTGTCCAGAAAACTTATCACTTTTATTCCTATGATAGGAGTAATGGGGGTTGTACCAAGTTTAAGAGTTAACCCCTAGGGATAAGAAGGTGATTGATGTGGGTCTGACTGCTGGGCCCCCACCGATCATAAGAACGGTACCCCCAGTAATGTGGAAAACGGGGGTCCCGTTCTCACTGATGAATGAATCAGCAGGACATTATGTCCTGATGCTCCATTCAGTACTATGATACTAATACTAAGATTCGATACCATAGGACTTCCGATCAGTAACCTGTCTCCATAGTGTAATCATTGGGTTTTCCTTATTCCTATCATCTGTGGTGCCCCGTTTCCAATAATGCTGTCATGGCGGTGATATGATTTACCTCCTATCCCTGGTGGTCACACACACAGCTAATTCATACTCTTATGCACACAGCTCTGCTACAGTGACACTCTTATGCACACAGAAAAAGGGGAGGAAGGAAAGGGGGGGGGGGAGGAGAAGGGGAGGAGGAGGGAGGAAGAAAGGAGAAGGAGAAAGGAGGGGGAAGGGGAAGGAGAGGGAAAAAGGAGGGAGAAGAGGAGGGGAAAGAGGGGGAGACAAAAAGGGAGGAGGGAAGGGAAGGGGAGAAAGAATAGGGGGAGAAAAGGGAGAGAGGAAGGTGGAGGAAGGAAGAGAGGGAGGGGGGGGGGAGGGGGAAGGAAGGAGGGGGGGAGAGACGGGAGAAAAAAGGAAGGAGGGGAGAGGAAGGGGGAAAGAGGGGGGAGGGGAAGAGGGGGGAGGGGTATCCTCTCCGTGTGTCTCCATCTCTGCTTCCTTGATTTAGCCTTATTTTTCTTCCTTGTATGTCCCGTGAGATTTACTACACATTCCCGGCTCTTCGTTACACTCCCGTTCTCTTTTTCCCCCTTGCAACGGCTTTAATCTGGTCCTGATGACACACGTGCCTCTGATGTATATCTGGTCAGTGGTTCACCAAACGGTCAACGCTGTGTGAAGATCCCGGGCCCTATGTCACACGGTGCAGCACCCTTGTTATATCCCTGTCCTGTGATGTCACACGGCAGCACTTATTCAATCTGCACCTTTGCCGTTTGAAGTGTCACGAGACAGTGCCACGGCATTATTAATGTGTATAAGCCCTGGTTCATTGTAGTATGACAAGTCTCAATACTCGTTGGGAAACCAATCCTTATCACAGTTAAGAGCGCACCTTGCCTCGGCCGGCATGGTCATATATGAGGTTGTCAAAAACTTGTCGTGGATTTTATGTACGTCAACAAGGGGCAATACCAGTATTGGACAGTACCAACTTCTCTACTTCTTTAGTTTTATTGTGGACGCATCCAGAGGAGCATGCGTATTCACAGCAGTGACAACACACTCTTCTCAAGGAGTGAACGGATTCGGAGAGTAGACCTTCAAGAGTTGGCCAATCGAGGAATAGGTATCCCCTGGCCTTGCAACCTGGCACAATGTCCTAAAGTTTAATTTCTTTTGAATGTTACCATTTTTTTTTTTTCAACCATATACCTTGGGTACAGCAGACGTCCTGGCTATATCGTTAAATACAAAAAAAAAAAACATATGAGCCATTTTATCTAAATAATTTCTGACCTTTTTGATATAAAGATAATGGTAACCCGTTGTAAAAGAACTCAATAACTGTTAAGTATAGCTTAGTTTCAATTCTACGCCTAGTTTTCTGGAGCTGTAATACCACCAATCTTTGGCACATTCTAGTTATTGACTGGTATAATAAATAAATCAAAATTTCAACACAACAAACGTAAACGCGACAAAAAAAGGAAAGCCCCTCCGTTAGAGGATGACATGTCCTTTCTCAATCTCTCTTCTCGGTCTCGATACCTATCAAACTAATGTTCGCCTAAAATTAAAAACGGAAAGTAACAACTAAGCCGAGACGGGCCATATTTTTATAGCCGGAGATGAACAATACAAAAGTAGAAACATTTCAGTAAAATATAGGAAATAACAATTAACGGTACAAGGCTCTTGAATCGGTTTTGACTACTAATACCACAGAAGGTCCGAGCAGCTGAAAACACAATAATTAATTAATGCAAACTAACAGATAAATCCAAATTTCCTATGGGTCCTGCTGCCTTATGTCATCTGAAATATGACAGTCAAAATCAAATTTTATCATAGGCGGGGTACCATAACGGGATGTCTGAAGTTACACGAGGTAGCTGGGGGGGGGTGTAAAAAAAAATCCAAGTGGGCAGGGAGGCCGAATCATAAACCTGTGAAACTGAACTTGAGTCACGAATGTGACACTATCGCTGCTTTCTATTTCACATGATTTAATATATAAATGGGTCTATAATAGAATAGTATAGAATTTAGGTGCTGAATGTGTAAAATTATATAATAGGAACAAACGGGTTAGATTTTGACGATAATTGGAATTCTACCAATGGCAACTATCATACCCTAACCCGAGGGGTCAGGATCGCTATAATAGGGGGTAATCTGGTGAAGTCCCAACTTTAAGTGTCTTGTACTACATGTGGAGGGGCGCGTGAATGCTTTACTATATGTCCCGCTATACTATGAGGTCATGAATAACACATATTTTGAAAGTGACAGGAATGCCTACAGTCACTGTAAAATCCTCCCCTATTGGACTACGTGATCTTTTTTGGTACATTTTTTTTAGAGGTGTCTAAAACCCATGGGAATCGTCAAACTGATGATCTACGCCAAGCGGTATCTTGCGTGAAGCGGGTAAAGTAATGGCACAGCTAGTTTTGGCCGATGTTAAAATGACAACCGATGACGCTAATCGTTCGGTGAGTGTTTGAAGAGAAGACTAGGGCAGAGTCACTTTTAGGTTGGACGGGAATAAAGTGAATATGGATTGAGCTCAGATGTAAAACTAAGTTAAGGCATATCCCCAAAAGAGGTCGAGTCAGAAAGAGTTAGTGTCTGTCAAAAGAACTGTGGCCAATTGTGAAACGTCCTACGGGTGTCCTCCTTGTACTGTGTAACTTAATTGGCTATTGACCCCCATTGGGAGGCCCAGAAAGATGCCACACCAAAATATTTGGTTTGAGGGGGAAGTTGCACAAGGGGTTAACACCGGTATACAACCATCCAATCCATCTTTCTATAGTGGTACAATTTTTAGGCTTTATTAGGGCACTAAATGAAAAAAATTGGTCAGGGGGTCCCAGGACTTATTAGTTTGAGAGGGGGCTCTGTGGACCCCTATCTGTACCCCTGAGGCCCTGCATCAAGAACATCAGACAAAAGGGGAAAATGTTATGGGACCAGCGCTATATAAGCTGGGAAACTGGCCATGCACACCATGTGGCAAAAGAGGACCAAATTTAAAATTTTCTTCGGGGCATTCGTTCCCACTAAAATAACGGGTCTAGAGGGTTGGCGTGTGTGTATGACAGGTGTCGGGGTACTGAGTTCAGCACCGTTTACGCTTTGAAAGAAAAGGGTGTTGTAGTTCCGGTTTCAAAAAAAAAGAGGGGAGGCCATTGTTTGGTATCCCAAAATCTTTTAGAAAAAGTTCAAAATTCCAGCCTCCCTCGTTAAGAAATCCCGGCTGCCACCATAGATGTCCATTATTACATCCCTGCTTTTAAGAAACTGCCATAAAGTTTTAGTGGAGTTATTGAGGGCTTGTAGTTGCTTGAGGCTGCGAGAACATATGATCACCAATTCTCAGGGGTAATACCAAACACTGGCCGCTGCTTTGTATGATCAGAGCTGCTGACAGTTCAACTGTAATCATCTGCCCCGTCTTAAAGAATAATCTTATTTGTTGTTTATGCCTTGCATTTTTTGTGCCCCAGGAGCGATTGTAATTTGTCTGGTACGCGTTGACTGTGCACAATGCCTGTATTCTCAGTACTTGTCACTAGATGGCGCCTTCGCCCTTGCCGGGGCTGGTTGGCTCAGTATTTTTCCCACCATAAGACCCCGTTATAAATTCACAGCTTATTGCTGTGTCACACAGTTATAATAGAGGTTTATTCAGATCTGGCATATGTTCCCCACTGGGGACGGGGTTAAATCTCCCTGCAGCAGCTGCTGCGATCACGGAGAGAGCGCTCGTATGACTGCTCAGCCGCTCCTCTGTGTGCCGCTGTATTAGCTGCCTGCATAGCAGATGGCGATTTGGAAGTCTGAGTCCTAATTGTTGCTCAGAATAAATTATCAATGAGCATGGATGTAGAGGACATCCACTTTACAATTATTTCATGTCTGGAGCTATAAAGGTGACGTTTTGCACACCTAGGGGAGTAGGTCAGCTACTTTTTTACTCTACTTTAACTGGCTCCCCCATGGATTGCCAGCTGGTTCATGCCATGTGCCACACAGTGTGGTACTTAACTCACTCACACTCCTGACGGCCTCAGAGTCCCTTTCCTTAGCAGCAGGGTAGAACTGCCACCTAGCATCTTGTTAATCTAATATATATAGACGACAACTGGGAAATTTTGCAGTTGGAGAAATAAGCCGGAGCACTTTCACACCGTGATCAAGTCAATTGTCGGCCAGGAATGACAGCAGTGTTTTGCATCCAGTTCGCTGCAGTAGTAGAGGTTGTTTGTACTTGGTCTTTTAGGCCACACGTAAATTCGGCGCGCCCGTGAGAGGGGAGGGGGGTGACACTGCTTATTCCCCCCCCCCCCCTCTCCATTGAGAACGTGCGCCTATTACAGGTAAAGATGGGACATGTACTATCTTTTTTCCCCGCTACGAAACGGTCGTGCCGAACGGTGCCTAACCCTATCGCTCCCTTTTAAGGCGCCATGGCCCTTGCCATCTATGGGGGACATAATACGCCATGTGGAATGTAGTCCTTAGAGTAGTCTGTGCCGATGCTATTCGAACGAGCCCGGCCCTGGACCACATGGCTTCCGCTCTCCCGATTCTGTGTATCCCCTCCCTTTCCACGGGTTCTATGACCATTTTGGGGCACATTTACTTACCCGTCAGAGGAGTTCACAGAAGTGCGTTGTCCTTGTATAATGCACTGCGCCGCGATTCACTAAGATTGTGCGTCCTATATCCTACATGTGTCACTTCCTTCACTTCCCCGACTCGGGTCCGGACATAGTTCACCTTCTCTTCTTCCTGGTGCACTTAATGCTTGGGCTTCCTACACAATTTGAAAAGTTAAATCTGGCTCAGTTCGGAACTTCCTATGGCCCCCCTTGTGCCCACCTTTAACCCCCTTGATTCTGTCACATGAAAGCTGGCGCATCCTGAAAACGTTGAATACGACAGTTGCGTCCACGGAACCCTTAGTAAATAAGCCCCCCATTGAGACCAGCTAGGACGCACCATATTTCAAACAAGATGTTCCGTCTCATGTACTCCACACCCTGCATGCAGTGATCATTCCTAAAATAGCTGGGTATCTCCATTGGCAGAGAACAGGAGTCTCCCCTCTCTGTAAATAAGGTCCCAGATCTTATCTATCCAGGCCATGCAGGGTAATGGTGCCCCCCCAGTTTTGTTTGTATTAGAACTACTTAGCAGCCTTTGATTTTAACCTCCATTTTATTTTTCCGGTATTTGGTTCCTCCTCCTCCCCTGTAATGCGTGGTGACCTTGTATTGTGATGCGGCTGTGGCGTCTCGTCCCATGTTATCCCCATTTCATTATTGTGTTTTACCAGGCCGGTGACTGAGGAGGCCGTTTTACTGTTTTCTAACGCTTCCCGCTGTTATGGTGGCGGAAGAGCAGAAAACCAAGACCGGTTTTATTGTCTTCCCCTCCTTTACGGCTCAGTGATGCGTCCCCTCCGCTCTCAGTCCGTCTTCATCCTCCTCTTTACCGCATCCACTCAACGCTGTACAGATTGCTGACCCTGTTCATTCATCCATTTTTATGACATTTCAACAAAGAGAGAAAACCATCTCCACAGCACCGCTTTTTACTAACTATTGTCATACAATCAGGTTCCTCGCGTATGATATTTTCAGCATTTGGTGGCTTCGGTAAATATATTGACCCCCCCATCCTCTGTCCTCTGCTTTCTCTTTTTTTACAGAGGGTTGTTATTTTAGGCCCCCCAGGACAGGGGGAAACGTTAGTTGCCCGAGCCCCTCGCCAACGAGTGCAGCCAGCGGACCGGAAGGTGTCTTTTCTTTCTTTTCTTCAAAGCGAAAGGGGCCCGACTGCCCGCAGTAATGGTGGGCGAGTCTTAGCGTCACTGCGCCTCCCTATTTGATGCAGGTATTTAACGACCCAATTTAATTTATTTTTTTTTTTGGTTTTCCAAAATGGGTCAATTTACAAACAGCGTCAAATGGGAGTCTCCCAATTGTAAAGTTCACCCCGATTTTTAACAGGATGGAAGGGGATACACTCTGCAAGTTCCATTGCAAAGACAGAGTGGCAGCAGTCTAAACGTCAGAAGAATATTCTTATTGCCCAGAGCAACCAATCAACATCTCCCTTTTAAAAATTCATGTAATATATTGTAATTGGTTTAATGCAACTAAACATTCTGACTTTAGACAAGCTTGATAAATCTACCCCAGTTTCTTTTTTTTTTTTTTTTTTTTTTTTTTTTTTTGTATTCGGGTAAGATGCGTGAAGTGCAGTCCAGTCACCCCGTTTGCTCCAGGAGGTCAATATTGCATTGTATTCACTTATCCATAGTCCTACCTTCAGCTATTTGCCATTGACCTTATTTGCATTTTCCCAGGCATATGTTTGAAGGCCATCCATCATTTTCGTTGATGAAATCGATGGTCCTGGCTCCGGTACGCCTCCCATGAGACAGGAATCATATCACGGGTAGTTCTAGCACGTTCTGTCTCTGCAGTAGGTTGTGTGAATATGTAACCAACTCTTGGACGGGCCATCTCTACAGTATTCCTTGCGTGGATTTTTCTTGTTATCCAATAACATTCATAGAGCGAAGAGTGTGATGTGTTTTAGAGGTAATGCCCTATCCGCTTGCGGTGATCATATAGTATCGTAACAAGAGGGAAGTGTTGCTTTAATTTTGTTGGTGCAGGTGTTTTTTTGCTTTTAAAGTGCATCTGTCAGCAAGTTTTTGGATCATATGAAGCTGCATTATGTGTTTCACATCATTCATTTTCCTGTTGGCCCTGGATATCGGGAAATGATCCATTGTGTGCTTAGTAGCAGCGGACTGTAAAAAAAAGTTGAGTTTTAATACAGCTATGCAGCTCCGCAAGATGTCTGTGTTGGTTTATCAGCCTAAGACTATCTGCTCTCTGTGCTTGCCGCTCCATGGCCAGTTCACGCAAAGAAGCAGAAAGCTCTTTAGGCTGCAATGACCCAACCTATAGCACTTACATGATCTGCAACCTGGATTAAAGTTCACTTTTCAACAGGCCTTCACACAAAGTGTGTTTTATTACAGACCCTAGGGATAATCCAGTAACAACTATCTGCGCTTTGGTTGGTCCAAAGTGATGACAAATTCACTTTTAAAAGGTTCTGTCCTATACCCTACACAATGCGTACTACCTATGTTTCTCTGTCACTCCAGGACGTTCCTGCTACTAATCAGGTCTCTACTCTCTACCTAGCCCCTATAGAGACAGACCACTCCTAGCGCTGTACATCAGAGTATGTTACACCCACGGGTTTTTCTCTTTCCAGTTCTATCTTGTCTACCCCTGCTTGCACTCATGGACGGGTTTGGACAATCGCGCGAGATAATAGTCCATTGGTGCTAACAAACAGACTTTGACTCTATAGATCCGCACTCAGGCGACCTGGTCCGATTCGACAGGGAGTTTCTTTTCAGTTTACCTTATCAGACGGTGAGTCTGCGGAGAGGTCGGGGGGGGGGGGGGGAGTGAATGAATATTGTATTTGAGTTCGGTGTAATAATTACGGATGTTGGTTTTTTGTTTGTTTTTTTTTCAGCAAATCCATTTACAGATCACACAGGGACTGGATCCAAATTGTCTGATGCGTTCCTTGCAGAACTAGCAGAACAATGTGTTGGTAGTGTGTGAATTGTGCCAATGTATGAGGTAGGATCTCATTCCAAGCTCCTGCTCACGGGTTTTGTTTTGTCCTGGTAAGAGCGACGTACACGATGGATTTGCCCATGAAGTTATCTTGTAGTGTCTGAGACCGTGTTACGAAACTGTCCAATGATTCGGGGTTGTCCACTTTTACCATATGTTTTTTTGTACTGTGTAAGTGGTCAATGTTCATTATCTCAATCTCCGGCATTATATTGGGGGGGTATACGGGAAAAAGTAACAAGACTCTATCACATATAGATGTATATTTGGCAAATTGCCATCTCCTTCTCCCCACACAGCACACTTAACCACACATTAACAAAAAACATGAGAAAAGTGGCCGACCCCCTTTAAGGTCTGTGGCATTGTCTAAATTTTCTGGGCCAGACGCAGGGCAGAGGTTTATTTATGGTCTGTCTTGTACCACCCAGTGCCATTTCTATATCTCTGAGGCGGGGCCCCCACCACTCCATTTTTCTTATTTAATAAGGGATTAGTGTACCAACAATTATCCAAAATCCAGAATTATTTGGGCAGAGCTCTCCCATGCCGAGTCACATGTGATTTTTAGATTACTGCCTGAGACTTCATAGGTAGGCATACTTTTTAAAAAAAGTTTTTAAAGATATATCTGAAAATATTTTTATTAAACATCTCTGGACCACTTTCTGGCCTAAGTTATGGCCTTAACTGGTTCAGATATAGTTTTTTGTTAGGGTCCTACCACTGGAAATGTAACTTCTCTCTTTGCCTGAGAAAGTAAAACAAATGAAAACTAGCATCAGTTTTACCTTGCAAAACTGCACGCCTCACCCCTGCGTGCTCTTGTCTTTCCTGTGGTTAACTGTTCCACAGTAGTCCCTGCACCATGAGTATTCGAGGACTGGAGTGTCCCTTTAACTTATACCTGCAAAAGTCTCAATGGCAACGACTACAAATAAAGTTGTGTATTCTCATCTCTAGTATGGACCCTTTCAATTGTAATTAGCGGGTACGTATGACCGAAGGGTCTTGAGGACCCAGGGTTTTGTTTTGTAGTCTGTAACCATTGAACACATAGGGAATCTGCCCAGAACTTTAGATACAAAGGTCAGAATGTTTACCCTTGATGAATTTTGCTATTGGTTGCGACTGAATCTTTCGTCTCCTCCTCAGGCTACTGTGGAGCTGACATTAAAGCACTTTGCAGCTGAGGGCCTGTGCCTTGATCGCCCTTCTCGGCGCTACCCCCCCCAGACTATGCCAGCAGTCAAAGCTGCAGCTGACGTCTCTTCAAGGTCCTTGGTGCCACAGATTTTCTCTAACCATTGCAATGAAAAACAATTTTGCCTTCTTCTCAGCGCGCTGTGATGTCCCCCGGGCAACGCTCTCAACCTACGTTCGTCATACGGCCGCTGGCTCCAGAGGACGTTCTCGGACCTACTCAGCCGCCTGCACAAAGTGTTTTCCTCACCTGAGTTAAGCAGAGAACACAGAAGGAGGTAATGATACCCTGTGATACCCTGATGTAAGGGAACTGGCTGCAGCATTAGCCCTCATATGTGTCATCGTCCACATAGTAGGACACGATATTAAACTTCTTCAGTCTCCTACCCCATGTTTGCCTGGTTTCAGGTGAAACTTGGGTTGCCAGGCACCATAGCTTGCCACTATTTAGCGCTTCAAGAATCAAAGGGGATTTCTAGATTGTAATTTTAGAATATTTATACATTTGGATATCTCTTTAAAAGGAAACCTGTCATCGTATTTGTTTGCCCCCGTTACCATAGCAGCCCCTCATGTCGGGATGAAATGTCCTTTTTAAAATCCCTCTTTCTGTGAAACCTCATGAGTTTACCTATAAATATAAATCTCCAAAGTCTCGTGATAATGAGCAGAGTTCGATTTTGTTTGCCTGAGAGAGTCAAGCTGAGCTGCAAGTGTATCGTCGCTTCAGACGGTAGAACCATCTCGGTTCTACAGACCTAAAAAACATCTTGTGTCCATTTAAAGATGAGTCTATCATCTTTTGGATCGGTTCGCGTCTATAGAAAGGCAGTCAAATACGGCTGCAATTTGTATCTCATCTGCTGCTTCCTGTTTTTCAACTCTGCCTGTATCTTCTTCCGGTTCTGTAGATCACTAACCACAATCCTTATGTGGTTGAATTAAATGAATTTCTTTATGTTTTAATTGACACCAAAATGGTTTTAGGTTGCTATAGACCCACCCACCCGGAAGGGAACGCGTGCATGTCATTATTTTCTCTGCTGCCTCTAAAGTTGACTCTTCTGGGCCAAGTTACTCATTTCTTAGCTCATTGTTACAACATGATTCTGTAGTTTTTTTTTTTTTTTTTTGTGATAAGAGTGAAATTCGAGGAAGGACATTCATACACGTCCTGAGGGATGGATTAGTTTTAATGGTGGTGGGTTCCTTTTACCCTGTTTTATTTTATTGGAATTTGTCCCTCCCTCTCACACCCTTTCTCCTGCCCTCAGATGATGCAGCCTCCTCCTTTGAAGAAGCGAGGACGAGAACCCATTGTCCATATTTGATGTGAGTTCTGTCTCAGGATCACCAAGAAACAGCCAGCCTGCTCCCCACGCCCTTCCTCCACTTTACAACGCGAGGTGGGCTGGGGCGGGAGGTACCCGGGGCTGGCGTTTTTTGAAGGGTAATGGGACCGGTTTAATGCCCTGTAACCAATAGCTGGTCCATTAAGTGGGGGTTTCCACTAATACCTTGGAAGAGCTGATAATGTGGTAAGCCACCAGGCGCCCTATATAGATGCATTCCAAGAAACTCCTATAAAGACTGTCCTCACACTGCTGTGCCTGGATCCCTGGCAATGAGCTACTCCTCAGCCACTAGAAGGTAGTTACAGCTTACAGAAGGAGAGTATGTGGAGTTATTCAATTCGAGACCCAAGAGCAAAGCATGTGAGGGCCACCTCCGTGGCATTTGATATGCTACAGTCTTACAATGTCAAATAATTTATTTTTGTCAGTCTTTTGGCTGCTATTACAAAGGTTGATGGATCTTTGCAATGGTCAGATTAAATTTAATGACATTTGTAACTTTGATTGAACCATAAATTGCATATTTAATGTGCTATTTGTTGAATCTGGCTTCTCTTGTTTCTCGTTCAGCTTGTCACCATCCGACCTCTTACCCCGCCAGGTTTCTTCTCTATTTGGGGATCCGGGGCTTCAGGGCCAGACCTTCGCAACCTTACCCACTGTCTTGCACATTCTGAAAAGTTCTCTGTGCATATTGGAACCTACCAGCACTTTACTCAGTCAGCGCTAAACCTCCTGATGAGTCTTGTGCACGTGAGTACAAGGCCGAAATGCTGTAATCTGTTTGAACCCCTTGCTTTCCAGCAATTGGGGTGCCTCCAGTTTGCAATCACACGTCGCTTGCACTGCCCGATCTTCCTGTCTGAACTATGGCGTAGATGTGTCGTGATTTAAAACTAGTCACTAGTTAACTAGTACTGTCCAAATAATAGGCAACGGTGAAATATATCATCACACTATATCATTTTTAAAAAATAAATAAATCCCAACCCCTAATTTTCCGGTGCGCTCCTAAAAGTGCCGTGTTGGAGACAGGCCGCACAGCCTAGTTTAGCTGATATTTCCATTTATAAGTGGATCCGCACACCGCTGCTCCTGCCTTGTTCTCTTGCAGGGAAAATCCTCTCTACTTTAAAAAGTGGCTCCAGATTGAATACGCGCACATTATTGAAAATTGGGTTACGTTTCTCTTCCAACTCTACAATTGCCATTTTCCGTTTCATGGCTTTGGCAGTGTAGGTGTTATGTGGTGTTTCATCTTATGCTACATAAAACCCAGTGACCCATTTCCTATGTTTAGTTAGAGGGTTTTCTAATCTTGAGAGATCATTGACCACCTCACACATGGTGATTACCATGCCACGCTGTAAGGGTCTGATTTCACAGATGCGGGGACACTTTGAATTTGTCTTTGTAGCCCAATAAATCCCTCCACTGCCAAGATAAGGGCTGGAGGTTGTCATAACACATAACCTACCTCTGCTCCACTCCTCCTCTCTGACAGTGCAGAGGATTATTAGTCGAGGCCAGGGCTGTCTAACTGTGGGGGTAAGAAAAGAAAATGAGTCCTACGGTGTGATAATTTTCTCCACTGTCAGAGAGGAGGTGCCGAGCAGAGTAGGGAGGTATGTTTTAGGACATCGTCTTTGATGCCGACACACGACCCTACCGTCCACCAACCTCCATTTGCAGGATATAGGATTTCATGGTCCCCCAGATGCCAGGATTGAATGTACGGTGGCGGCTATAACGAAAATGTGGCTATAGATCTTTAAGTAAAAAAAAGAAAAAAAAAAAGAAAATTAAATTAAAGAAGAAAGAAAATAAGCAATTAAAAGAAGGCCGCCCACCTACCGAATGGTATGTTAATCTCCACTATGTGAATTGAGCATACTCTTACAAATAAAGTTAGGCCCTGTCCCAGGACGGGCCCTAACTTGCTGGATCGTGGGGGTCTTAGTGATGTTGGAAACCCCCTTTTAAGTACAGTGACAGATTAGAGTGGGACCGAGTTGCAGTACTTGGCCACTGCCCACTTCTGGCATGGGGAAAGAGAAGTAATTTTTTCCCCTCTATCTTGTTGCTCTGGAGTTTGCTGGGTTTCCGATTCTCACTGATGTAATATCTGGATCCTAAAATCCCAATAAATTTCATGGATTCTGCAGTACCATGCTGCCCCAGAGGGAGCAATCTAAACTCTCCTGTAGATGAGGCACTTGTCTCTTTATAATATTTGGCCTAAAATCCCACCTACTGGTCCGTGCCCGACCTTTAACGGGCCTTGCAAATTGCGTTTAAGACTTAAATGGGTGCACCAAGTTTAACATCCCTTTATCCCTTGGTGTTTGGCTCAGTTCCTTAGTAAGTGTTGTTTTTTTTTTTTTTTTTTTTTTCCCTTGTAGGTCAGTCCGGGAAGCTCGGAGAACTGTACCCTCATGTTGTTTACATGCCTCATATTGGCGACTGGGGAGGCTGTCAGTGAAACTGTGAGGGCTACATTTCTTGACCCCGCAGATATCCCTTCGTTCCTCCTCCTATTTTTAACTACTGTCTACCTCTGAAAGTGTGTACGGGGAGCTGCCGGATGAGGTAAGAGGGCATGAGTAGGGTATGGTAACATGTCCGAACATCAGAATACTGAGTTGAGTCTTGGGTTACAATACAGAATGTAACTCATGTCAGTACAGGATAGTAATGTCAGTATGTAACACAAGTGACTTCCCCCATCAGAATAGTGAGTGCATCGCTGTGTATCATACAAAGAATGTACTCGGGATCAGTACAGATAAGTAATGTCATGTTGTAAAACAGTGCCTGCACCACCAGCAATAATAGTGATGTTGCAGCTTCTGTAGTATAATACAGGAGTAACTCAGGATCAGTACTGGATAGTATGTCCTGTTGTACACAGTGACTGCACCAGGCAGAATATGGAGTGCAGCTCTGGAGTATATACAGGATGTAACTCAGAGGATCATACAGGATAAGTAATGTATGTATGTCAACAGTGGACGTCACCATCCAGCAGAATATAGTGCAGCTCTGTGTATAAGACAGATGTAACTCAGGATCAGTACTCGGAAAGTAATGTCATGTATGTACATCACGTGACTGCACCAGCAGTAAAGTGAGTGCAGTCTCGGAGTAATACAAGGTTGTAACTCAGGATGCAGTACAGGATAAGTAATGTAATGATGTACACAGATAGACTGCACCAGCAGCAAATAGGAGCAGCTCTGGAGGTGAAATAATCAGGATGTATACACTCATTGTCATACAGCGTAAGTAATGTCATGTATGTACACAGTGACGCAGCAGCAGCAGAATATTGAGTGTCAGATCTGGGGTATAATAACAGGAAATGTAACTCAGGATCGTACAGGATAAGTAATGTCATGTATGTACAAACAGGTGACTGCACCCGCACAGACAGAATAGTGAGTGCAGCTCTGGGTATAATACTGGATGTAATTCAGGATCAGTACAGGATAAGTAATGTATGTATGTACAAGTTGACTGCACCAAAGAGAATAGTGATGCAGCTCTGGGTATAATACAGGAGTTTAACTCAGGATCATACAGATAGTTACTGTCATGTATGTACACAGTGACTGCACCAGCAGCAAGAATGTGAGTGCCTCTTGGAGTTAATACGGTGTACGGATCAGTACAGGATAAGTAATGTCATGTATGTACACATTGACTGGCACCACCAGAAGATAGTGACAGATCTGGGGTATATATAGGAGTAATCAGATCAGTACAGTATATATTCATGTATGTACACAGTGACTGCACCAGCAGCAGAATGGGACTGCAGACTCTGGGGGTTATACAGGATGTACACTCAGAATCAGTAACAGGATAAGTAATGTCATGTTATGTACACAGTAACTGCACCAGCAACAGAAAGTGAGGCCGCTCTGGGGTATAATACAGGATGTAGCTTTGCTCAGGATCAACGGATAGTAAAAATGTCATGATATGTACACTATAACTCATCCCAGCAGCAGAATAGTGATGTGCCAGTCGTTCTGTGTGTGTTGATTTTGAACAGGATGTGTAACTCAGGTTCGTACAGATAAGTAATGCATGTTGTACACAGTGACTGCACAGCAGCAGAATAGTGAGGCAGTCTCTGGTATAACAGGTGTAACTCGGATCGTACGGTAAGTAATGTCCATGTATGTCAAACAGGACTGCGCACCAGCAGCAAGAATAGAGTGAGTGCAGCTCTGGAGTTAATACTACGGGTGTAACTCAGGAATCATACGATAATAATGTCTGTATGACACAGTAACTGACACCAGAGCAGCAATAGGAGTGCAGCTATGGAAGAATACATATTGTATGGACGTTGGTAGCGCATCTCTTGGTGTATTATTAAGCGGTATTGCATATGTGTACGATTACAGGAGTTGTGGACGTCTAACTGGATCACCGGGTGGGGTATATTTATCAATCATCTATAAATCTTCATTGTGTATGTAATACAAATCGTGTCGCCCTCAACTCCCACAATTATTTAGCATTTTTTCCATTATAAAGATGTAGTTTGTGCAAGTATCTTTGCTCTTTGAAGAGGTTTTGACACAGTTGATCGGGCCAAAATCCTGCAAATTGTTTTGCTGCAACTAAAACATCGATGTGAACGCCAAATACCGAATGAGCTCATAATGACTTGTCCTAGCTCCTGGGTAAAAGCACTTAAGTGAAGCAAAGTTCTTCTGTTCATCTTTACCCCCCCCCGTCGGTATTACAGCGCCGGGTGCTGAACAGCTTCCTACTGTGTCGTCTCTGAAGCTTCTGTCTTTCCTTGTCCTAGGGCAGACACTAAGTGCCACATCTCTGTCGTCTTCTGGAAGCTTCTGTCCTTGTACTAGGCAGACACTCATTCACAGTTTCTCTCTGTCGTCTCTGAGCTTCTGTCCTGTGTACTAGCAGACACTAAGTCACATTTCTCTTGTGTCGTCTCTGAAGCTTCCCTCTGTCCTTGGATGCAGACACTAATGTACACATCTCTGTCGTCTCTGAGCTTCCTGTGTCCTTTGTACTAGGCAGACACTAAATGTACATCTCTGTTTCGCTCTCTGAAGCTTCTGTCCTTGTACTAGGCAGACACATAATGTCACATCTTGTCGTCTCTAAGCTTCTGTCCTTTACTAGGCAAAGCAATCACTATGTCACTTTCTCTTGTCGTCTCTGAAGCTTAGTCCTGTGTACTCTAGGCCAGACACTCAATGTCACATTCACCTTTTGTTCCTTCTTTTGCAAGGGTGGAAGTGTCTTCAGGGCTCCTATTAAGAGGTTTTTAAAACTTTCCGACCAGGAAGACGACCGGTGAATTTTTTTCAGAGACTTGATCCTCAGTCGGCGCTATCCCCTCAAACAAACGGAAAAAAGACTGTAAGTTGTCACCCGTGAGGATGGTGTAGGCAAGCTTTATTGTGCATGCCTCCTGATTTGGCATTGGGTTGTCCGCATAATGGGAGGTTTACTTCCCCGGTACGCTGTCGCGATCGCTGTGTGCGTCTCCGACGAGGATGGTGTCAGGCGCGATTCTTCAACATCTTTTTCTTTCCCCCGCTGAAGTCCGCTGGAGTTCACCTTCTTTTGGTGTGATGTGGGTCATTGTCTTGGAACACAATGGAATTGTAAATTCCGCACTTAGGACCAAATCGTCGTGTTTGCCGTCGGCCACGTCCCTCCGATTTGTGTCGCACCTAGGTCAGCCAAAAGCCGAATCAAGTGCGCCAAAACCCACTAAATTGGAAATATCGGGAAAACCCACACGAAAATCTGCCGGTGCGGACATTAGTAATTTGCCCCTGTGTTTCTTATCCAGGGCAGCTTAATAACGTTCACCAAGATGGACGCCGCTCATTGGGTGTGGATTACCCACATCCGAAAACACGATGAGTTTTAATTTTGAAAATGTGACAATTTTTTCAAAAATGTCTTTTTTTTCCTTTTTATAAATAATGCAAAACATATCAGCCAAAGTGTCACCACTAAAAAAGCACAACTGTGAGATAAACAACAGTCTCCAAAATCGCTTTAATAAGTAAACAGTGTTCAAAAGTTATAACCATATAAGAATCCAAAAATGGACTGACGCTTTAAGCTACAAACTGTGCCATCTTGAATGGGTTATAACATACAACCATTCCTACAGTACACATCCATACAAGTACAAAAACACCGCAAAAAGTCAGCAAACCGTTGGTAAATGGAAAAAAAAAACCGTTTTAATGTTAACCATGTTGGTAGAAAAAAGGAGCTACCTGATAATTATAGGGGCTTGTGACCTCATATCCACCAGATCCCCTCAAAATGAAAAAGGGTCTGCTCAGCTTATGCCCGGTCACCCACTATATCTGTAATGGATGGCGGATTTTAGTAAGGTGTAACAGTTGGGCACAGTAATACCGCTTTATGAGACCCCATTTTGTGATCGTTGTAAAATTTGCCTTGATACATGGAATCAAACTGGTGCTTGTTTTAGGCCAGCCAGCTAAAGCCTAACATGAGGATGGATTAACAGTTGGATTTATTCCAGTTTTGGCACCTTAGAACTCATCTCATGCAGTATTTAAGGGAGATTCTTCCTGTAATCGACACAGAACGTGTTTCAGAAGGTAGAGCAATTTAAAGAGACCGCACCCATAATTTCGCACTCGGAAACTAATGGTAAGCAGCCCTAGTCGCTTGAACCAAACACCACAGGTTAGAAGGATAGCGTTAACCGAAAATATCTCTGGTAACGCTGATATACTAACACATGGAGTCGGGGTTTTCGGTACCAAGTTGTAATCGTGACCGTACCGCTCGAAAAGCTGGTACTGATGTAGTCATGAGGGGACGGGGTAGGGGTAGGTGACTGCGGCTCTGTTTCTTGGCTTTAGTGTCTTGCACCAGAACCTTTTTTCAGCTGGAAAGATGCCCTGATCTACCTTGTAATAAGTCCTTGAGATGTCTGGTGTTTGTATAGAATAATTTGTATATCCATCCCTTGCTCTTGTCCTCACAATGGACTGGATATTGATAACCGCCATGTTATTTTTCCCCAGATTGCAGTCTCTGGAGGTCCTACCCCTGCCCCACCCCCCAACACCCAACGCCAGCTTTCGAGGTGGAGAAGCAAAAGATGGAAGACAACGAGGAGAACAGCGTGAGGGAACCTCTGACTCTTCCTCATGGGACGTCACCAGCGACTGGCCACCGATCCATAAGCGCTTTTAACATTTCAGCAAACCGGTGGATATTGAAGAGGTCTTGTTCCAAACATGCACAAAAAAATGAAGCGCGATTGTTAGTTTTAGCTCAAAACATTTGGTTGTGGTCATCCCTCTTGCGGCAGTGGAAGGGACCGCTCAATCCCTAGAAATCATGGCTTTCTTCTATATTGGGTTTGGAGTCCTCTTGTTATTCGCATATAATAAAACACATCTTGTATCAGATGGACAAAACTAAACTCGTATTAAAAAAGGGGGGTTCTCTGTCCTAGTGTCCAGGGTTGGCGGGATCCTTCCTTATCCCCCCGTAATCTGAATAAATAAGACATCTGACTTGCGAACCAGGAAATGGTCACTGTTACTTTGACTTGTAGTCCTTCTGAAAGTCTACCAGTGACCGCAAGTTAAGGGAGTATTTTTTCGGAAAAAAATAGCGTCAAACCAAACTTTTACCAGATTGCATAATGACTTGTGCAGATATACACTTATTAGAAAAATTTACAGAACTGAATTTTGAAGTGTAATAGTGTTTCTAGGTATGTAAGGAGGTAATCTTGCCTCCTCTCTATCGGTGCTCACTGCAGGAGAAGAAGAGGAGTTTTTTTTTTTATTACCGTTAATCCAAGTATTTACAACAACGTTAACGATTATCACCGGTTCTATTCATTTCTGAAATAATAAAAAATACATTGGTTTAAATACATTTTTAATTTTTGATTTTCTTCCCCATCTGGCTAGTTTAATATGAAGCTGAGGTCAGCGGTTGACGCATTGCCACAGGTCATAGATGTCCTGCCCATTCATCAAGAGGTCACTAAGGGAAGACAGCGGACATGCACGTGAGCCATGTTACCAATATGAGCAGGACAGGGGTTTCCATTCACTCTCTGCAAGCAGAGGCCTGATGATGGGTTAATTAATCAGCAGTTAATGTAATAGTGGATTTTGATTGTAAAAGAAAAAAAGTTCTGTGACTAATATTATTATTAATTTATCCCCAAATAACTATATCCGGCTCTTTAGTATCTGGGTGACTTGGGCGTCACCGCGTCATTGTTTTCATTCATGCGGGACTGAATTATCTGTTGAGTTTTTTGTGTTTTTTTTATGTGTTAACCAGCGCCGCAAAAGAATTTGAGTTACGGCTCATGTGCAAAACCGTTCCTCAGTGAAATTCACAAATTTTAAGAGAAATTATCTATGTAAGATCAAAGCAGTGAGAGAAGGAATTATTTGTCGACTAGAAAGTCCGCATTTCTGTGCTGTCCGTGCAAGCCAGGGCCACCGGCTGCTCCAAGGACGGGCAGGGTCAAGTATCCGGCTTATAATCAGAGCATAGATATATATTAGAGTCTTTTCTGTATGGGGTTATCCTGACTATCCATCTGATCAGTCTGCCTGATCACTTTCATTCTTGAGGGATAAGACACACACAAAGGAAGTCTATGGATCACTTTGATCCAATCTATTTCGTGATCTATCCCCTGTAATATACCCAGAAATGATCTAAAGCCTCCAGTATTAAAGTGTATATCAACTGGTCTTTGAGATCTTGAAAGGAATTTCTTGTCCAGAAAACTTATCACTGTTATTCTCTATGTAGGAGTCATAGGATGTTTGTACCCAGTTTAAAGTTACCCTAGGTGGATTGAGTGGGTATCGATGCTGGGTCCCACACGATCATAAGAACGTACCACCCAGTAATGTGGAAAATGGGGGTCCGTTACTCACTGATATGAATCAGCAGGACATTATGGCCTGATGCTCATTCAGTCACTGATACTAATACTAAGATTCGATACCATAGGACTTCCGATCAGTAACCTGTCTCCATAGTGTAATCATTGGGGGTTTTCCTTATTCCTATATGTGGTGCCCATTACCAATAATGCTGTCATGGCGGTGATATGATTTACCTCCTATCCCTGGTGGTCACACACACAGCTAATTCAGACTCTTATGCACACAGCTCTGCTACAGTGACACTCTTGCGCACACAGCTCTGCTACAATGACACTCTTGCACACACAGCTCTGTACGGCAAGTCAATTCTTGGTTCCTCGCCCTGGGTTTTTGCAGGCCACCTTTCTCATGATCACCTGCAGTTGGACCTCCATCGATTTAAAAACCTTGTACCCTGTGTACATAGTGGTGAAGCCACTTTAATCCTTGGTGCAGTCATTACATTTGCCTCGTTCACGGTAAGGCGCTTGCCTGTCCTGGGGGTGATCTGGTTACCTCCTTTGCCTTGGGGTCAGCCGGGGGTTCTTCTGTGCGGTGAGTGTTGTCTTGATACTTGTGGGCTGCTCATGGGATAGCATTAGTACAAGGCCTCATCTGCTTCTTGTACTGTACATTCATTTTATGTCAATTTTTGCTGCATGCAATTTTCTATTCCGCACTCATACAATAAGCGTGCTATAGCCGTGTGCCCATCTGAGGTTGTGCATGAAATGATATCTCTCAAGGGTTAACGCCTGGTGCTCAGGGGTCGGGCTGACCGCTGCCATTGGTATCCCGCAGGTTTCCGATTACCTTGAAGTCATTAGAGAACCCATGGACCTCTCCACCATAATGACCAAAATCGACAAGCACCACTACATGACCGTGCGTGACTTCCTGAGAGACGTCGACCTGATCTGCAGCAACGCCCTGGAATACAATCCTGATAAAGAACCGGGAGGTAGGAAAAAAAACGGCTGCGGCGATTATGGTTCGTCTCCCTCTCCGGGAGATATTGATTTTTAAGCCTCTTTCTGCCGGAGGAGAGAGACGTGTCTGAGAGCGGCTCATGATTACTCCATTCTGCCAGTCAGGGGGGAAATCGTGAGCAAGACAGCTGCCATGTTTGCCAATGGATAAAAATAGTTTGTTAAAAAAAAATTTCTATTGACTATTTTTTTTTAAATATTATTGATTTTTCTGAGGTGCTGAGTGGATGAGATAAAACTCTGCCTGGAGATCCATAAACTTATGTTCTACCCTTGTGTCTGCTGCAATATCAATTCGCAATGTACAGTGTAATTCTTACAAGCGGCAAAAATCCTCACTATGTTTTGTGCATTGTTGTATTTGGTGCCCGTTTCTGGGAAGCAAATCCTCTTTAAAGGGTACCTGTAACCAGATTTTACTCTTATTTCCTCCAAAGTCCTATGCAAAGAAGCAGAGAAGAGTCATATTTTGCTTGGAAGAGTCAAGTTTGGAGCCTGTAGGGGGAGGGTCAATTCAGAAGCTTGGGTTCCGTAGAAATATCCTGCTGGTCTAATAGTAAAGATAGGAATTTCCTCTTTGAGATTAGATGAGGTTTGTGGTTTTTGAGAGCTACAGAACTGGAGATAAAAGGAGTTAGACAAAGTTAGAAATGCGAGCTGATAAAAATCCAGTTCTAGTTATTTCACTTTCTGTAACTCCGGTTCTGAAGATCACAGAACCCCAAACTTGATAGAATCCAAAATATGAGATTCTTATTTTTAATATGACAAACCAGACAATAGTGACACTCGCACTGCAGCTTCTAAACGTGACTCGTCTCCAGTAAAATATGACTCTTCTCTGCTCATTCTTACATTCTTGATGTTACCGGTGGAGTGCCACAGGGGTCAGTATTGGGGCCACTTCTTTTTAATATTTTTATTAATGACCTTGTAGTGGGTTTACACAGTCAAGTTTCAATATTTGCAGATGATACTAAGCTGTGTAAAGTAATAAATACTGAGGTCGATAGTTTAGCATTACAGAGGGATTTGTGGAAGCTTGAGGGATGGGCAGAGAAATGGTTGATGAGGTTTAATGTAGATAAATGTAAAGTTATGCACTTGGGCCATGGAAACAAAAAGTATAATTATGTTCTGAACGGTCAATTACTTAGTAAAACTGAAGCTGAAAAGGACTTGGGGGTATTGGTGGATGGTAAACTTAATTTTAGTGACCAGAGCCAGGCGGCTGCTGCTAAAGCAAATAAAATTATGGGATGTATCAAGAGAGGAATAGATTCTCATGATAAAGACATAGTTTTGCCCTTATACAAATCCCTGGTCAGACCACACATGGAATATTGTGTACAGTTTTGGGCACCAGTGTATAAAAAGGATATAGTAGAGCTGGAACGGGTGCAGAGGAGAGCAACCAGGATTATTAGGGGAATGGGGGGACTAGAATACAATGACAGATTACAAAATTTGGGATTATTCAGTTTAGAAAAAAGACGACTGAGGGGAGACCTCATTACAATGTACAAATACCTGAACGGACAGTACAAGGATCTCTCCAAAGATCTTTTTATACCTAGGCCTGTGACCAGGACAAGGGGGCATCCTCTACGCCTAGAGGAGAGGAGGTTCTACCATCACCATAGACAAGGGGCATCCTCTACACCTAGAGGAGAGGAGGTTCTACCATCACCATAGACAGGGGGCATCCTCTATACCTAGAGGAGAGGAGGCTCTACCATCACCATAGACAGGGGGCATCCTCTATACCTAGGGGAGAGGAGGTTCTACCATCATCATAGACAGGGGGCATCCTCTACACCTAGAGGAGAGGAGGTTCTACCATCATCATAGACAGGGGGAATCCTCTACACCTAGAGGAGAGGAGGCTCTACCATCACCATAGAAAGGGGCATCCTCTACGCCTAGAGGAGAGGCGATTCTACCATCACCACAGACAAAGGTTCTTTACTGTACGAGCAGTGAGACTATGGAAGTCTCTGCCGCAGGAGGTTGTTATGGCGGACTCTATGTACATGTTCAAGAGAGGCCTGGATGCCTTTCTGGAGAGAAAAAATATCACGGGTTATGGGGATAAAACATTTATTTAATTCTTGAAGGTTGGACTTGATGGACTTGCGTCTCCTTCCAGCCTTATATACTATGATA
This sequence comes from Engystomops pustulosus, assembly GCA_019512145.1. Lineage (NCBI taxonomy): Eukaryota > Metazoa > Chordata > Amphibia > Anura > Leptodactylidae > Engystomops > Engystomops pustulosus. The sequence goes on along the minus strand of CM033643.1, from coordinate 8,929,260 downwards.
CTATGATACTGCCCTGTTAACCCAACTCCTGATTCTGGGATGGGGCCTAAATGTTGAGCCCTGGATGATGTTTGAGCTTCACAGTCCCTCTAAGGTTACCATATACTTTAGACCGCTAGTGGCTGCCCAATAAAGATTGGGAATGGTGATATCCGACGTGCCCAATCTTCTTCTTTTCCAACATCTCCCATTGGAAAGACTTAAAAGACCCTCATACATATTAGATGGTCAACATGTTCCACCAAAATTGGCATATTTTCGGACTATATTTACATCAGGTGAATGAATGGACAGCAATTTAAGCTGGCATGGGGCTGTCCGTATTTTTGATCCTACAGAGGCTTTCTTTTTTTGGTGATAGCTACACAAATCACTAGAATGGGGGTTCGTTGTACCCCAAAAGAATGAAGCGGCAGATCGGTCATGTGAGCTGTCACTGTCTACAGAACTGATGGAGATAGCCAAGTATGGTGCTTGGCTATCTCCAACAACGCCATAGAGATGAATAGAGTAGCAGAGCGCATGTGCAACCGGAAGACCTCCGTTCTCGTGATTCATCCCACTTGATTTTTCATGGCGCTTAGGACTATTTATAGTTCTTAAAGGGGTTTTCCTGTTTGCAATTTATCCCCAAGGTAGGGAATTAATGTCTGATTGTTAGGGGTATGACTTCCAGGACCCACCATCATAACAATGGGGAAGCCATCTTTCCTCTAGACGTAGTGGATTAACCCTTCTCATGGTGTAACAAAACCACTCAAAAGTTTGGTCACTTGTCGCTGTATTGTATAATCCATCGTTCCATTTATTACTTTCTTCACCCTTTTCTTCACCAGTTTGGTCAACAACTAAATACCCATCATTTATGGCATTAGTAATTAGATTTTCCGAAGCCCCACCCTTTTCTGAAGCCCCACCCCTTGTAAAATTATTATTATATATTTTTTGTAAAAATTGTAGATTATGTCTCCTTCCTGAGCCTGTGCAGCAAATAGTTAACTTATGTTTGTTAAAATTAACTTTTTTTTATGACAGATTTAGCATATCCATAAATATCCCGCCCCCACCGCAGTATATTATTTATGGAGATCCGGAGAAAATAGAAGACCTTCCATCTGTGCAGTAATGAACATTTTAATTAGTTAATATCAAAACTTTTGGGTTACTGTGTGAATTCGTTCCTATGATCTCCCGCAGGGTCCTCAAGGCCCCAGTAAGAGGCTGCAAAGGAGTTAAAATCTGTCCAATTAGGGCGTTTTTTACATAATATCCCAGCGAGCCCCGGGGACAGACGCATCCTCTATATACTACACCACACAGGAGGAGGAGAGCCAACACATCCTCTATATACTACACCACACAGGAGGAGGAGAGCCGACACATCCTCTATATACTACACCACACAGGAGGAGGAGGACAGACGCATCCTCTATATGCTACACCACACAGGAGGAGGAGAGCCAACACATCCTCTATATACTACACCACACAGGAGGAGGAGAGCCGACACATCCTCTATATACTACACCACACAGGAGGAGAGCCCACACATCCTCTATATACTACACCACCCAGGAGGAGGAGAGCTGACACATCCTCTTTATACTCCACCACACAGGAGGAGGAGAGCAGACACATCCTCTATATACTACACCACACAGGAGGAGGAGAGCAGACACATCCTCTATATACTACACCACACAGGAGGAGAGCCCACACATCCTCTATATACTACACCACACAGGAGGAGGAGAGCTGATACATCCTCTTTATACTCCACCACACAGGAGGAGGAGAGCAGACACATCCTCTATATACTACACCACACAGGAGGAGGAGAGCAGACACATCCTCTATACTACACCACACAGGAAGGAGGAGAGCCCACACATCCTCTATATACTACACCACACAGGAGGAGGAGAGCTGACACATCCTCTTTATACTCCACCACACAGGAGGAGGAGAGCCGACACATCCTCTATATACTACACCACACAGGAGGAGGAGAGCCCACACATCCTCTATATACTCCACCACACAGAGGGGAGGAGAGCAGACACCACCTCTATATACTACACCACACAGGAGGAGGAGAGCCGACACATCCTCTATATACTACACCACACAGGAGGAGGAGAGCCAACACATCCTCTATATACCACACCACACAGGAGGAGGAGAGCCGACACATCCTCTATATACTACACCACACAGGAGGAGGAAAGCTGACACATCCTTGACCACAGTCAGTAGTTCTCTCTCTGGAAATCAAACCGTTAATATTTTTCTGTAGAAGTTTGTTAGTAAAAAAAAAAAAAAAAATAAAAAAAAAAGCATTTTCTGTGGGATGAGATTACAGTACAGTGAATGGGCAGATCTGGGGAATCTTAATTGATTTCAACCTCAGAAATTTCTGCTGACTTGACTGAAAACTCTCTGCTATGAAGAGTTGAAAACGCATCCAAAAATATTTTTCTGGTGTCGTCCAGGATTGAATTATGAAGTTCCCTCTTATCTCCCGCGTGCAGGTTTGTCTGTGACGACAGAGCAAATAAATCCTCAGAGTTGGGTGTCTCGGAAGGCGGATGCCGGAGCGGAGGAGGTGTTCCGGAATAAGAACAGGATCGCACTGGACACTGCAAATCATTCTGCAACCAAATGTACATGTGAGTAACCAGCAAGGAAATCTTTCCACTATTAGCCCCCGATTTGTATTCTGGTTATCCCTCATTGGAAAAGGCTGTGACCAGTGCAATAGGGTTATTGTGGAGGGGGTTCATAATCAGGACCCAGAACACTTGTAAATTTTGGAGCTACCCTCTCGTTGGTCACTACCCACCTTTGTCATTGAAGGGAACCTGTCATCAGATTTTACCCCATTAAACAAAGCAGGGTATAAAACGTCCTTTCTAGAATTCCCGCTACTATGTGAAATTTCCTCAAGTCATATTTTGCCGGAGTCCCGGAGACTGCTTCCCTGAGAAGATTTGGAGTTACTTCAGGTGGGAGTAGATCCTTTTGTTACTGGTGAGAATCTATATTTGGTAGCTGCACTTTGGACCTAAGAGACTGAGGTCCGGCCCACAGGCTCTCCTGCTGCGTGCGAAGACAACGGTGTTATAAATTTATAATAATAATAATTCTTTGTATAGTGCACACAGATTACGCAGCACTGCACAAAGCATGTCAGAATTGGTCCCTGTCCCCATGGGGCTCACAATCTAAACAACCTAACAGTATGTTTTGGAGTGTGGGAGGAAACCGGAGTACCCCGAGGTAACCCACGCAAACCGGGAGAGAAATTGCAAACTCTTTGCAGATGTTGACCTGGGTGGGGTTTGAACCCAGGACCCGAGCGCTGCAAGGCAGAAGTGCTACTCACTCAGCCACTGTGCCGCCCGTGGGCCATTTGAAGGGAATCTGTGTAGACTCCAGGCACCTGTAGCGATCCGATAGTTGAAGTGGTCATGCTTCTTATGGACGAGGGATATCACATACATCCATTATGTCACTTAAGTGCAGCTCAGGTCCTTGTATTTGTCAGTCCACAGTAGCCAGATCCCAACGTTAGTTAGAATTTAGCTGTGTGCGTTTCCCCCTATGTACAGTAGGTGGCGCCCTTGTTACATCGTTGGCCTCTTCCGTCCGGACTGTCTGCTCATTTATTTCTTTGTCGCTGTACTTTTTTCTCTTTAATCACCTGCAGCTCTGTGAATGAGCCGTGTGCCGAGGTACAGCACTAGGAGTAATTATTGTAGCGGAGTCTTCCAGCAGATAATATCTCCTGATAAATAGTTTACTCCTGCATCCACTATACAAGTGTTCCTAGCATGTTCTAATGATGGCGGGAGCGCGGTGTGGTAGGAGCGCGGTGTGGCAGGGCTTGTTAGAGCAGCCCGGCCACCGCTAGGCACATTGTGAATGGACGCGGTCATGTCAGTGTGATACAAGCTGATGGCTCTTGTCGGCTCAGCGTGAGGAGAGTCATTGTGACTGGTTTATCTGGGATCGATGGAGCCTTTGTAACCGGCGTGAGCAAAATGCAGAACAATGTCAGCTTGTCCTGACACGTAATAGCATTATTAACACTGCCCCCGTGTCACCGCTGCGCCGTAACGAAGCCAGAACGTTATGATGCCGGAATACAAATGAATGGACTAGTCTAGGCAAGTAATCACCATCTAATGTGTATGGGGGTCATCCAACTCCTCCCCAATGTTGGCTACATCAGGCAATTGGGGTTCACCTGATTCCCAGGGAGTTAAGTCTTTGCTGTAGATGTCTATGGGCAAGAGCAACCACAAGACTTGGGCCAGGCTACCGCTACCCCTCCAGCCTCTGAGCCTGACTCCTCTCTTGCAGAAGATGACTGTTTTCTGCTTGTTTTCCAATGACTTTGTAGGATACCTTTTACAGGTAAAGGGTGAGATTTCACATAAAAGGGTAAAATCCACACAGGACATTTCATCCCTGACCTGACTGGGGAAGGGGGTGAAGTAGTGGGCTAAAAACTGGTGACAGGTTTTCTTGTTTTAAGTGTGTTATTCCATGTATTAGTCTTTCTTGCCGCACGTGCCAAGCCCTTCTATTTAGGCAGAACAGGAGGAGTCCTGAATGAATGTTAAATGCATTATACCTTACTCATAGATCCAGGCATTGTGACTGTGGTATCTTCTTATATTTGTTATCCATGGCCTCCTTCCTTCTAATATCAACTTTTAAATTATGCTAATGATCCCAGAGTTCTCTGTCTCCAGAGCCCTTCCGTGTTTTAGTTTCACAGGCTGTTAAACTGTGCATGAGCACTCCCTCCCTCCCACTGTGTTAGATTACTGGAGGTAGAGGAATTATGGGGAGGAGGAGACTGTGAAGCTCCAGGACAGAGGGGCTCTGGAAACGCCCCTTTTTAGAGCTCTTCAGCCTCATTAGCATAAGTGTAAAAGTTGATTTTAGAGTGAAGGAGGCCACGGATAACAAAAAGAAGACAATTTGCTCATAGATCCAGGCACGGTGACTGTGGTTATCTTCTTAAATTTGTTATCCTTCTTACATCAACTTATATAATTATGCTAATGAGTCTGAAGGGGGACGTTTACAGATCCCCTCCATTCTGTGGCTTCACAGTCTTCTCCTCTCCATAACACCTCAACATCACAGGATTTTACACTGTGTGAGATTAGTGGAGGTAAAGGCAGGGAGGAGCTCTGGTGACACCTCCCGAAGACCTTCAGGATCATTGGCTTAGGCATGGTTTCAAAAGGTTTTTTTTTTTTTTTTAAGGAAGGAGGCCATATAGATCCAGGCACCGTGACACTGGTCATCTGAGTAATTGTCCCTCGTTTATCGTTATGGATTTTCATGGTAGATTTCTTTTAAAAAGTAAAGAAATATGGAGAGCCTGTATCCCTTATATGTAGCATCTTGTCCAAAGAGGCCACTGCGAACTCTGATGAAGAAATTTGTGAAAAGTCCTGAGATCACCGCAGCGTCGGTTCTAGCTCTAGTTCCAGACACATGACGTGTATTGTGGGGATATTTTTTGGCCATATTCTCCCTATGGACGTCAGATGGATGGGTTCTGCGCCCCATTAGGTTACCAGTTGGGCCCAGTCCATATGTAAAGACACTTAGGCCAGCGGCCCGTTACTAATCAGTCTGTGAATCCCGGAACATGCAATGGATTTTACGGAACGACCACAGTGCAGACACCTTGTATCATGTGTCGCCACATTGGATCAGGCGGGCCGCCACGGTGCTCGGAGTCCCATCCTCTGCACTTTAGGGAAAAAATTCTGTAATTTCTTGCAGTGTAGTCTGGCGCTCGCCGGTGCGCGTCTTGTCTTGTTGGTTTGCACTGTGTTCTGTATTATTTTTTTCTTGAAAAGCCTGCAGCTAATTTCCAACATTCGCTTTATCCCAGGGAGGTATTAAGTAAGCCGTGCTGCCTCAAGCTCAATTTCGCTGTCAAAACATGAGGTGGACCCTGTCCCAGCTGTGCAGAGAGGTCTCGTCCTCTGATGTCTCTCACAACCTTTCATTCAAGGTTTTTGTTTATTTCCAGCTCTCATATCTGATCATTGACGTTGTTTTCTATATTTGTTGTTTCTCTAACATCCAGTTCCCCTTCGCAAGAAGCACCGCAGACGCTCGCAGTGGGGCAGAGGAATCATTAAGAAGAAGAAATCCACGTACTTAAAGAAAGAGGACGAAGATTCCAAATTCCGCGACGACGAAGACAACGAGGATACTCTGGAGAACGGAGACTGCCTGGAGGAGAACGGAGACGAGACGGGAGAACACTCCGTCACCAACGACGAATCCTCTTGTGATATCATGGACGGGGAGCAGACAAACGGGACCCTGGGGAAGGGCAGCAGCTTTGTGTCCACAGAGGAGGACACCTCCAACGAATCCATGTTGGTCAATAACAACGACGCGCCGGCAGAGAGAGCAGTCACTTTTGAGGATCCTCCACTTGCCACTGCCTATGTAAATGGATGTGCGTCATTGGACAGTATAGAAAGCGCACCAGTATCGGATATCCAAAACGGAAATGGGAAACCTGACAACCTCGAAACCACAGACAAAGAATCCGGAGCCCAACATGAGGAACAAGAGAACTCCTGCAATGCAGAGGGTGCGGATAAGGAACCAGAACCAGAGCAGCCGCCGGGAGACCATCAAAACAATGAGCCGGAGCAAGAAACCGATAATGTGGAAACATTAGATGTACGAGAAGGTAAGCAAAACCATTTAAAGTGACGGGCATGGTAACAAGGCTGTCAGCTCCGGCACAGTCAGGGCAAGGTGTTTACTCCGTGTCGAAGCCAGGGGCTTACTATAGATCCTATATGTCTGGACAATCCTGCTCTAACGCTACAGTCGCTCTGCTACTGGAGTTCGAACTTTGACCTGACTAAAGCGCCAACAACCTTTTAAGACTTCACATGTTCATCGTATGATGCTAGCTCATGTGTGATTAAAGGGGTTGGCCACTTTACCTTATGTGTTTTTGTAATGTGTGAAGGGGGAGGGGGCAGGATATCGGTAATTTACCAATATGCATCTATTAATAGTTCTTCTATTAATGGAAATGTTGGGTATGGCCGCATCCCAAAATATCAAAATATAATAATTTGATTTTTCACGCTGTTTATTCCCTTCACCCCCAGTAATGTAAAAAATGGCGCCCAGCGTTTTTTTGCCCTTTTGAAAAAATTATTAAAGAACTCTATAAAAAGTGAACAAAAAGTCGTACAGGCCTAAAAATGGTAGCATTGAGAACGTCATCAAAAGTTGCCAAAAATGACACCACCCACAGCTCCGTACACTTAAGTATTAAAAAGTTATTAGCGTAAGAAGGTGGCAAAAGGAATTTTTTTTTGTTGTACGGGAGGCTTTAATTTTTGTAAATGTAGGAAAACATTATAAAAACTTCATAAATTTGTTTTCCCCGTGATCGCACCAACCCAAAGAATATAGCAGACCTGTCATTTGGGGCACACAGTGAAAGCTGTCAAATCCAGGCCCAGAAGAAAACAGCGCAAATACGTTTTTCACCATTTGCTTGGCATTTGGAATTTTTTGCCAGTTTCCCAGTACACGGCATGGAATTGCACTACGAAGTGCAATTTGTTACGCCGAAAAAACAAGCCCTCACACAGCTCTGTACATGGAAAAATAAAGTTATGGATCTTTGAAGGTGGCGAGTGAAAAATGAAAATTAAAAAGGGCCCCGGCGTTAAGGGGTTAAACAACCAATAAATTGAGAGGTTTGTTAGAAAGTCCTCCTTATCGTGCTGTTCGCATTTTGATTTTCATGAGACCAGTCAGCACCTAACAAGTGATCAGCGGTACCGTTTACACTTCTATTGTGCTCGCCCCTATCCTGTACGTTTTTTTTTGTAATTATTTTTCCGTGTGCACATATTGGCTGTAATATTTCGCCAGTCTGCGATGTAGTGAGAAGTGTTGGGATTCATCCAGCAAAACCTCTCCCGAGCACAAAGCGTCTGTTTAGTAAACGCTTGAAGCTCAGCTTTTAGGATGCCCCCCCCCCCCCCTTCTCAGGAAAGCCTTTAGAAGTCTGTCTCATTGGAAATAGCTGCTCAAACATCCAGAAAGACGGAGGAGGCTCAACGCTGCGCGGAAAGGTTACGCCCGAGAAATCCGGCTGGTTCTAAATGCTGAGCAGCTGCTTAATCAAAACCACGGCCACTTCTGGATCCTTAGTCAAACAGCATCTTAAAAAATCAAATATCAGGAGCCGGGTGCCAGCGGCGCGGTAATTATTGCCGTCGTTAGAAAAAGTTCATCGTTATATATAACACATGGTGCAGGGGGAGGGGGAACGTGAAGCTGCAGGTGTTGATAGAGACGGGAGTATACAAGTCCGGACCGGGATTTATCTGTTACATCTGTGGCCAAAGTGCAGGTCATCCATATCCTGTGTCTGATCTGTCATACCCTCACGCAGGTGAAGGAGAGGGCGCAATACCACTCAAAGAACAGCACCTGGAAGAGATCCTGGACCCAGAGCCACCACTCGTTGTTGACCACAAGAGACTCGAGGTAAGTGCACGCTCAATAGTCCTGGCCAAAAGGAGATGAAGTTATGCACGTTGGCCAAAGCTGAGCCAAACCTCAGCACCCAGTGGCTCCTCAACTTCGTAATTAAAGCCGAGCTGTTCGACACTCACCTGTAACATTGAGCAGCCATTGGGTGCTGAGGGTAGGTGGGTTTCGGCCGCAGGTGACTTCTTCAATGCTTGGAAGACTTAACACACACAAGACGGAAGAGACTCTCTTGCCTTGGAAGTAGCCTTTGATTTTGCTTTTTTTTTAAACCGCTGAGGTCTTTGCTCAACTGGTTCAATCCACAGATTGTTGTGAAAAATCTTTAAACCCCCGTTGCATTTTGCGTGCCCAATACTTGATAAGGGGCATAGTCTTGCTACCTCCCATAGGAGATGAGTCAAGCTTTGACTCCAGCTGTGTGACTTAAAAGTTTGGGATTCCAGCAAAAGTTCTCTGCAAATGGAGGTTTCTCCGCTGTACTCTCCTCCGTCCTGCATTCACAAAGGCTCAGACACATCAAAAACAGGTTGAGGTCATCAGTGTTCTCCAGTATGAACGGAATTACCTTTGTAGATTGATTATGTTGTGTGTGCAGGTGGAGGACAAGGTCATTTATCTAGTGTTGTAATGTATTTTTGGCTTGACACACTGTGAAGCGCAAGGCTCTGTCTCACTCGACCTGTACGTGTGCTTCCTCGTAGGGACTGCTTGACATTGTGGTGAAAAAGAGCAAAAATCTAACAGTGGATGAACTAGAGCGGTGGTACTCTGTGCTCAGCCAGTGCATCTACACACACAGGCTGGACTACGATAAAACTAGCCTAATAGAGGTAAGTCGTCAAATTCACTTCAAAGCTTGGATCTTAAAGGTGCACGACAAAGTGGCTCTCTATGGCTTATCATTTTTAAAAGTTTTGAATATGTCAGAGGTTTTGTGTTTTATGCTCGCACCATCCTTGAGTACCGTAGGGAATAAGCAGAGCAGGGAAGTGACTGCTTCTCTGAAGCTTGCCCATGGTTTTGTATGTGGTATAGGCTGTCTGTGTGTAAAAGATTGATGTCCAGTTATTGAAACATCTCTGATCAAAGATTAATGCAAGTAATAATCCATGCCAGACAACCTTGTCTTCTCTGGTACCTCAAGCAATTGGCAAAATGGGGGACCACAAGTTCCAACCGGAAGTAAGAGTTCTCCTTACAGAGACTTTGCCAACTAAGGCAGCCTTGCAGATGTGTGGATACTTGTAGCCATTGGCACTCCACTGGGGGATTCTAGGAAATCTGCAAATACATTTTCCAGGATGGGTTAAGGAAAACATTGCCTCGTTTAGCTACCTTGTAAGGCAGCTCCCTTAACACCAAGCATGACTTTCAGGAAGCATTATGCGGCATAATAACCAAACAAGTGTATCTATTCCAAAAGGATATATTAATTTTGTGAATCTATTCCTTTGGGAGTAGATATATTGGTTTGGCTTTTAGTCCCGCATCTTGTCATTAGGCTTCTTGAAAGTCATGCTTGATGTTAAGGGGGCTGCCTTACAAGGTAGCTAATAGGACACTTTCGGTGGTCCTTCAGTTTTAGTCCTCCATTGGCAAATTATTTTTGTTACAAATTCTTCTTTTTTTTTTTTCTTGCAGGAGATGGAAAGGACAGTTGATAAGTTTCATACATTCCTGTAAAAAAATTTTTGCCAACCAAGCAACCTCCATTCTGTGACTCCTCCCGAGAGGAGAGCGCAACCCTCCGAGCTGTTTTATTTATTCCTAGTGGCACCAAGTTCTGCTCTGAGCCTCGCTCTCCAGTATTCGACCTCTCACCATCTGCTGTTCAACGATATTGGTGCTATTGTCTCAGGTACCTGATGCCAACCAGCCTACTAGAACCAAACAGAACTTTGCAAGTGGACAAAAGAGTAAATAAAAAATTTAAAAAAATTTAAAAAAAAATTAAAAAGGTTCACCACAGCTTGAAGATTTGAGGTGCTAATGGCGGGCCGGATGACAAGTCCACCCTCGTGTCTATATTCTCTCTGATACTAGAAAGCCATCTGCACCAACTACCTTCTTCTCGAGGGGGCGGGATCAAATCCATGCGATGTGACGACTGGAAATGAAAAAAAAAACAAAAAAACACACACACACTCACAAAAAAAAAAGCAAACAAAAAAACTGGATCATACCGGAGCCAGGAACTTGTATTTATTTATTTCTCTCCTTTTTACGTCTTGTTTTTTTGTGTTATTACTCTCCGAAAACCATCGGCGTTGTCGTCTTTTTCTCAGCCTCTTGTGATTCTTTCTCGGAAAGCAGTGCGGGAACCCGGTTAGCGGCAGCTTTGTTCTTGTAAACCCGAAGCTTGCCCCTCTCTGTGCCTTCTTCGAACACTAAATTAGGGTATTCTGTTAGTTTATCTGCATTTTTCATAGGGATCGGAGCAGGCGGAGAGATGCGATATATGAAAACATCGGGATCGTTCCCGGTCTGCCTCCCTATATTTCTGTGATATGAACGTTTAAATAGTTAATTTTTTTTTTTTTTCCAGTTTTTGTACACTTATTTTTCTTAATGTTTTTATTTTTTTGGGCGTTTGTTTTGGTGATGTGGACATGTTAAATCCTCACTCACATCCATCTGCATCATCTTGGGTAACTCTGTATCCCCGTAACGAATTTTAAGTGTAATTATTTTTTGTTATATGTAGTTTTTTTGGGGGCGGGGTTTTGTATTAATGTTGAGATAAATGTTACAGATCCAGAAGTTACTCTGAACACAAGTATTTTGGACATCTCTGTGCATCACTGGGTCGCTTTCATCCACCATATATAATGTGAACCCCTTCAACTTGACCGTAGGGATCAGATCAGTCTCGATGTCGGTCGGACTGCCAGACTTTTCCTCCATGGTTTCTGGGCGGAACAAAAATCTGTCTAATATATTGCATTTTTTTTTACTTTTTCCAAATAACTGGTGCTGGAGGTGTTGAGCTGTTCCACAGACCGGCTGCATTGGGTGTAATCAATGCCGTAACGGTTGCCCTTAGGTCCTATATCGTCTGGTTGTATCTTATGAGCCTTTCCCCTTCAAGATGCTTGGCACTACAGTTTGTTGTTGGTGCTATGCGTTAAATTGGTAGAATTTTTTGCCTAATGTGGGAATCGGGAGGAAGTCGACGCCGACCATGGTCCCAATCCTTCAGGTTTTTGGAGGAAATGTTCAGGCCACGATCGGTCAGCAAATATTTTTGACCGACGCCAGTGATTTCTGCCGTCTGACAGATTCTAGTTCTGCGGCTGGTGCCAAAATTTTGGGTTCGTTAAAGGCAGCTAAGATCTGGTATTTTGGAATTAATGGACTTAGTCGAGACGGGAGTCATTCAAGGTCGTATGACCCATTAAAGAATAAACGAGGAGGATGATAAAGTTTCGGGGCTTGTCTAGTAGTTTAAGATTTCTGGTCCAGTATTAAAACCACAAGAACAAGTTACTTTAGTGTTTTTGTTCGTTTTAGTTTTTTAAAAATTTTTTTGTATTTTTGAGGACTTTATACCTGGCTGCTTGTAGCAGTGTTACATTCTGGGCAGGAATCCTCGACCACAATTGATCTATTTTTGGATTTGGTTGACATGATTTTTTTTTTTTTTCGTTATCAAGACATTTGATTGGAGGGTTAGGATGTGTACACGGGGCATCCTTGGGTCGTCCACCTCAAAAGTGCCCACAAATCTGCCCCCTATTGTTTTCTCTAGCAGCAGGGACGGTCAGGTGTGTTTTCTGGCCATCTGAAATAATGGTCCTGTGTGATCCTGACCCAATATAATCAAATTGAGTCTTTTTTTTTTTTTTTTTTTTCGGAAACTCAATGACTAGATACAAGCTGGTCTTCGATGTCGGCAAAGAAACCAAGGGTTTTTTCGTAAGATACTGTATGGTCAAGGATTACTATACAAACTTAAATCTGATGAAGCTCTGGTCCCTCGAGACTGTACACCCAAATTTTGACAACATAGGAAGATGTCAACGTAAGGCTAAAGCTACATAATTTTTCGACACGGTATTCCGCGACACGTATAGAGTGTTTATAATTTTATAAGGTTGACCTTGCCACACTGTCTAACCCGATATAGGGGCATATGTCCAGATAATTTTTGGCTGACGGCCCGATCTCGACATGCAGATTCTGCTCTTGTCTATTATTTTGCTTATCACACATTTTATTTCTAAACTGAGGAAAAAATGCAGAACATGTAGCATATTTATTTGCTTTCTATTTACTTGCACTGAACTACTTCTTGATTTGTTTTTTTTTTTGTTTTTTTTTAAACTTTAGCGTAAATAGAGTCCAAAGATTTTTCCGATGAGCGTTAAAATCCAAAAATAATTTTTTTATAAAGAAAATACTTTTTTTATCCTGTATAATTTTTCACAGAAAAAAAATTAGATGAATTAACTCAGTGAAAATTATCAACGTTTGTAAATAAAAAAAAAAAAAATCCTCCAAAGCCTCATTTGTGATATTGACCTCCCTCCCCCCCACCTAACTTGTGTTTTTTAATTCTTTTTCCTTCTTGTCTAAATAAAGTACAAATTTTCTATTGCGGTTTACATTTGTACAGTGCGAAAAACCCAATACTTTGATATAGTTCACATAAAAAAAAAATCTATAATTTAGACCAAGTCATCTTTGTAAAAAAAAAAAAAAAAAAAAACGAAAAATGTATTTAAAAAAAAAAAAACATTGGGCTGCTTTTATTGGATAAATTTGTTACGTCCCAGATTAAGCCCCAGCTCAAACTAATTTTCGTTAAAAAAAAAATTATAAAAAGAGTAAAAAAAAAATATATATAGCACATTTGGCCAGTGTTGGATGCGCCTGTTACCAATACACAAAGTAGCCATTTTTGGTTTTAACCAGTTTTTGGTAAATTTTTGTCAACATTTTTTTTAAATTTTATGATACACACCCTTGTACACATCAACGTATAATGTATGTATGTGGACTAGACTTTTATAGCTGCAGATTGGATTGATATTTTTGTGAATTTGCTTTTTTTTTTTTTTTTGCCTGTAAAATTTAAGGTCTTAAGCGTCTGGGTTTCTCCAATCTCTTTGTTCAATCTGCAGCTATAAAGTCTAGTCCACATACATACATTATACGTTTATGTGTACAAGGGTGTGTTATAATTTAAAAAAAATTGAACAAAAATTACCAAAACTGGTTAAAACCAAATGGCTACTTTGTGTATTGTTAACAGGCGCATCCAACACTGGCCAAATGGCTATTATATTTTTTTTTTACTCTTTTATAATTTTTTTTTTAAAACGAAAATTAGTTTGAGCTGGGGCTTAATCTGGGACTAAAAATTTACCAATAACAGCAGCCCAATTTTTTTTTAATACATTTTTTCGTTTTTTTTTTTTTTTTTTTTTACAAAGATGACTTGGTCTAAATGATAGATTTTTTTTATGGAACTATATCAAAGAATTGGGTTTTTTCGCACTGTACAAATGTAAAATCGCAATAGAAATTTGTACTTTATTTAGACCAGAAGGAAAAAGAATTAAAAAACACAAGTTGAGGGGGGGGAGGGATGTCAATAATCCAAGTTAGGCTTTGGAGGAATTTCTTTTCTTTTTATTTACAAACGTTGATAATTTTCACTGAGTTAATTCATTAATTTTTTTCTGTGAAAAATTCAACAGGATAAAAAATATTTTCTTTATAAAAAAATTATTTTTGGATTTTAAGCTATCGGAAAAATCTTTGGACTCTATTTACGCTAAAGTTTAAAAAAAAACAAAAAAAAAAACAAATCAAGAAGTAGTTCAGTGCAAGTAAATAGGAAAGCAAATAAATATGCTACATGTTCTGCATTTTTTTCTCAGTTTAGAAATAAAATCGTGTATAAGCAAAAATAAGAGCAAGGAGCAGAATCTGCCATGTCGAGATCGGGCCGTCAGCCAAAAATTAATCTGGGACATAAATGCCCCTATATCGGGTTAGACATTGTGGCAAGGTCAACCTGTATAAAATTATAAACACTCTATACGTGTCGCGGAATACCGTGTCGAAAAATTATGTAGCTTTAGCCTTACGTTGACATCTTCCCATGTTGTCAAAATTTGGTGTACAGTCTCGAGGGACCAGAGCTTCATCAGATTTAAGTTTGTATAGTAATCCTTGACCATACATCTTACGAAAAAACCCTTGGTTTCTTGGCGACATCGAAGACCACTGATCTAGTATTGAGTTTCCGAAAAAAAAAAAAAAAAAAAAGACTCAATTTGATTATATTGGGTCAGGATCACACAGACCATTATTTCAGATCGGCCAGAAAACACACCAGGACCGTCCCTGTCTGCTAGAGAAAACAATAGGGGGCAGATTTGGGGGCACTTTTGAGGTGGACGACCCAAGGATGCCCCGTGTACACATCCTAACCCTCCAATCAAATGTCTTGATAACAAAAAAAAAAAAAAAAACATGTCAAACCAAATCCAAAAATAATCAATTGTGGTCAGGATCTGCCCAGAATTAACACTGCTACAAGCAGCCAGGTATAAAGTCTCAAAAATACAAAAAAAATTAAAAACTAAAAACGAACAAAACACTAAGTAACCTTGTTCTTGTGGTTTTAATACGGTACCAGAAATCTTAAAAACTAGACAAGCCCGAAACTTTATCATCCTCCTCGTTTATTCTTAATGGGTCATACGACCTTGAATGACTCCGTCTCGACTACGTCATTAATTCCAAAAATACCAGATCTTAGCTGCTTTTACGAACCCAAAATTTTGCACCACCGCAGAACTAGAACTGTCAGACGGCAGAAATCACTGGCGTCGGTCAAAAATATTTGCTGACCGATCGTGCCTGAACATTTCCTCTCAAAAACTGAAGGATTGGGACCATGGTCGGCGTCGACCTTCCATCCCGATTCCCATTAGGCAAAAAAATCTACACAATTTTAACGCTAGCACCAACAACAAACTGTAGTGCCAAGCATCTCGAAGGGGAAAGGCTCTAAGATACAACCAACGATATAGGACTAAGCAAACCGTTACGGCATGATTACCCCAATGCACCGGTCTGTGAACACTCAACACCTCCACACCAGGTATTTGGAACAAGTAAAAAAAAATGCATATATTAGACAGATTTTTGTTCCGCCCAGAACCATGGGGAAAAGTCTGGCAGTCCGACCGACATCGAGACTGATGATCCCTACGGTCAAGTTGAAGGGGTTCACATTATATATGTGGATGAAAGCACCCAGTGATGCACAGAGATGTCCAAAAATACTTGTGTTCAGAGTAACTTCTGATGTAACATTTATCTCAACATTAATACAAAAACCCGCCAAAAAAACTAATAACCAAAAAAAAAAAAAAAAAAAGAATAATTACACTTAAAATTCGTTACGGGGATACAGAGTTACAAGATGATGCGATGGATGTGAGTGAGGATTAACATGTCACATCACCAAAAAAACGCCCAAAAAAAACATTTAAAAAATAGGTTCAAAAACTGGAAAAAAAAAAAATTAATATTTTAAACGTTCATATCAAGAAATATAGGGAGGCAGACCGGGAACGATCCCGATGTTTTCATATATCGCATCTCTCCCCTGCTCCGTCCCTTGAAAAATGCAGAGAAAACTACAGAATACCCTAATTTAGTGTTCGAAGAAGGCCCAGAGAGGGGCGAGCTTCGGGTTTACAGAACACAGCTGTCCGCTAACCGGGTTTCCCGCACTGCTTTCCGAGAAAGAACACAAGGCTGAGAAAAAACGACAACGCCGATGGTTTTCGGAGAGTAATAACACAAAAAAAGACGTAAAAAGAGAGAAAATAAATAAATATCAAGTTCCTGGCTCCGGTATGATCCAGTTTTTTTTGTTTGCTTTTTTTTTGTGATTGGTGTGGTGTTTTTTGTTTTTTTTTTTTCATTTCCTAGTCGTCACAAATCAAAGACCAACTCGCATGATTGATCCCGCCCCCTCGAGAAGAGGTAGTTGGTGCAGAGGCTTTCTAGTATCAGAGAATATAACCGAGGTGACTGTCATCCGGCCCGCATAACACCTCATCTTCAAGCTGTGTGAACCTTTTAATTTTTTTTTATTTTTTTAAATTTTTTTTTTCTCTCTTTTGTCACTTGCAAGTTCTTTGTTCTGTAGGCTGGTTGCATCAGGTACCTGAACATAGCCACCATATCGTACACAGATGTGAGAGGTCGAATACTGGGAGCGAGGCTCAAGCAGACTGGTGCCACTAGAATAAATAAAACAGCTCGAGGGTTTGCGCTCTCCTCTCGGGAGGAGTCACAGAATGTGAGGTTTGTGCTGGTGGCAAAATTTTTTTACAGGAATGTATGAACTTATCACTGTCCTTTCCATCTCCTGCACGAACAAAAAAAGAAGATTTGTAACAAACATAATTTGCCAATGGAGGACCATGGAAAGTGTCCTATTACTACCTTGTAAGGGCAGCCCCCTTAAAAATCAAGCATGACTTTAAGAAGCCTAATACAAGATGCTGGCTAAAAGCAAACCAGTAATCTACTCCCAAGGAAAAGATTCTAAAATTAATAATCTTTTGGAATAGATATACTTTGTTTGGTTTATGCGCCGCAATGCTTCCTTAAGTCATGCTTGGTGCTAGGGAGCTGCCCTTACAAGGTTGCTAAACGAGCAATGTTTTCACTTAACCCATCCCGTGAAAATGTATCTGCAGATTTCCAGAATCCCCCCAGTGGAGTGCAATGGTAACAATATCCACACATCTGCAAGGCTGCCTTAGTTGGCAAAGTCTCTGTGAGGAAACTCTTTTCCGGTGTGGCCTTGTGTCCCCCATTTTGCCAATTGCTTGAGTACCAATGAAGACAAGGTTGTCTGCATGGATTATACTGCATAATCTTTGACAGAGATGTTTCAATACTGGACACAGATCTTACACACGACAGCCTATCACATACAAACCCATGGGGCCACGCTTCAGAGAATCAGTCACTTCCTTCCGTCTCTCTTGTCCCTACGTCCTAGGATGGTGCGGCATAAAACAAAACTTGATCATATTCAAACTTTTAAAAATGATAAGCATAGAGATCCACTTTGCCGTGCACCTAGATCCAAGCTTTGAGATGAATTTTGACGACTTACCTCTATTAGGCTAGTTTTATCGTAGTCCAGCCCTGTGTGTTGAGATTCACTGGCTGAGCACAGAGTACCACCACCTCTCTAGTTAAGAGAATCCACTGTTAGATTTTTTGCTCTTTCTCAACACCACAATGTCAAGCAGTCCTACGAGGAACCGCCGTACAAGGTCGAGTGAGCAGAGTCTTCTGCCCTTCACAGTGTGAGCCAAAATACATTACAACACTATAATGAACTTGTTCCTCCACTCACACATAATCAAATACAAAAGGTAATCCGTCTTAGCTGGATGAACATGATGGACCTCAAACCTGTTTTTGTTGTGTCTGACTTTGTGAATGCAGGAGGGAGCGAAGAGTACAGCGAGAAGAAACCTCCATTGTGCAGGAACTTTTGCTGGAATCCAACTTTTAAGTCACCAGCGGGAGTCAAAGCTCAGACTCATCTCTGTGGGAGGTAGCAAGACTATGCCCCTTATCAAGTATTGGGCACGCAAATTGCAACGGGGGTTGAAAGATTTTTGACAACAATCCTGTGGATTGAACCGTTGAGCAAAGTACCTCACGGTTAAAAAAAAGCAAAATCAAAGGCTCTTCCAAGGAAGAAGTCTCTCCGCGGTTTAAGTCTTCCAAGCATTGAAGAAGTTCACCCTGCGGCCGAAACCCACCTACCTCAGCACCCATGGCTGCTCAATTTACAGGAGTGTCGAACAGCTCGGCTTTACATACAAATTGAGGAGCCACTGGGTGTGAGGTTTGGCTCAGCTTGGCCAACGTGCAACTTCATATCTCTTTTGGCCAGGACTATTGAGCGTGCACTTACCTCGAGTCTCTTTGGTCAACAACGAGTGGTGGTCTGGACCCAGATCTCTTCCAGGTGCTGTTCTGTGTTAATCGCGCCCTCTCCTTCACCTGCGTGAGGTTATGACAGATCAGACACGGATATGGATGACCTGCACTTTGCCACAGATTAAACAGATAAATCCCGGGTCCGGACTTGTGTACTCCTCTCTATCAACACCTGCAGCTTCACGCTCCCCCTCCCCCTGCACCATGTGTTATATATAATGATGAACTTTTTCTAACGACTGCAATAATTACCGACGCGCCGCTGGCACCCGGGCTCCTGAATATTGATTTTTAAGATGCTGTTTGACTACAGGATCCAGAAGTGGCCGTGTTTTGATTAAGCAGCTGCTCAGCATTTAGAACCAGCCGGATTTCTCGGCGTAACCTTTCCGCGCAGTCGAGCCTCCTCCCTTTCTGGATGTTTGAGGCAGCTTTCAATGAGACAGACTTCTAAAGGCTTTCCTGAGAGGGGGGGGGGCACCATAAAGCTGAGCTTCAAGCGTTTACTAAACAAACGCTTTGTGTCGGAGAGGTTTTTGCTGGATGAATCCCACCATCTCACTCAAACATCGCAGACTGGCGAAATATTACAGCCATATGTGGCACACGGAAATAATACAAAAAAAAAACTTACAGGATAGGGGCGCCACAATAGAAGTGTAACGTACCGCTGATCACTTGTTAGGTGGCTGACTGGTCTCATGAAAATCAAAATGCAACAGCACTATAAGGAGGACTTTCTAACAAACCTCTCAATTTTTGTTGTTTAACCCCTTAAACGCCGGGGCCCTTTTTATTTTCAATTTTTCACTCGCCACCTTCAAAGATCCATAACTTTATTTTCCATGTACAGAGCTGTGGGCTTGTTTTTCGGCGTAACAAATTGCACTTCGTAGTGCAATTCCATGCTGTTGTACTGGGAAACTGCAAAAATTCCAAATGCCAGCAAGGTGAAAAATTATTGGCGCGTTTTCTTCTGGGCCTGGATTTGACAGCTTTCACTGTGTGCCCCAAATGACATGTCTGCTTTATTCTTTGGGTTGGTGCGATCACGGGGAAACAAATTTATGAAGTTTTTATAATGTTTTCCTACTTACAAAAATAAAGCCTCCCGTACAACTAAAAAATATCACTTTTGCCACCTTCTTACGCTAATAATTTTTTTAATACTTAAGTGTACGGAGCTGTGGGTGGTGTCTTTTTTTGGCAACTTTTGATGACGTTCTCAATGCTACCATTTTTTGGCCTGTAACGACTTTTGTGTCACTTTTATAGATCTTTAATAATTTTTTCAAAAGGGCAAAAAATGCGGGCGCCATTTTTACATTACTGGGGTGAAGGGAATAAACACGTGAAAAATCAAATTATTATTTTGTAGTCGACATTTTGGGATGCGGCATATACCCAACATTTCCATTAATAGAAACTATTATAGATGCATATTGGTAAATTACGTATCGTTGCCGCCCCCCCCCCTTCACACATTACAAAAACACATAAGGTAAAGTGGCCAACCCCTTTAATCACACATGCGCAGCATCAAACGATGAACAGGTGAAGTCTTAAAAGGTTGTTGGTGCTTTAGTCAGGTTCAAAGTTCGAACCTCCAGTACAAGAGCGGCTGTAGCGTTAGAGCAGGATTGTCCAGACAATTAATGATTATTAGTAAGCCCTGGCTTCGACACGAGAGTAAACACCTTGCCCTGACTGTGCCGGAGCGACAGCCTTGTTACCCATGCCCGTCCTTTAAATGGGTTTGCTTACCCTCCGTACATCTAAGTTTCCACATTATCGGTTTCTGCTCCGGCTCATGTTTTGATGGTCTCCCCGCGGCTGCCTCGGTTCTGGTTCCTTATCCGCATCCCTCTGCATGCAGGAGTTCTCTTGTTCCTCATGTTGGGCTACCGGATTCTTTGTCTGTGGTTTCGGGTTGTCAGTTTCCCCGATTGGATTGATATTTTTGTGAATTTGCTTTTTTTTTTTTTTTTTGCTTGTAAAATTTAAGGTCTTAAGCGTCTGGGTTTCTCCAATCTCTTTGTATGCGGGCCACGGTTTGAAAGTTGGGTAAATTTGTATGTATATAAGAGGTTTATTTTGTATTGTAGTTTACTTTATGGTTTTTTTTCCACCCCATACTTTTTATGAATTTTATGCATCTGAAAAGTTTTGAGACGCGGTGTTTACAAAAAAGTTGGCTGTGATATGATTCCTACTGTGTTCCTCTCTAAACCAATCTTGAGATTTCGCCATCCCAGGTAGCCGGGAGTAGGTTCCCGATGCTGTAAAGAAAATGAGAACCGCTCCAAGTCGCTTTCGTTCTCAGCAGAAGCGTTCAGTCAAGCGTAACTTTTTTCCGAGAGACAAAAATCCATAGCGATTAGTTATTTTACAAGAGCTCTGTCACCCCCTACTGTGAGAGCACCGCCACTCTGTGCAACCAGCAAGATTATTGAATCAATGACCTCATCCCTCACGATGCACCATGAGAATAGATGAAGAAGATGAGTTGAGACGAGCCAGCTTTTCTTCACGGCTTAATTCCCGAAAAAATGCAGTAGAAAGGCTCAGAATTACAGTGGAATCAACATTTTTGTTAAGTTTTTCTTTTTTTTTTTTTACAGAATTTATTACGGCCTTGTTGAAAGCTTGGAGATCTCCAACATGATAAACTTGTTTTGCGTGTCGTTTGAGTTTACTGGTCAATTTTTTTTAGGGTTTCGAGAAGTTTTTGGATTAAGTTTTTTTGAAACCTTAGGAAAGCTTTTGCTTTATGTTCTTTCCTCCGGCCCTGAGCTACAATTCTAGGTTCTAGATCAGACCTTCATCTTGAATCGTCTTCTCTATTCTTGGTCTTTGAATCGGCGTCTCTCTACGCCTTTCTTATCGTGTAGCCTAGTCTTACGTGGCCATTGTAGAGACTTCTATTTGTTTGGATGGTCACTTTTTTCTTTACCACCAAAAGTTCTGCAGTATTTTCCCGCTCCTCTTCCAATGTTGCCTATTCTCCTGATTTTCTCTTTTTTATTTTTCTCTAGTTACCTCCCGAATAAAAATGTAACCAGTACCCTGGCTGCGATGGTGGCCTGGAGTCGAAAAAAAAGAGTAATTGCTTCTTTTTAAGGTTTTTTTTCTGTTTTATGAAAGTATGATCTCCGCGCGATCTCCGATTCCAGGAGACAAATTGTTGCCTTTCCAATGTTGCTTTGACTCCCTCGGGTAGAGTAAATGGTTCGTAGGTAAATCGAAGTATTTGCATCTTTCTGAAAAATTGGATGTAGATTTTTATTCTTTTTGTAAAAATTGTTTCCGTATAAAGAATCTTTTACGTGGACCACCCAGGTCGCCAACATCCTCGTCAAAATATCTTGCGTTAACTAGAACAGGTTATTGCGAGGGAGGACCATTATCACCGCGGTGCTACAGTGGTTATTTTACAGTAACGCGGAACCGCAGGAGAACTGTGTAAGATTTCCAGGGTTATCATAGTATGGAATAAACCCGATACGCTCTGTGTTGTCACGAATGCAAAATCCACCTGGTGCATAAGATATACCAAAGGGTTAACAGCGCGCGGTTCTACATTCACGACTAGGATTACCTACTTTTCATTGACTTTACTCAAAACACCTCATTGCATCTTCATCGGGGGTGGCTTCACTTTGTTGACTCGTTGTGATCCTTCAGGACCGTCAGTGGTTGGTCTGTGAGAGAGTTGTGAGGTTTCATGGAGCCTGACCTTGGCTGAGCTTTTTTTTTTTTTTTTAGGATGAGGTTCCTAATGGAGGGACATTTTGCGCAAAGTGTATATACTGTAAGCCCTGGCATAGGAACTCATCTGGTGGAGCACATTCATTATACATATATTCCTTAAATTGTCCAGAAATGGACAATTGATTCACCATCAAGACTCCTCTATGCCTAAGCCTTCGCCTTTTATGATCTGTTTGGTGCTATCTGGAATGTGAAAAAGGCTACTATATAACCCAAGATTTTCGGTGCATAGTCTGAATAAGCTTACTTTGTCAAAGGCCACAGGTATCACAAGTAACCACCCTGGGTGCTTCGGGCCCCTTTCACTGTGGCCTAAATCTACATTCACGTGTCTCCTCCCTTTTAAACGTCCTCGAAAACCGAATGTGGAACTAGTGTCACACAATTCCAAGAGTTGGTAACGTTGCTAAGGTGAGCCGGGATGGGGCAGTGTGTTAGATGCGTTGCTATTGTTATCTCTTACTTCTCTATCTACGTCTTTACTATGACTTCACCCAGTGTCATTGGTTTTCACTTGACGTTGCCGTATACTTGCATCTTACCACCGTGTATATACAGTTGTGTCGTCCCTTCATGCTTGAATACCATGAACCAGACCCTCTGGATAGTCGATATTTGATTTCTTATGTTGCCAATGTGTTTTCTAGTTTTACCTTTTTGTGTTCCTCCTCTGTTTTCTGTGTTTTTATGATGTTTGCAAGAGCTTGTCTGTTGGCCTCTCGAAAGCTTGGCTCAGGAGCGTAACCTTTTTTTTTTCCTATTGTGATCACAACCTAAGCTTGAATTTGTTGGGAATATTCCTGTACGTTTTTGCCATTTTTTTTGTTTTGTTTTGTTTTTTTAATTTTATTAATGTGCATATAGTTCTCATTAACCAAGGCATATTTTCTGGATTCTGTAGGGGTTTTTATCCAAAACGGTATTTAAATTTGATGTCTTGGGGTTTGTTCTTTTTTTTTTTTTTTTTTTGTTTTTTTTGTTTTTTTTTTTTCCTTTTGGGTTTTTCTGACTTTTATTTTCTATTTAGTTTTTTTGAAGTAAGTTATTTAAAAAAAAAAATAAAAAAAAAACAAACACCTTTTTGAACTTGATGAATTTTTGGAAGAAATTACTGTAATTTGTAATATAACTGCTGTGACATACTTGAATAAAGATGAAATGGGGGATTCTGTGTTATTTTATTACTTTTGGCAGAGTAGCTTCTCTTTTATCCCAGAAGAAGAATCTTCAAGTAAGGTCCAATGTTTATTACTCTCTTTGAGATTGTGTTTTTTGCTGTGGGGTTTTTTTTTTTTGTTTGCTATAAGACACACTCCAAATCTGGTCATCCAAAAAAAGGAGAAATGCATATTGGCACCAATTTAAAATTCCATTTTGGCATAGAAGCACAGCCGTTCACTCTTGCGCGCAGCTCAGCCAGTTCTAGTGGAATATTCTTCTCTGGCCCTAAGGGTTAAAGGACCTTGCATTTATGCAGGACGCATGTGATCAGTCACCTAGTTCTGACGTTCTAGGTCAGTGGTGGCGAACCTATGGCACGGGTGCCAGAAGTGGCACTCAGAGCCCTTTCTGTGGGCACCCAGGCCTTCACCCCAGCACAGAATTTGCTAGATGTGACTAATGGCTTTCTCCTGCGGTCCAAGACAGCCATGGGCATGGCTAAAGCGACACCTCCTTGGCTACCAGGACTACGTGAGAAGGTGTGGACAGAGAAGGATTATGATAGAAGCTCCTGCCCTGGGTCCCCTAATTGTTTCTCTTCAGAGGAACCTGGAAGGAAGCTATAATTTCTCCATCTTCTTTCTGTTGTATTGGTGTCCTCAAGACGCCAATACGATTGAAACTTGTGATACAGCTAGGATCAATAGGTTACTGCTTAAATTGTCGTGTTGGCACTTTGCGACATAAAAGTAGGTATTGGTTGTAGGTTGGGCACTCTCTCTAAAAGGTTCGCCATCATTGTTCTAGGTCCTGCAGCAGTACCCTGGATGGCAGGGAGAGCGATGCAGAAGCTCTACGATCTCAAAAATTGGGAAAAATGTTTAGTCGGTGCTACACCTGATCTCCAGGACAGCGGTTAGGGCCTGTCTGGCAGCACTGGATCTTCTTGACCTTTGGACTATAAGCTCCAGGAACATTTCAAAAGTTTTTTTTCCTGCTCAATATTGTATTTCTAGTCTGCAAAAATATGGTACATTTGAAGCTGAAAGGACACCTACCATTTTGCTTTTATGCATTGTGAAGCAAATATACCTTGAGAATGCTGTTGCTACACTGATGCAGAAACATTTCTTGTTTAGTCCCTGAACTGTATTTTGCTCAAATAAACAAATGTCAAATTTAGGACCTTGGGAAAGCTGGGTGCAGACTGCCTGACGTACATAAACACATTACACGGAACTTCCGGAACTGTCCAGACAGGACTTATCAACCTGAACTGGATGACTCATACACAGAAGATGGAGGATGGTGCAGTGATTGATTATTTCTGCCTGTCAGGGACTACACCGTGATGACGTATCCCCGGCTGATGCTGAGCAGGACAAGGCTGGAGCAGTGCATAATTAGGGTAAGAGGAGAATTACAGGAGTGACGGAGCTTCATTATCATAATTTTATAATAGTTTTTTCAGCAAAACCATTCCGCTCAGGGATTAAACAAGATATGTTTCTGCATCAGTGTAGCTACAGCATTCTCAAGGTATGTTTGCTTCATAATGCATCACATCAAATGGTAAGTTTCCTTTAAGAAAAAAAAAGTCCTGTGTATTTTATAGAATCCTCATGGCCATAGCTCTTGCCATGAAATTTCTTTTCCCCCTTATTGCTCCCCCTACCTGATTAAGTGTGTGTCTCTAAATTAAATGGACATTATAATGTACTTTCGTCCTGGCAGTTCAGCATCATCTTTTTGCTTCTGATCTTTATTTTACTAATCCTGTTTTCTGTCTCTGTACTTTGTTCTTAAACCCATGATGCCTTATCACGGCATCACATGGACAGCTAGAACTAGTTCTGGTCATCTCGGAGACAGATATTAGATCATTATACAGACTAGAAGATTTAATTGCCCACCCAAAAATGCTATACATTTCTGTGCCCCTTTGTGCATTTCATTTCATCTTCGTTAAAAAAAAAAAAAAAACTTTGATGAGGAATTCTCCGTCTTGCTATGTCGCCTTCTGATTTCTGTGGATGCCCCCTGCTCCAGATATGTCATAGTCTTCCCTGTGTAGATTATAATCCCAGTCTAACGAGTCGGCAAAGGCAATTTATTACCTGCGTGGAGCCATTCAATCTATTTAAACTCCAACTAATTTTCACCCTACACAGCAAAAGCGCGGCCATGTCCTCCGAGGATTTTATGCTAATAGAATAAAGTGAAGACTGTAAATCACTGCAGGACATGTATTAGATGTCACTTTTCTCCACACTCGTCCATCGCCCCCAGGACTGGCCTGTCACTCACTGCGCCGCACAAGAGGAGATGCTTTTACGGACATATATTCCTTAAAGGACACCTGTCATCAGGTCTGTGTCACTTGTCCTGTCACCTCTACCTGTTGGAGCAGCTCACATGGATCCCATCCCAGCCTTTATCTAGTTATTTCATACATTATTCATTGTAAAATCATCTATTCTTTATCATGTAAATGAGGCTGGTCACATGGTCAGAGGCAGTGATGTCACCCCTGTTACCCCTCCCCTCTCCTCCCCCTGCTCATGTCTGTGTGTAATGTATAGTAAAGCATGGCTAGTGTGTGCTGCATCTGCTGACATGCTGCATCCTCCTAATACACAGGTGAGAGACACAGACATCAGCTACACATGAATCTGACATGTTCTGCTGTAACATGGCTGCCTGGAGCTGCTGTATCCCTCCTATACACACACACATGCACACAGGCTGCAGGGGGCGCCAGCACGGGTACAGAAAGACTTCCCTTACTTCTGGGTCACAGACTAACACATTTCTGATCAAAACACACGCCTGGTCTGGGTCATGGTCTAAAAGACTATTGCGCTGTTAATATCACAAACCATGGGGGGGGGGGGGGATTCATTATGATAGAGTCTCTCGCTGCATGTCAGGGGAGATAAGGAACTTAGTGCATCATATATCATTATATACTATAATCCCCATCATAGTCCCACTGAACGGCACTCTAACACTACAAAAAACAAACGGCTGTGATCAACGGACTGATCTCTATAGTGGGGATGAATTCTGGTTCATTTAATATTATTACAAAATGTTCAGGGTCTGTGATCACATAGTCATAGTCAACACGCCCTAAGGGAAATCTAAGTAGTCTGTGCCATAGATTTAGGAGATATAAGATGAAAACCTTGGCAGCAGTCTCCATACCACCTGTGACGCAAATAGTAACATCAATACCCATTGCTAAGTCAACACCAATGTGTTTCCCAACTTTAGATACTGGGGAAAAAAAAACTTTTGATTAAGAGGGCCAAAAGGGCAGGTTCAATTCTTTCTTCTCTAAAGGGGAACCACCACCGCACAAAATCTACCTATAAGGTATATCGGAGGTGGCAGGTGGACAATGGGGGAACGTGAGGAGAGGCCCTTTAATAATTAAAGGGCTACAGCCTCACGGCCCCACACTTTTTTGTTTTTACTAACTTTTTTAAACCTAACTTTTATTAACTTTTATTCAAATTTTGGTTATGCGGCTAGCTACTGGGCGTGTAGTAGCCCGCAAATCGGAGGTTGCTGGCGCGGCTCCTTTCTACTGACTCACGCCCCGGGAGGGGGCCTCTTTTCCTTTTTCCTGCGGCTTTCCCCTCTACTCACCAATCTTCGTTCGGGGCGCGCAGCTGCTCGTAGCGCCTGCGCCCTCTTCCGAACGATCCCTTAAGTCTGGCTCAGCCCATAACATCAGGACCCGCGGGCCGCTCAGGGTCACTGCTGGCCGGCTACAATGGCTGCCCATGCGCGGGCCTGCTGTTCTGTGCTGCTTGGGTTCGGCGAGGGCTTCTTTTTTTCTTTACACTTAATGGGTAAGTTCTGATATACTCCTCTCACATTTCCTTTTTAGTTTAACTGGTAATTGTGCATTAATTCGAACATTTTCTCTTTGGGTCCTTCCCATACAGAGACACTTTAATGTATGTTCATTTCCATTATAATTTAATCATACTTGGTTGTAAGCCTAACCCAAACCGGACGGCGCCCGGGCCGTTTTAGGGGTTCGTAAGCGCAGGTTTTATGACCCCAGCTGAGCCTTAATGTCCTAAGTTTCGTGGCCACCTAGCACCGGATAGCACATCATTATACAGCCTCACTACCATTATTACAGGCTGTCAGTCAAGCAATGGGGGTGGGGGTGGTGCTGACCTCCCACTCAGGATAGCCAGACAGCTGAAATATGTAGTAAGGCTTCATTGGACTTTTCACAGGTCAGTTTTGCATTGTTACAGCTTTAGGACCTCATGGGCTTGGTTTACAGGCATTTGTTTTGTTTTTTTAGAGGGAACAATGAATTCTCAGGGAAGAGGCAACTGCTTCTCTCATTGTGACAGTTTATGAAAATTATATTTAGTTAGGGGGGTTATTTGCAAGACGGGTCTCTTAAAGTGATTGTTGTGCTTTATTAGACGGGTTTTTTATGGTGCAGCAGCATCACTGTTGTCCCACACTGCCGTTCATCCTTTCTGGTTTGCTTCTGATTTTGGTTTTGTAGCGATCAGGCTTCGGTATAAACATTAGACTTGGTAGGTATTGGTGGCAAATAGCCCGATCCGGCACATCGAAGCCCTAGCTAGTTGCTTGAATATGTTCACTGGGTAGCTTGGACAAACTAAATTGCGGGGCGTTGTCCTCTCTAGTTTTTCGATTTTCGACAGGCAAGAGTTTTGTGTCCCTCCCCTATAGCTCGGAAACACAGAGAAGGTTCCTTGTAAGGGTCCCATAACGGGGGAAATACTTTTACATTCATAAATGATATGAGAGTTGTACTATACACAAAAAATTTTGCATATGCGTACACCAATATGTTGCCATTTCCTGCACCGAGGGTTCAATGTTTCCGCTTTGTCTTTTGTTGGGTACAGACTGGATACAATTCTGGGGCAACGTCATCTCCTCACCAGAAGGTTAAGGAGGCAAAAAAGGGGTTTTTTCAACAAATTCCCTGAACTCTTTCCAAATTGGTTCTACATATGATCAGTTCATTTTTTGCTCCTGATATTGTACATCATCGATTTATCGAAGGTGAGGTGCCGGTCTTATATTACAAAACAAAGAATTGAAAAAGGTCAAAAATTGCAAAAAGCGCACTATTTATCCAAGTCTATGGGTAGTGAGTCCAATCTTCATGTGAATCGGGCCCGTGAATGAGGAAATTGGAAAAAAAAAGGCCCACGTGCCTCTTTCCTGCACTCAATCCCTGATTAAAAACCATTTTCTATCACTGTTTAATTTTTTTTCTTGTCTGATCATATTGGAAGGTTGGATAGGTCTGCCTAGGTTGTTTGGAGGCGAAAATGCTGGGATGTTTAGATAGATATTACACCACGGCCACTTATTAGGCTTACACCGGTCCAACTGCTCCGTTTACACGTAATTTCTAATCAGCCAATCAAATAGCCGGCAGTCAGGCATTTAGGCATGTTAGACATTGTATATAGACAAGATCAGGCAGTTCTCTCCGAGCAGATAGTATGGGGAAGGAAATGTTGATTGAGGCCTTTGAATAGTGGCATGGTTGTTGGTGCCAGAAGGGCTGGGTCTGAGTATTCAGAAACTGCTGACTACTGGGATTTTCACGCACAACCATCTCTAGGGTAGTTACAGGATGGTTCCAAAAAAAGAATACACACACATCCACAGTGAGCGGCAGTTCTGGGGGCGGAAATGCCTTGTTGATTTGTCACAGGGTAAGAGGAGATATGGTCAGAGGTAGAATGAGACATGACTTGTCGAGTGATAAAAGGTCAATCAGTGATTGATTCAAAACCGCCACCCTTACAACCAAGATATGACAGAGAGCCATCTCTGAAGCACAGGACGTCAGTCAACTTTTGAGGCAAGATGGGCTACAGCAGCAGAAGACTGAACACCGGGGGGTGCCCACTCCTTTGTCAGCTAAGAACAGGAAACGGAGGGCTTACAATTTGCCACAAAGCCCATCGAAATAGGAAGACAGTAGAAGATGGAAAATACGTTGCTAGTCTGTTGAGTCTGATTCTGCTGCGTCATTACGGTATGGTTGGTAGGGTCAAAATTTTGGCTTAGTCAACAACATGAAAGCATGGATCCATACTGCATGTATCAACGTTCAGGCTGGTGGTGTCAGGGTGTGGGGGAATATTTTCTTGGCACTCTTTGCGGCCCCTTGCAGCACCGGTGGGGTGTTGACGTGAATAAATATTGATGGCCCAACTGGTCATCACTCTATGGTGGCCCACAAACCTTTACTGCGTTCAGGTACTTGCCAGAACAGGTCCACCTTGTACATAGGCCTAGTCTCTAACGAAGATTTGTAGGCTGTAGCGGCCACATCGGACTACCCACCAGAGACCGAGATCCTCTCGGTGGGCCCGCAACTACTGTGGTTGGATCTGTAAAGTAATAGTCTAAGAGCAGGGCATCGGCCTACTTAGGTTATATATATATTGTTTTTTTTTTTTTTTTAGCTAAATAAACTTTACTAACTGATATTTCCGCAAACAATATTTTATCATCCCACCTACAGCAAACTGTTTAGGGGAAACCACTAAAGAAGTGCCATCTCCTCCCGCTCTCTTTGCGTCACTTAACTCACTAATTCAAATTTGGTTCAGGGAACGTTTCTATATTCGCATAATAATTGTCATTTGCATTTTGCTTGGAAGAAAACTTTATAGTTTGCAAAAATAGGAAGGTCTTTTTGGGTACAGATTATTATTGTAATTTTGTTTTTTTTTAACAGGTGGTCCCCGTTTACATCAGGATCGGTTCTTTAGTTGTGTCTTAAGTTGAATTTGTTATTTGTAAGTGTCGTGAACTGGATATATTTATAATTGTTACGCTCACTGAAAAAAAAAAAATCTTGGTCCCTAGTTGACATTGGATTTTCAAATTTTGATTTGCTTTTCATGGGTCAAGGTTTCTCATATACAAACCTTCATAACCGACACCTTCAACAGCTGATCATTGCATGCTCATATCAGCTCCAGGGAACTAAATGTAACATCCAGAGACCTCACCAGGGTAACACAATGGGACACAGAGGTCTGTCTGTAACTAGGGGTCGTCTGTAGTCGATGTCCTTGGTAGTGGGATCGCGTGCTTTAAATGTACCCCGTCTAGTTTCGAGTCTCTCAATATGGTGGGCCTGCTTTCCTGTGTAACTATTTTAACATTTAACATTTTTAATTAAATTCCTTTTCAAAAACATTTAATTCATCTATTTATTACAGGAACAAAATGTTTAAATGCTTGAAACCTTTCCCTTTATTGACTTTTTTTGTTCTGTAGCCAGCTAAACCAGAGTGAAACAAAGGAACCGGAACAACACACCATTCTAAATAAACGACTATTTATCTCGAGGGTAAACTAAGTGAAAACTAAAACTTGCAGCCGGCTCTGGTCAACTGCATCTGGGTGTCCTCTGGATGTTTGTTAATTGACTCTCAAATACCTTTGGACTGAGCTGAAATGTATTGCGCTAGAAATATCACTGTAGTCGTCCTGGTGATGAAAGTACTGGTCATTGCGGCATGAACCCTCTACTATCCGGGTGATCTAAAGTTTTATTTAAAGACTTGAACCTGGTCCGCCAAGATGATGTCTGAGGCACTCAAGTATTTTTCGCTCTAGCTTGCATCTTAAATTCAGTCTCCTTCCTATATTGAACCATGTAAACTTTCATCTTTGTCTATGGATATGATATGATTGGTTAAAGTTTAATATTGTCTCCTAATCAATATCGTCAGAGCCTAAGAACCGGAAGAGTAAAAAAATGAACAGTGGATGAAGCTTTGGTCTGTCATTTCCAAGAGAAAGATGTCTCCATCCACATCAGGTGATACTGGGCAAGAATTTTGGTAGTTCCCCCGGACCGGTGTTAATAATCCGTCCTGAAGTCTTCAGAAGTCAACCGCAATCTTCTATTTTTATATCTATATTCTGTGGATTTTTTTTGGGCTTATGGTTAGAGATGAGCATGCAGACTACTATTTCTTTTTCCGTAGTAAAGTTTATTAGAGAATTTTAAACAGATAAAAACAAATCTTAGGCAGGTAAGACTAGTAAGTCATCTGAGCACACGAATTTACTATGTCTACACCAGTGAAGAAGCTTAGTACTTGCCGCAGATAGTAGCTGATAAGTGACATCGATCATCATAGCGAAAAATGGATACGTTCATATAGAAAAAGTGAAGGAAACAGAGACAAGAAGAAGATGAGAAGTAGATTCGAGGGAGAGAGAAAGAGGAACCCGCACCTTCCCCTCTCATGATACGATACCAATCTGTGCAAGGTCAATCAGTCTACCAACTGAACTGTGAAATGTTACTTGTTAGCGTCCATATAGCCAGCAGAAGTAACAAAAGAGGGCAGTGGAACCATGTTTTCTTCCGAGACCATTCTCAAGATTGATGCAAATAGTGGGCGGCTCAGGTGGAGTTTATAGACCCATAGTTTTAGTTCAGGTGTGGCCAAGTAGAGAAAATAGTACATTTTGTAGTAAGCTTTGGATCTTGTTCATTACCATATGAGAAACTCATATTAATAAACATTCCACATGGAGAAATCAGGTTGAATACAGGGGAGACAGGCTTTTTTTTTTTGTTTACTATAGCACTGTGTAATCTGTGGATATAGCCTTTGTTATCTCAGGCGCTGGTAACAGCTAGTCGGACAGCATGAGAGCTTGCAAGAAGTTGTCTAGATGCCTCTACACCTAAATACATTATGGTTATTATATAGAATGTTTGTCCTAAATACCTCCTCATCCAATCCTTCCCTTCCTGGTTGGTACTTAAGGCAAGTGTTGTCTTTTTTTTCATAAACGTATAAAACTGTATGAAGTGACATTGCGACGTCTTGGTGGATTTACTTTCAATTGTGACATGGCTGTATTAAAGCGTCCATCAAGTTCACAGTACTTGCCGCTGCCATCAGAAAATACATCTGAGCCTGCATTCGTCGAAGGACAAATCCGAATCTTACTTATCTCTATGGGATGATAGTGGTATGCTGTATCATAGAGTGAGAACTAGTAACAATGGGTTAATGTGGAGCATCTGCTGGTGTTCAAACTTATAAAATTGTATTATATGTAGATAAGTAAACAGGAAGAAGAAATGACAATGACCCCGGGTGGTGTGATGGGTACAGCAGTCGTTTATAAGTTTCCTTGAGTGTTCTTTGGGTATGATACACCATCTTGTACCTCTCAGAAAGCTGATAACTGGACCCGCGGGTGAGGGGATAGAGAACCAAGAAGAGACATTGATGGTGTGGATAATGGGATGAGGAATCACCATACAGCGGGACTGGCAATTGGCCCCAAAATTGAAGAATTTCAAGTCTGTCCTCCAATTATTGCAAGGAGTAATGGAGCGTCAACCACGGGCAAAACCAGCATGAAGGGGTTGCGAGAGGAGAGAGGCGAGTACATAGGTACATAGACTCTCCTTATGTAGGCTCAACCAGTGGCTTCATGACCAGGGGACTTCGTCAATGGTGGACCACTGGGATGGTGGATTGTTGAGAGACCAAAGTAAGCCTCCACAGCGTCTCAAGAAGGCACAAACTTGAACCTCGGATACCTGTGCCAGCATGAGGAGCACTTATAATGTCCAGACGATGGAGGAGAAGCTTTGCGTCCCACTAGGGAGCTTCAGGAACCCTAGGTTACTGGCGTTTCGAGACATTGTGGAATGTAACAGGACAAGTTCCAATTGAGAGTGATGTCCGGGCTGGCCCTACTCATGTCTTTTTGATATATGTAAAACAAAATAAAATTGAATCTTTTAACTCTTTCATGATTGCAAAGTGGTGGAATTTTTGTTTTTTGGTTCATTGATTGTTTGCTTTTTCCACACTGTATACAATTCTTTGCATTTGTGGCAACCTTTTGCAGGAGATATAATTGTTGGGTTTTCTGTTCTGCGCATGCGCAGACGACAGGATCGTCGGACGAGGGCACGCAGCTACGAGCAGCTGCGCGCCGAAGATGGTGAGTAGGAGGGCAAAAGAGGCTACCGGGGCGTGGAGTAGCCGCGCCATGCAACCTCAGATGCGGGTACTCCACGCCCCAGTAGCCGCATAATAAAATTTGCATAAAAGTCTAATAAAAGGTAGTAAAAAAGCGCGGGGACGTGAGGATTAGCCCTTAAAAGGGCTATCCTCACGTCCCATTGATCCACCTACCACCCGATCTACCTTTATAGGTAGATTTGTGGTGGTAGGTGCCCTGTAACTGCTTGAAGCTCTTGACAGTCCCTTCCAAATACAATTGAACCACCGTATGTATTCCCAGAGCCTCCCATTTATCAAACCTCTTAAATTCCAATACGTCCTCCAGACATGGGATGCACCGCAGTAATGTACGGTAAGATCAGTTCAACCAGAGTCCCAAGAGGTTCTTAACCTTCGGCCAAGACTTGAGCACCGGGGTTGACGTGAATAAATCATTTGATGGCCCAACTGGTCAATCCTCTGGTGGCCCCCAAACCTTTACTGTTCATGTAACTGCCAGTAACAGTCCACTTGTAGCATAGGCCTAGTCTACAAATTTGCCCTGAGCCCACATCGGACTGACCCACCAGAGGACCAGAGATTCTTCTGGTGGGCCCGACACTTACTGGTGGTGTATCTGTCAGTAATAGTCTAAGCAGGGCATCGGACTAGTTATATATATATATATTTTTTTTTTTTTTAGCATAAACTTTACTAACTGATATTCGAAACAATATTTATCATCCAACCTCAGACACTGTTTAGGGAGAACCACTATAAGCGTCTCCTTCTCTTGCGTCACTTAACTTCCTAAAATTCTGGTCAGAGAACATTTCTATATTCCATAATAAATTGTAATTTGCATTTCTGCTTGAGAAGAACTTCATAGGTTTTCAAAAATAGGACAGGTCTTTTTGGGTACATTATTATAATTGTATTTTTTTTTACAGGTGGTCCCCGGGTTACATACAGGATCGGTTCTTTAGGTTTGTTCTTAAGTTGAATTTGTATTTGTAAGTCGGAACTGTATATTTTATAATTGTAGCTCCAGAAAAAAAAAAATTCTGTCCTAGTGACAATTGGATTTTCAAAATTTGTTGCTTTCATGGGGTCAAGGATTATCAATAAAACTTCATAAGACACCTTACAGCTGATCAATGCAGCTCATTTCAGCCCGGGACTAATGTAACATCCAGAGACCTCACCAGAGGTCACATGGGACACAGAGGTCTGTCTGTAACTAGGGGTCGTCTGTAAGTCAGATGTCCTTAAGTAGGGGACCGCTTGTAAATGTACCTTCGAAGTTCGTGTCTCCAATATGGCCGCTTTCCTGTGTAATATGTAACATTTTTAACTTCTTTTAAAACATTTAATTCATCTATTTATTAAGGAACAAATGTTTAATGTGAACCTTCCCTTTATGAACTTTTTTTTTCTGTAGCTCTAGTTTAGGGGGGTTATTTTGCATGACGGGTTCTCTTTAAAGTGATGATTTGCTTTATTAGACGGGTTTCTTTTAGGTGCAGCATCACTGTTGTCCCACCCTGCAGTTCACCTTTCTGTTTGCTTCTGATCTTGGTTTTTAGAGATTCAGGTTCGACAACGTAGACTTGTCGTATTGGTGGCCAAATAGCCAATCCGGCACATCGAAGCCCTTAGCTAGTTGCTGTAATATGTCTGGGTCGCTTGGACAAACTCAAATGTCGGGTGCGCGCATCTCTAGTTTTTAGGTTTTCCGCACTTCAGTCTCATAATGGTCATGATCTATGCAGTCAAGAGTTTGTGTCCCTCCCCTAGAGGACATCCCATGCACTTTCATCATCCAGGAAGGTCTGGTAGCTGAGATACTCGGTAAGATAACACAAAGATAAGTCAGTCCCTAGGGCTCGTTATAGCACGGAAGACAGAGAAGGTTCCTGTAAGGGTCCCAACTGGGGAAATACTTTTTACATTCAAATGAAGAGATTGTACTCCACAAAAAATTGCAGCGTACACCAAATGTTGCCATTTCCTGCACCTCGGGTTTCAATGTTTCAGCTTTGTTGTACAGACTGGAACACTTTGGGCAAAGTCATCTCATCGCCAGAAGTTATTGGAGGCAAAAGGGTTTCCAACAAACCCTGACACACTCTTTCCAAATTGGCCCCATATCGGTTCTGTTTTGCCTGATATTGTACATCATCGATATCGAAGGGAGTGCGGTCATATATTACAAAAACAAGAATTGAAAGAGTTCAAAATTGCAAAAAGCACACTTTCTCCAAGTCTCTTGTGTAGTGAGTCCAATCTTCTTGTGAACGGTGCCCGGAAATTGGGAAAAAAGTCCCACGGACTCTGGAAAATAGTCTCAATAGGAAAAACCTCTTTCCTGCACTCAATCCCTGATTAAAAACATTTTCTAGACTGTTTATAAAAAGCTGGGCTCCAGCACTCCAAAAGAGATTCCTATATTTGTTCAAAAAGTCATTTTTATTCCTAAAAGAAGGATGTCCCGTAAAATCAATGAATACAAGTACACGAGATTGGTTCTGTCCTGGTCCTGAGATTTAAAATCCAGAACGCCTCTCTATTCCGTAACTTGCGATCTCTATCCCCACCCCTCAACGGAGCTCTAATGTGTGTTTGGAGAAAATGCCTGGATAGACTAGATATATATTTCTCACTTATATTCGAGCCATCCCAAACATTTCCTCTTTTATAACAATCCTTTAAAAACCATGTACACTCCTGCAGGCTTGTAGGGTACAAGAAGAACTTCTTGGTCACAGACCTACACATTTCTGATCAAATACACACATCCTGGTCCTTAGTCATGGTATAAGCTTAGTGCGCTGTAATATCACAAACCATGGGGGAGGGGGGGGATTCATTATGATAGTCGTCTCTGCTGCATATCAGGGAGATAAGAACTTAGTGCATCATAAATCAATATAATAATATAATCCCCATCATAGTCCACGGCACGGCACTCTACACGGCTGTGATCACGGACTGATCGCTATAGTGGGGATTGAATTCTGTGCATTATATTATTATAGTGTTCAGGGTCAGGGCTATTTCACATGACTCTGTGATCACACAAAGAATCTAGTAGTCTGCCATAGATTTAGGAGATATAACCTTGGGTCAGCATCTCCAGTACCATATGTGAGCCAATAGTAACATCAAATACCCATTGCTAATCAACCAATGTGTGTCCCAACTGTAGATACTGGGGGAAAAATAACTCTTTTACAGTGAGTTAAATTCTTCTCTTAACTGCTTGAAGCTCTTGACAGTCCCTTCCAAATACAATTGA
The DNA here is from genome assembly GCA_019512145.1 of Engystomops pustulosus. NCBI lineage: Eukaryota > Metazoa > Chordata > Amphibia > Anura > Leptodactylidae > Engystomops > Engystomops pustulosus. Next base: position 8,892,420 of record CM033643.1, on the reverse strand, counting down.
ACCACCGTATGTATTCCCAGAGCCTCCCATTTATCAAACCTCTTAAATCCCAATACCTCCTCCAGACATGGAATGCACCGCAATAATGTAAGATCAGTTCAACCAGAGTCCCAAGAGGTTCTTAACCTTAGGCCAAGACTTGAGTACCGGGGTTGACGTGAATAAATCATTTGATGGCCTGGTCAATCCTCTGGTGGCCCCCAAACCTTTACTGGTCATGTAACTGCCAGTAACAGTCCACTTATAGCATAGGCCTAGTCAATCCTTTGCCCTGAGCCAACGTTGGACTGACCCATCAGAGGACCAGAGATTCTTCTGGTGGGCCCGACACTTACTGGTGGTGTATCTGCCAGTAATGGTCTACTCAGGGCATCGGCCTAGTTATGTTTTAGCATCAACTTTACCAACTGATGTTCGAAACAATATTTATCATCCAACCTCAGGCACTGTTTAGGGAGAACCACTATAAGCGTCAATTCACTTCTTAAAGTTCTGGTCAGAGAACGTTACTAGATTTCAAAATAAATTCTAATTTGCATTTCTGTAGCTCTAGAAAAAAAAAAAAATTCTGTCCCAGTGACAATTTTCAAAATTTTTTGCTGAAATGGGAACAAGGATTATCAATAAATCTTCATTACAGACACCTTACAGCTGATCATTGCAGCCTGGGACTAAAGTAACATCCAGAGAGGTCACCAGAGGTCACAGAGGACAGAGAGGTCTGTCTGTAACTAGGTGTCGTCTGTAAGTCAGGTGTCCTTAAGTAGGGGACCGCTTGTAAATTTACCTTCGAAGTGTCTCAAATATGGCCACCTCCTTGATTGTGTGATATGTAACATTTTTAACTTGTTTTAAAAACATTTAAATCCTCTATTTTATTAAGAAACAAATGCTAAATGTGAACCTTCCCTTTATGAACTTTTTTTTCCCTGTAGCTCAGGATAAACCAGAGTGAAACAAAAGCCGGAACATCACAATTCTCAATAACGACTTTATCTTCGAGGTAGAACTAAGGTGAAAACTTGCAGCCGGCTCTGGTCAACTGCATCTGGGTGTCCTTGATGTTGTGTAATTGACTCTCAAATAGCCTGAGACTGAGCTGAAATGATGCGCTAGACAATGTAGCGTCCTGGTGATGAAAGTCCTGGTCATTGCGGCATGAACCTTCTAACTATCCCGGTGCTGATCAAAGTTTAAAGACTTGAACCTGTCTCGCCCAGATGATGTCTGAGGCACTCAAGTATTTTTCTGCTCTAGCTTTCATCTTAAATTCAGTCTTCCTATATGAACCCGTAAACTTTCATCTTGGTCTATGGAAGAAGATTGGTTAAAGTTTAATATTGTCTCCAATAATCATCGTCAGGAGCCTAAGAACCGAGAAGAGGAAAAAAATGATACATTGTAGAAGCTTTGGATCTGTCATTTCCAAGGGAAACTCTACCATCCACATCAGGTGATACCAGGCAGAACTTTTGGTGGTCCCGGACTCTGGTGTAATAATCAGTCCTGAAGTCTCATCAGAAGTCAACCGCAACTTCTATTTTATATCCAATTATTAGGATTTTTGGCTTATGGTTAGAGATGAGCAGACTTATATTTATTTTTCCATATTAAAGTTTTTTAGAGAATTTTAAACAGATCAAAACAAATCTTAGGCAGGAAGACCTAGAAGTCATCGAGCACACGATTTTATGTCACACCCAGTGAAGAAGCTTTAGATACTTGCCGCAGATAGTAGCTGTAGTGACATCGACATCATAGCGAAAAGGCACGTCACATAGAAAAAGTAAGAAAGAGAAACAAGAAGAAGATGAAGAAGTAGATCTCGAGGAGAGAAGGGAACCGCACCTTCCCCTCTCCCGATACCCAATTACGTGCAAGTCAATCAGTCTACCAACTGAACTGGAAATGTACTTGTTAGGTCCATATAGCCAGAAGAAGTAACAAAAGAGGGCAGTGGAACCATGTTTTCTCCGAGACCATATTCCAAGATTGATGCAAATAGGGCGGCTCAGGTGGAGTAGACCCATAGTTTTAGTTCAGGTTTGGCCAAGTAGAGAAAAATATGATACATTGTAGAAGCTTTGGATCTGTCATTACCAAGAGAAACTCAAATAAACATCCACATGGAGTGAACAAGGTTTAATCACCGGAGGCGACAGGGATTTTTTTACTATGAGAACTGTCAATCTGTGGAATAGCCTGCCTCAGGCGCTGGTCACAGCAGGGACAGCAGAGAGCTTCAAGAAGGGTCTAGATGCCTTTTTAACATTGATGGTTATGTTATATAGAATTGTTTCTCCTAGATTTATACCTTTACCAATCCCTTCCCTTCCTTGGTTGGACTTAATGGACAAGTGTCTTTTTTTTTCAAACGTATAAACTATGAAGTGACTTGGACGTATTGCTGGATTTGCAGGAAAACCGACGCCCCTTTCTACTTTCAATTGTGACCATGGCTAGTAGTAAAGCGCATCAGTTCACCGTACTTGCCGCCAATCAGGAAAAACATCTGAGCCGCATCACCGAAGGACAACTACGAATCTACTTATCTCTATGGGATGATAGTGTTGATGATGCATAGAGTGAGAAGTAGTAACAATGGGTATAAATGTGGATGCATCTGCTGGTGTTCAAAACCTAAAAATTATATATGTAGATAAGTAACCAGAAGAAAAAATGACAATGACCCCTGGTGGTGATGGTCCAGCATTGTTATAAGTTCCTTGAGTGTGTGAACACCACTTGTCCCTCTCAGAAGCTGAAACTGGACCGCGGGGGAGGGGAAGAGAACCACAGAAGAGATCATGATGGGTACTGGATGAGGAATCACCATACAGCGGGACTGGCAATCTGACCCAAATTGAAGAATTTCCCCTGTCCTCCAATTAAGCACAGGAGCATGGAGCTGCAACCACGGGCAAAACCAGCAGAAGGGGCGAGGTGGAGAGAGGCAGTACATAGGACAGACTCTCCTTATGTAGGGCTCCAACCAGGGGCTTCCATGACCAGGGGCTTCTCAAGGTGGACCACTGGGATGGGATGTGAGAGACCAGAGCAGCATCCACCCAGAGTCCAAGAAGGCGCACACTTGAAACTGGATACCTGTGCCAGCACTGAGGAGCACATGAATGTCCAGACACGGAGAAGCTTTGCTCCCACCTAGGGAGGCTTCTCTCAAGAACCCTAGGTACTCGCGTTTCCGAGACATTGGGAACGTACAGGACAAGTTCCAATTAAGTGCTCCGGGCTGGCCCGATATAGGCAGAGATTCTCTTGACGTCGTCTGGAACGCTCCTTGAGGGAGAGTCGGGTTGTGTCCACCTGCATAGGTTCCTCTGCAGACGATACAGGCGGGGCCTGGAGAGGCTTTTGGAAGGCAGGTGCCAAGCAGGGCAAACGTCTAACACAGGCTTGTGGGTGCTCGAAACGTAGTTCTTCAGCACGCTCCTTAAGTATCTTTGACATGAGCTGAAAGACCTTTCTTAAAAGTGGCGGTCAGGGCTGCATCATTCCAGGACAGTTCAGAGGCCAGGGTGCGGAAATGAACTGCATACTCTCCCACGGATTAGTTCTCTTGGCGCAGGTTCAACAATGCAGTCTCAGTAGAGGAAGCTCGCCGCAAAGCAGGTTGGTCTTGCTGCTGCGTTGTACCACCAGGTCGTTCCACGAGGGGAGACTTGTCCGCGGTGGCAGCAGATGGATTTCTTGGAAATGGGCAGCACCAATTGACGGTGCACGGGCTTTTAAATTTCCTGAAGCCGGTAAGCGCGAGCCCACTGGTCGCTGGACCACCCGTGACACTGAGATGTGTAATATGATGATGTGATTGTATGATTATTACTTCTATAACCTCACATTTTTTTCTATAGATAATTATTATTGGCTCCTGTATGTTCTCATTGTTTGTGCTCCGGCAGTTCCCTCCCTCCCTGTATCCTGAGCTGCGGCTGTGAAGCATCTTTTTACGTTGCATGTACTTGGCCTCCACATTCTTCCTCCTATTCATTCTCCCCTCGGTGGGTGAGTTTAGAGAAATGTTAGTATGAAGATGTCTGGATGCTCTTTGCACATTCCAGTTGTGGTCTTACGTTCTGCTGAATAGCGCCGTACGCTGCAGCCTTGATCTGTGCACTTATGGTAAGTGCTAGACAAGATTTCCTATGCTGTTACATTAGGCGCCTTTCAATGGCAGGAACATCCTCTGGTGGGGGAGGGGTAATAATGATCACATTACTGGAGGAACTGAATGCTACAATTTTTATGTAGTTTTAAAGAGAACCCATCACTAGGTTTTACCAAACTAAACTAGCAGCCTCCTCAGGTGGGGGATGAAATGTCCTTTCTAGAATTCCCTTTTTTATTTGACATCTCACCCGCTTACCTATAAAAGTCTCCTCCAAACTCATGAGAAGTGTCATCTTTTTTCCTCCTCATTTTGTGGCCTCCTGTCCTCCATCCTCCTTATATTGTGGCCACCTGTCCTCCACCCTCCTCATATTGTGGCCTTCTGTCCCCCATCATCCTCATATTTTGGGCCCCTGTCCTCCATCCTCCTCATATTGTGGCCTCCTGTCCTCTATCCTCCTCATATTGTGGCCTCCTGTCCTCCATCCTCCTCATATTGTGGCCTCCTGTCCTCCATCCTCCCTCATATTGTGGCCTCCTGTCCTCCATCCTCCTCATATTGTGGCCTCCTGTCCTCCATCCTCCTCATATTGTGGCCTCCTGTCCTCCATCCTCCTCATATTGTGACCTCCTGTCCTCCATCCTTCTCATATTGTGGGCCCCTGTCCTCCATCCTCCTCATATTGAGGACTTCTGTCCTCCATCCTTCTCATTTTGTGGCCTCCCATCCTCTTCATGTTGTGGAATCCTGTCCTCTATCCTCCTTATTTTGTGGGCCCCTGTCTTCCATCCTCCTCATATTTAGGCCTCCTGTCTTCCATCCTCCTCATATTTAGGCCTCCTGTCCTCCATCCTCCTTCTTTCGTGTGCTCCTGCCCTCCATCCTCATGTTGTGGCCTCCTGTCCTTCATTCCTTTCATATTGTGGCCGCTGTCTTCCATCCTCTCTCATATTGTGGTCCCTTGTTCTCTATTCTCCTCATATTGTGTGCTCCCGTACTCCATATGTTGTAGCCTCCTGTCCTCCATCCTTCTTATATTGTGGCCTCCTGTCCTCCATCCTCCTTGCGTTGTGGCCTCCCATCCTCCATCCTCCTCATACAGTGGGCCCCTGTCCTCCATCCTCCTTATGTTGTGGCCTTCTGTCCTCCATCCTCCCTCATATAGTGGTGTCCTGCCCTCCATTCCCTTCATATAGGGGCTGCTGTCTTCAACCTCTCTCATATTGAGGCCTTCTGTCCTCCATCCTCCTCATATTGTATGCCACCCATCCTCCTCATGTCATGGTTCCTTGTCCTCCATCCTCATATTGTGGCCCCGTATTCCATCCTCTTCATGTTGTGGCCTTCTGTCTTCCATTTTCCCTCATATTGTGGCCTCCTGTTCTCCATTCCCTTCATATTGTGGCATCTTTCCTCCATCCTCTCATATTCTGTCCTCCATCCTCTCATATTCTGTCCTCCATCCTCCTCATATTGTGCCCCTGTTCTTCATCCTCATATTGAGGTCTCCTGTCCTCCATCTTTCTCATATTGTGTCCCCCCTGTCCTCCATCCTAATGTTGTGGTCTCCTGTCCTCAATCCTCCCTCATATTTTGGCCTCCTGCTATCCATTCCCTTAATTTTGTGGCCTGTTTCCCATCCTCTCTCATATTGTGGTCTCCTGTTCTCTATTCTCCTCGTATTTTGGCCCTCCGTCCTCCATCCTCGCTTATATTGAGGCCTCCTGACCTCCCTTGTCCCTGGGGTATTAAACAAAATATAAACTTTGTTACTTAACCTCTTTCCCCTGCAGTTCTGTTTCTCTTCTATCAGAGGGAGGAGTTACCTCAACACATCTCTGCTAAAGAGCAGGAACAGACGGGACATTCTCCCAATTACTCTGGACGGTGGTTAAGTCCCAAAACTTCTGGGGATGGTTGGGAGCTATTGAACTGGGCCAAAACCAAGATGGAGTCTAAGAATCAAACTACTAGAGAAAGGTCAAGTAAACGTAGCAAGTAACAATACGCAGGAATAGGGAAAAGATATGAGGAAATTAGTAGAACCAGCAAAGAGTAATGGAACTGGACAGGAGTTCCAACAGCTGACTGGATCGGCCGTCTACAGAGGATGGAAGTAGTGCAAGCTACGTAGTACAGTGCAGTCTATGGAGGAGAGGAGGAGTACAAGCTATGTATTACAGTGCAGTGTATGGAGGATCAGTGTAGTACAATCTATGTAGTGCATAGTAGTCTATGGAGGATATGAGTAGCACAATCTATATAGTACAATGTAGTCAATGGAGGAGGGAAGTAGTACAAGCTATGTAGTCCAGTGTAGTCTATGAAGGAGGGGGCAAACTATGCAGTAAAGTGCAGTCTATGGAGGATGTGAGTAGTACAATCTACATAGTACAATGTAGTCTATGAAGGATGGGAGTAGTACAATCTATGTAGTACAATGCAGTCTATGAAGAGAGGAGTAGTACAAGCTATGTAGTACAATGCAAAAAAGGAGATGGGAGTTGTACAAGCTTTGTAGTCCAGTGCAGCCTATGGGGGATTGGAGTAGTGCAAGCTATGCGGTACAGTGCAGCCTATTGAGTAGGGGAGTAGTACATGCTATGCAGTACAGTGCAGTCTATTGAGGAGGGTAATGGTCCGAGCTATGTAGTACAGTGCATTTTATTGAGTAGGGGAGTAGTACATGCTATGCAGTACAGTGCAGTCCTATGGAGGAGGGTAGTAGTCCGAGCTATGTAGTATAGTGCAGTCTATGGAGGAGGGTAGTAGTACTAGCTGTGTAGTACAGTGCAGTCTATGGAGGAGAGTAGTAGTGCAAGCTATGCAGTACAGTGGGGTCTATTGAGTAGAGGAGTAGTACATGCTTTACAGTGAAGCCTATGGAGGAGGGTAGTAGTCCCAGCTATGTAGTACAAGCTATGCAGTACAGTGCAGTCTATGGAGGAGGGCAGTAGTACAAGCTATGTGTTACAGTGCAGACTATGGAGGAGGGGAGTAGTACAAGCTATGTAGGATTGGAGTAGTACAAGCTGTAGATGTTGTACAATGCAGTCTATGGAGGAGGGGAGTTGTACAGGAACTAAAAGCATCCCGAGTAATAACACTGAGTTGTGGGCAATGGTGGCACTTTGTACACAAATAACAAACCCCTTCGAAAAACACACAGATCACCCACTCAAGACAAAGAAAAGAGACATTGGGGCGTCAGTCTAGATCTATAAATATATTTATTATAATATAACAAGATCTTAACCAGTAACATAAACTATGTACAGTACCATTACAGATAACCCTGTTTGTCTATTATTCACAGAAATAGATTTGCTTGGATGTGTGTGTGATGCTGACCGCTATTGTGTGAGAGTCCATCCCCGTATGCGAGCACCTCCTTTGGAGGTAAGACACACCAACTCGAAGGAATCAAACCTCCTGCACCAGGCAGATTGAAGCTCGTTCTCCTGGCTGTGAAGAAGGACGCAGAAGGTTATGTCAGAAGATTGTGCTTTTTTTTTCCATCCTTCCATAGATAGAGAGCAGATAGTACAAGAAAAAAATGCAAAAAAACCTAAATCCTGTCATCCAGAAATGCATTTTATGATGAGGTTTTTCAAAGACAAATGGCAGAGGCTTTTTGTCAAATTTTTTTTAACGTTTTTTGCTGAACCAATATTCGGGAGAATTCGTTCATAGTCTTAAAGAGACACAACATCTATGAGGTACGTCTGCAGAAAAAATGACCCAAGCCCCCTGTAACGTCCATCAGGCACTGATATAGCCGTGTTCACACTAACGCATTTCAGGTTGGAATTTCCTGCCAAATTTTCTAATAATTTTTTTTTTTTACATTATGAAAAGATTTATTCAGAAAAAAACGAACTTAGAATTTTTTCTTTTTACATACTGGGGATAATTATAAGAATAATCCGGATTGTTCTAAGGATGGAAACCTGAACCTGAAACGGTCAATCGCATCTCCTAATACATGACATTATTTTCCTAGGGTGCACACTGGAAAGTTTTTTTGCATTTAACATATCTACATGTGCTACATGATGTTTTTATATATATATTGGTAAAAAAAATGACAAAAAAAATTATTAATTTTCTTCTGTAGCCCAAATTTTTGGCTGTTTGAAATTTTTTTTTTTTTTTGGGGAAAAACCTTGCAACCGGGAACATTTTTATAGATCTGTTTTTCTTTTGTTTTTTTAAAGTGATTTTTTTTTGGGTTGATGATAATAATAATAATCTTGATAATAATTTGTATCAAAGTTACATTTGGACATTTTGGAAATAACCCGTTAGTTAAACCAATTTTTTTTAAAAGGATGACATAAAAAAATGAAGTTGAATAATAGCGCACAAAATAAAGAAAACTTTTCCCCAAAATTGTAATGATAATAAAACATAATCTTTAGATGATTAAATACAGCAATGCAAAATATATAAAAGAAAATCTGTCTCGGAATATATTATGATTGTATGTAATAATGAATTTTTTCATTTTTATATTAATTTCAATATTTTTCACCTATATATTTCTGCTTCCCAGAATTTAAAAGTAAAACTGAAAATAATTGTTGTTTAAACATATATAGATTTTTTTTCTTATTATTTTTTTTGTAATACCTCCCAAAACAACAAAAATTTCCTTAGATCCAATGTCCTGATTCCAATAATTTCATAAGGATTCGTAAAAATGTGATTGTTTGTTGTAGGGAGGAGTTAATTTTTTCTGGAGTAGATTCTGTAAATAAGGGAAAAGTGTAACTGTCATTTCAGATGATTTTTGATATTTTGTGGGGAAGAGGTGTTGTAAACATTTTTCTAATATACTTCATTAAGAAATTCTCCTTAGATTGTAAACAGACTGCAACGTGCCCCCTAGTTACAATGTTACTTCTACGTTCCTATGGCAAATCCCTTTTACTTGTTACACAGCTGTGAGTGTTAACCCTTTCTGCCCTCTCCCAGGCTGTAGTATGCTATGAGCAGTATTTTCAAAGATCAAGCTGAAAGTGAAGGGGTTAATTCTCCCTTCTCAGAGCTGTTTAACCAAACACAGGGAGATTAGATGTGGCCTCCACACACTGTACGGGCTGGAATACGCATATGAATACGAGGGAGTAGCTACAATTTTCTTTAAAAACTAAGCAGAATTTGTTAATGAAGTATATTAGAAATATGTTTACCACAGCCCCCCCCACACACAGGGAGATTCATTAATGTGTCTCCGGCCCCGACAATGCCGGGCAGTTCGCCACTAGTCTTGTGCTGCGCCAGAATTATTATTGTGATAATGAATCTGGGCTGTCGAGTTCTACTTTTAGACTTGCTTTTGGCTGGTCTAAAGTGTGCGCAACATTTTGGCACAACCTCCTTGATTTTTTGGCGCACTGACTAATTTCCATATGGCCATTCCCCTTTTCTCTGAAACCACGCCCCTATTTGAGAGGCCACTCCTTTTTTGCCGGACAAATCAGAAAACTGCCAAAAAATGGCCTATAAGCCTTCATAAATTTGTCGGAAGGCATTTTAGACAGTTTCATTTTCGGCTGCAGGAGCAATCATGAATCCCCCCCACAAGGTTAATAATTATCTCAAATGACAATTACACTTTAAAAAACATGAAAAAAATTCCAAACATTCCGGTAATCACATCCCCTTGTACTGAGATTCTACTGGTTTCCGAATCCGGAATGACTCTCATGAGTTTTTCATGAGCGGTGCTTGGTGTGGAGATTTCGAGCATGGAAACAACTGCTCAGTCTGGTTACTACCTCCAAAAAACTCCCTTTGATACGAACGTTTAATTAACATGAAATATATATGCAGTCTTTATATATATATTTACTAGCACAGTAGCAGAAATTGTTTTTTTTTCATTAAGACCTGCAGGAAGACTAATATCTGACTGTAAATCTGTGGTCTAACCAGTTCATCATTTTATCTCTTTCTAATATTAAAAACAACAGAAAATGAACCGCAAAGAACGGTTGTACATAAATTGAAAAGTGGTTGTATAACATAACTCTGTTCTTGTGATGTTTGTTTTATTTTGTCGTTGATGTCGAATTTTTTTTTTTTTTTTTTAAAAAAAATTTTTAAAGGAATGGTTTCTTTTTTAATTATTTTGCCCCTCCCAGTGTTGGCTACTAAGCACGCTCCGGACCATCCCAAGATAAGTACGGGTAATGTTCATTATATTAACAAAAGGGATGAGGGGCTGTGAGATCCTGCAAATGATGAGTATATAATATTGTTGGCCATGTAGGAAATGTAGTATTTTGTGACAATCATTTTTTTTTATTTTTTTTTTAAGTTTAATTTATGTGATTCTCCACTAACTATGACGGTCTAATCAGAACAGGCAGTCCCCGGTTTACATACAAGATGCGTCCGGAGTTTGTTCTATGAGTCTTAAGTTGAATTTGTATTACAGTCTGAAACTGTTATATTTTATAATATGTATCATCCAGTACAAAAAAAATTTTGGCCCCATGACATTTTGGAGTTTAATACATTTTTTGCTTTAATTGGGACCGAAGATTATCAATAAAGCTTGCATTAACCGACTTACAGCTGATCATTGCAGCCTGAATATAGTAAGCATTCAGGAAAGCGCTCCACCAAGGTCACAGGGAGTTGTCTGTAACTATGTTTGTCTGTTAAGAACGGGTGTCCTTAAGTGAGAGGACCGCCTCTGATTGTCCTAACATTGTCCTAGTAGTGGGACAACACAAAGTACGCAAACCCCTAGATACTCCACCCAAGTTTGATAGACTTGAATGATCTTAAATAGTGAAGGATTTGGAGTTGGCCGGGGGTTCTGTACCACAGACTGTTGGATGTTACCAGGGCTCAAACGACCCTTAAACTATTCTATTCTCATGGAGAACCTACTGAAGTAAAGTCACAATGCAGGCATGAGATTAATTTTTCCATACAGGTCGGTGGCTTCTTAAAAAAACGGTGAACACTTTTAGACAATCAGTGTGTGAATATTGTTTCATTCAAACAACTCCTTCACTCCTGTTACTAGTTGGAAGGATTATGGTTGAATGATCACAGTCACCATTGATCTAACCATAATTGTTGGTACTTGGCTGGACATGTAGAGGGGACCCAATAGGGGTCATTTATTTAGGAGGCCCGATCACTATTATGTCAGGCACAGCCGTTTCTTCCTCCACGAAAATTACCCAGCTATTGCGCGCAAATTTCCCCGGTTTTTTTTGCGTGCACGCGACCGGATTGAGGCGCATTGGCGCTGGCATGCGCGCCACGGAAATCAGGGGCGTGGCCGTCGAAAAACCGGATGGATTCGGAAAAACCGCCATATTTAAAAAAAAAATTTGTGTCGCTCGACATGCGTTTTAACCTGCAACCAAGCATCGGATGGTGACTCCAGCTGACCTTCAGCGCAGCAGTAACACTGTGGACATTGGCGCCGCATTGTAAAACAGTGACATGGGATGAGGGCTGATGAGATCCTGAAATGATGAGAGATTAATATGTGGCCAATGTAGAAAATGTAGTATTTTTGTGAAATCATTTTTTTTATCTTTTTATTTTAAGTTTATTATGTGGATGTTCTCCACAATATGACGGTCTATCAGAACAGGCATTCCCCGGTTACATACAAGATGGGTCCGGAGGTTTGTTCTAGTCTTCAAGTTGAATTTGTATGTAAGTCTGAAACTGTTATATTTTATAATTGTTAATCCTAGACAAAAAAAATGTTGGCCCCATGACATTTGGTAGTTTAATAACATTTTTTGCTTTAATTGGGACAAGGATTATCAATAAGCTTCATTACAGACCCTTACAGCGATCATTGCAGCCTGGATATAGTAAAGCATCGGAAAGGCTCCACCAGAGTCACAGGGAAGGTCCTGTCTGTACTATGTTTGTCTGTAAGAAAACGGGTGTCCTTAAGTAGGGACCCCTCTGATTGTCCTAACATGTCCTAAGTGGGACAACACAATTACGCAACCCCTATAATCCACCCAAGTTTGAACTTGATTCTTAGAATAAGTGAAGGATTTGAGATTGGCCGGGGGTTCTGTACCACAGACCTGTGATGTTACCAGGCTCGCACCGTAAATGACTTACTTCTCAGTTCTCATAGGAGAACCTCTGAACAAGAAAGACAATTTAGGCAATGAGATAATTATTTCCATACAGGTCGGGGTGGCTTCTTAAAAAAACGGTGAACACTTTTAGGACAATCGGGTGTGAAATAGTTTTCTTCAAAACCTTCATCCTGCCCTTCACTCATGTTTGGAAGGATTATGGTTGACTGATCAACGTCAACCATTGATCTCTAAACGACATATTGTTGTACTTGGTCTGGACATTTAAGGGGAAACCCAATAGGGGTCATTTATTTAGACGGCCCGATCACTATTATGTCAGGCACACTTTCTTTCCTATCCGAAAATTACCCACGCTTTGATTCGCCAAATTTCGCCCGGGTTTTTGGTCACGCGACCTGGATTGGGGCGCATTGGCTGCTGGCAATGCGCGCCATACGAAATCAGGGGCGTGGCCGTCGGAAAACCGAATGATTCGGAAAAACGCCATATTTAAAAAAAAAATTTGTGTCGCTCGACATGCGTTTACCTTGCAACCAAGCATCGCTGGTGAACTCCAGCGACCTTCAGCGCAGAGCAGTAACCTTGGTGGACATTGGGCGCACGTAAACCTTTTGTGAAATCGCCGGAAGACCCGAATCACTCGACGGAGAACGTGCCGCTGGATCGCAACAGGAACCGTCGTAGTACATCCCAATCCAGCCCCATGAGTGGCATGAGCCTGTGGATTTTGTTGGTCCAAGCTATGTAGGAACAGTTTCACTAGTCAGGTGGAAACATAACCTGTCGAGGACTGGCCACTGCTCCGACCCAAAAAGAGAAAAACAATCAAAACCGTAGGGCCGGGGAAAAAACAAAAAGCATAGAAAAAAAAGAAGGAGCAATCTCTTCTTAAAGCCTCCTTAGAGATCACACTCTTGGATATTGTCCAAACCTCCTTAGAGATCACACTCTTGGATATTGTCCAAACCTCCTTAGAGATCACACTCTTGGATATTGTCCAAACCTCCTAAGATTCTACACTCTTGGGTCTAATTACAATCTCAATTTTTTCGGGACTGCCCCAAAATTTTGTGTAATCATTTTGGGCATATTCCTGTACATAAAGAGATGGCATTTGGACAAAGGTGGTTTGCGGAAACCATCCATTCATGGGTTGTTCTGGTGTCTCCCAGGGGGGTGGGACTGAACCATTCCTATTTTCAGGTTCATTCCTATTTTCAAAATTGTGGTAGGGGGTTGTATAAATTTTATGAAGACGGCTTTTTGCATCTTCTATGTGGACACCTCTGTATATTATAGGAACCTCATCCAAATTCCAAAATTTTGACAAACTGTTTTCTTTCCCCCTATGCGGCTAACGCTAAGTTCTCAGCAATAAAAGGCGAAGCGGAGGCCAACCTAAATAGAAAAGAGCGGCTTCTTTAGAAGTTCTCTGTGATGAGATGCTTAGCTGTACCGAACAGTCGTCTAAAAAATTCCAGCCTTACATCTAGAAGTAAAATATGGATCCTCATCTGCCCCCCCCACCCTATCACTATCTCAACTGAACCCATGTCAAAATATGGGAATCTATTGCACCTAGGGTGACAACAAGTGCCACTACGCCACCTAGTGACACATTTGCTGAGTTAACATACATATTATACATAGTTTGGAGCCCAATTGCTCCGGCATCACCCAAAGGTGAGGATGATCTTCTACATTCAATGTAGACTTTATTGAAAAAAAAAAATAAATCTGTAGACAAAAATTAAAAAAAACAAAACAAAAAACCCTAAACCCAATTTTTTTTTTGAAGCAGTTGAAGTGGAGAAAAGAAGGATTAACCGCTTCATCTCTGGCATGGGAAGAGTTAAAACTGAACCAATGAGAGAAAATGAAAGAAAAAAAAACTGAGCGTTCAAACATGTCGGACTGGCGTCTCAGTTCATGGCTGTCCCGGGTGTCAAGCGCTCTGAATGTACTTCTTTATCACTACACATCCATGGCGGAAGAGTGGGCAAGGCATGTTGGGTAATAATGTCCATGTGTTTGATTTGGGGTCGTAATATTCCATGTTTCCAAGAGCGGGTCCTTCACTGCTGACGATGCCGCCTGTTGCATATATCTTTCCATCCAGCACCACAGCGCTGCCGAAATATAAGAGGGGACACTGGTCAGACACAAATATTAGGAGCTCCATCTATTACATAAGGGCACTGTGACATGGACCAAAAGTATATAATACTACTGCTGCAGATGATACTGGCAGATAGATATGAGAAAAAGGACACATATATCATATGATTATAGATAGAAGAGATAGATATGATATAGATAGATATATAGATAGATTGAATAGATAGCTCGCTCGCTCGCTCCTCGCTCGCTCGCTCGCTCGCTGCTGCTCGCTCGCTCTCCTCGGGTCGCCGCTCGCCTCCGCCCTGCTCGCTCCTCGCCTCGCCTCCGGCGCCTCGCTCCGCTCCTCGCTATCGCGCGATGGGAGAGATAGAGGAGGAGAGAGAGAGATAGATAGAGAATAGTTATAGGGCGTGTCGAGCAGAAGAGAAGAGATGAGTACATCGAGGAGAGTACACCGGTATCCTTCCTAGCCGCACCGTCTCCGGCGGTGGCGTCCGAGAGTCGCATAAGAGAGACGAGCTCATCGACCCTACTTGATCGTCTAGGAGATGATAGGATCTATACGTGCCATAGGTAGCTTCTGTCATCATCTTCAGTACGTTACCTTACCGTAGGAAGAAGAGATAAGATAGATCGATAGATAGATAGATAATTAGGAGATAGATAGATGGATCAGATAGATGATGATACGGAGATCAGGAGAAGATATGAGATAACAGGTAATGGATAAGATTCTATGGATGATAGATGGATAATTATAATTCAATAGAATTCGAGAATAACAAATAGATATATATCAGCTGATGATACACAGTGACAGGGGAACGAGAACAATAATTGGGTCTTGTGACTTGATGGCTTCTAGTTTCTTTCTGCAAACGTTGGAGAATCCGCAATCAGTTCTCTTCTGTTCCTTTAACAAAAAACTTTTGTAAAGCTTCATTTTTATACTTGTCCCATCCCTCTTCTTGACTGAGCTTATTAACATATAGGGTTCCTTACAAAATAAATTCCTCAAATTTTGAGGAATTTTCCTCAAATGTTATAACAAAGAGCTGCTGCCACACTTTTCCACAGGTTGTGTCTGGTATTGCAGTTTAGACCTGTCAAAGGCTATGGAGTCGAACTGCAATACCAAACATAACCATAGACAGTGTGGTGCCGTTTCTGGATAAAGAAAAAATAATCATTTTTGTAATTTTCCTCTTCAACCTCTTTAGTGTAGAACTGTGTTTTATTTTCATGAAATTTGGGATATTTCATCTTCTTAGCATAGTGTTACTTTCTCTCATAGATAATAAGTACGCCCCGGCAGTCACCCTGAACGGCTTCATCTTCATTCTGGGAGGAGCTTACGCCAGAGCGACTACAATTTACGACCCCGAGAAAGGAAACATAAAGGCCGGACCCAACATGAATCACTCAAGGCAATTTTGCAGGTGATTATAACCTACGATATGTAATAATAATAATTATTCCTTTATTTATATAGCGCACACAGATTACGCAGCGCTGCACAGAAAACTACCTGTCCTCCAATGTGGCTCACACATCTAATCAACGTACCAGTTGCTTTTGGAGAGTGGGGAAGAAGAAACGGAGGAGAACCGGACGGAAACCACAACACAAACACAGAGAGAACATACAAACTCTTTGCAGATGTTGACCCAGATGGGACTTGAACCCGGGACCGCAAACTGATCATACAACCTTGACATCTTGTATCAAGGGGTTGTCCAAGAGTACTTACCTCTTCTGAGAGTCCTCCTGGTTTCGGCAGCGGCTATTCCCATTCTTTGTGGCTTCCAGTTCCCTTTGGATTATCAAGTGGCTTTAATATAAACGGGTCTGAATGGATATGTCATGTGATCCACTGAGGCTAGGAGGACCTCATCTGTAATGAGTTATCACCTCAGGTCTCGTGGATCGGAAGCCACAGGGATCGGAGATCTGTATAAATAAGATTTTTGGTTTGTTTTTCTAATTTTATACAAAAGCTGGGATTTTCCATATCGGAAAGCTTGGTATTAGGTAGTTTACGGTTGGTGGGGGTACCCACGCTATTCAAGAGAAGAGGCGGTCGTCCATGTGGGTTCAGCATAGAGTAGCATGTCCTAACCTATGGGACACTGTACTACACCCGCATGGTTGGGATCTCGAAGCTTGGACAGGTTGGGGACGACTGCTCGGTGTCCCCAGTCGGTGGAGTCCGGGCCTGTTCGGAGTAGAAGCCATCAATCGCTGTGAGTGACAGGCTCCATCTGCTGTTATTGTGCGCTGCCGGCTGCATGTGAATGCGCAGCTGTTCTCCTGGTAATTTACAAGACAGTGTTTTCTCTAAATATTTATCATATCATTCTCCTCGCCTCAGTGTAATACGGGCGAGATAAATGGAGGGCGCCACGCGTACGGATGGCACCGGTACCAGGCATACTGGGGAGCCCGGCGTGTTTACATGTCATGGCCGCTTGTCTGACATGAGCAAATCATTGTCAGCGCGGCCCCCTGCGATTTCCCCAACTCCAGCTACACCTCATTTTATGTGATAATGTATACAGCGCTCCACGGCCGCAGCCACCGCATCCCAGCATGCTCTGCTCTGATGCCAGACTGACAGCCAAATTTATCTCGCACATGATGAATCAGGAACACTTGTTAGCGGAAACTAAGTCCCCAAAGCCCAGAACTGCTGCGGATTCTGTCCAAAGATCTTTGCAGGAACGAGAGAAAGGTACCTTCATAGTCACATGCTTGAGACCTCCAAATTATGTTCTAGTTCAGCTGCGGTCTAATTGGTAGTAGTCATCCGCGGGATAGATATCGTATGGGATTCTCTAATGCTATTGAATAGAATACCAGCTATCTAGCAATATCTATCCAGACAAGGATCATAGTTCTCTATAGAGCGAGCGCGAGCGAGCGATGAGGAAGCCGCAGAGGAGGCGGCGCAGGAGCGAGTGCGAGCGAGCGAGTGCGATGTCTAAGGCGAGACGAGCGCCAGCGGAGCGCAGCTAGGCGGGGGGAGCTAGGAGGGACAGGAGCTAGCGCCGAGCGAGCAGCGATGCGCCGAGCGGCGAGCAGCTAGCGATCTGGGACGAGTCGAGCAGCATCGAGCGAGCGAGGCAGCGGAGGAGCCGAGCAGCAGAGGATACGATCTAGGTTCGCGAGATCGCTCGATGCGATACGAGCTTTAGCTGATAGAGATATCTCCGATGGAGTCTAGCGATGCTAGAATGAGGTTCTAGCGAGCGAGCGAATCGAGCGATGCAGCATCTATCGAGTTCTGCATCACACGGCTCTATCTATTATCGAATCTATCTATCGATCATTAGCTAGTTATCTGGTTGGGGATCGCATATCATCTGTCTCGATGCTATGTTAATCACTATGTATCTATGTGTCTTTCTCCATCTATTGCAGTATCTATTCTGGCAGCAGTATATACAGCTGTTTTTGTCCGTGGTCACAGTGCCCTTATGAGTGTTTAATAGTATGGAGCCTCCTGTTTAAAGGGCACCAAGTCACCAAGTAAATAATGCTGAAAGTGATTGCTGTTGTGTCCCTGGTCAATTTGGTGCAAGATTTTTAAAAATCTGTTCACCCGTTCACAAGATATGGCTCTAGGAAGTTGAATTATCTCATAATAGCCAAGGGGGCATTAACCTTTTATTTACTCTTGGGCGTGTCTCTGTGTGCTGCATGCAAATAAAAGGTTACCGCCCCCTTGGCTAGTAAAAGATAGTTCACATATAAACTTCCAAGGGCCATATCTTTTAAATGGGTGGACGGATTTTAATGAAACTTGCGCCAAATTGATCAGGGGCGCAGTGTCAATCACATGAGGAACACATTCAGGACTTTGTTCTTGGTCTTCTTTACATCACTTTGCTGATGAGTAATGCAATGACATTCTGGGTCCTCTTAATTATTGTAACTCATAATCTAGGGTGTTCCTGACCCGCAGCCCCTCGTCTATCCACCTATGATGCCTCAAAATCATCAAGAACTCACATATCTCATAAATGGATGTGCACAACATTACAAGTCTTTGTGGCTCATGTTTCCGATGCGTTCCTCGCTCCTAGTTGATGTGTAGGTGGTTAAAATAGACTTTTGTTCTGAATGTTAGTTACATATAGACCATAGGCAGAGAGATACCAAGAGGCAATCGACTCCGTAGTGCAGCGAGAGCAACTGATATCATGCAGAGTGCAAGTTCTCTTTGAAGAAGAAAGGCCGCTCCAGTCTTGGGAGAATCTACTTTTCATTGTAGAGTATTTTGCTGGGGTCAGGCGGAGCAGCGCTCCCAGCAGCTTTCTATTCCATCCATGTCGTGTATTGCTGATGAGCAGTGTTAGACGTAGGAGGACGGAAATGAGGATTTGAAATTCTCCCCCACGCTCCTTTTCCAGGCATTTAAATTTCATCTGTCCTCAATTCCACGCTACAGACTGGCTCTGATCTCTGACTCTTTCCTCTCCGCTTGTATAACATCGCACCGAGTGTCTGTTCTCCAAAGGCTCCGTCCTTTTATAAGTGGAGTATGGACCGGAGTTATCAAGATCTCATTACCCAAGTGGCGGCATTACTGGCCCACACACGATCCGTGATAAACCGGCTACTTATTATTCCATGGTAATGACTCATTAAGCCTCTTTACTTTATTCCCCTCCTCGCCCGCCATGTTTGCATAATGGGATTTCTTCCATTTCTAACTTCCATGACAATTCCCATAACGATTCTAACTAAACCGGGGCTTGTACAGTCACTTTTATCTAAGCTGGAGAGAAACTCCACCCGTCAGAGGAAATGTAGACCCAGAGATCTCAAATTTACATCCAAATTTCAATCCTTTCAATCCAACGAAACATTGTTGAATTCCCTGTTGTACGAAACAGATTGGTAGAATAAAAGTAGTATACAAGCACATGGGGAAACGGGACGGGCAATGTAGGCAGTTGTCTAAGATGGAGGAACTTAGTGATCAAATACAAATAGTGAGAAGGGGTCCTGTACCATCAATGGCAAAAAGCTATTCCGACGCCATAAACATAGATTCCTAAAAGTGGGAAAAGCACTAGTGGTGGCTTGTCTTGCGTAGTAATCAAGGATCGGGCATGATAAAATGTAATATTCTTTATCTCAAAAATGATTTGAGAACCAACAATGCACAAAAGATCCGGATCGGTGACTGTGTTGCTGCTGGCACCTATTTTCTTATGTGTAAAGTGATCTTTTGGCAACACAGTTTAAACTTAGGAAAAATTAGGGAGCGGCCAAGTAAATGGCTGGATGACTTCACTACAGATATATGTGGGTACGGTGACCCACATGGTCCACATTGTGGTGAAGTAGAATAAGAAGTGTCTATTAACCATAGAAACACAAGGGTTAAAGAGGGTTAAGTCACGGCCCCTCATATAACTATCCTGTTGAGCTTAAAGGACTAATGACTGATGGGTGGCTTCAGGAAACGTGGAGCACAAGTAGAGTCCCACCATTGTGATACACCTGTGACCTAGCACATATGCGAGATGAAGAAGGATTAGAGGAGGACATTGAAAGGCCAGGGTATAAAAAAAGAAATAAAAGAAGGTGACATTAACGGGTTGTCCAATTGGAAAAATCTCTACTTCGTGGTCCATCTTAACCACTTTTTGGAGATTTTGTATTTTCTGTGTGTTGAGCTGGACCAGGAGGCATAGACCAGTGGGGGCTCATGCAGGGTCAGAAATCTGCCACCAGGATGAAGGATGGTAAACCATGCACACTGACATACTGGTGTGTGGCTCCTCTGGCAGGATGTGCTCTTCTATTAGCTTCTTATGCCCTTGTTTTTACAAAAAAAGTCTTTGAAGAAATATGCCTGAGGGACTACGGTCTCCATAGCTGTTAATAGAGTCGGAGCCCCTCAGGATCATTTGCATAATTTTTAAAGCATTCTTTGTAAAAAAAACAAAAAAACAAAACAGGAAGAAGAGCAGATCCTGCCAGAGCGGGCACACACCAGCATGTAAGTGTCATAGGCCTGGCTTAAAGAGATGTTTCTTAGTTATCTATTAATTTGATTTTCCATGGTAGCACACTCCAGTAAACTAGTGCAGCTGTGAAAAAGACTTTTTTTTTTAAATGAGCATGATATTTAAGACAATAAACCAACATCTTTATTCAAAAGGACATACAGTACGTTGCCTCCAAACCTTGACTGACCTTGATCTTATGTGTACAGTCACCAGCTCTTCCCATCACACTGGACCAATGGGACGGGATAGAAATAGTTTGATATGTTTTTGGATAGATTTGCATTTCAGTTTTAATTACCCGACGCTGTTGCTCGGCGTCAGCCCTCTTGGCGAAGTCATATTTTCATGAAGTTGGTTTTGCTGACCACAAGCCCCCGCTGAATGTCACCGGGAGGAGACTTTTACTTACATTTTGCTTCCATTATTAAGGTTACTGGGAGCTGATCAAACACACTGTATGACTGCATAGTAATTTCCAGATATTCCCAAGGGGTCTATATTTACTGACCCCAATACGGAGAATGTAGCTTAACAAACACTTTGCTGGCTGCTCCGCACTGTAACTCCTGTCTAATTAATGCCTTTAAGTAAAGTATTCCCTGCAAGGAGCACATTTAGAGGGCATGGGTTTTATTGCATTTCAATTATAAGTGAGGACGGTAAGAGTCCATCTATCGGGTATTCAGACTATGGCGGGGACCTTTGCTGACACACAAACTCTTCTACAGACAGCCTGTGCCTACCTGTTGGGCCTCATCAGTGCCATATAGGATATAATAGAAAACATTGGGCCACATTTATCACTTTTGTGCGCCTAAGTGTAGTAGTTGCGCCTAAATTCGGGCGCACTGTTTTGCCAGAATTATCACAAGCTACAACCATCTGTGATAAGTATATTTTCTGCCTCTTATTAATCACTTTACTTTAACACAGTTTAGGCGCAGTTTAGGCGTAATGTTAGATTCGGGCACTTACATGTGATCCTGCTACAAGCTCCTCTCTGCTTCTCCCACAGCCCAGAATGAAGATAACACTCACAGCCGCACCCAGGTGTGTGACACCCAGCACCCAGTGACCTCCTCAGCAGCACCCAGGTGTGTGACACCCTGCACCCAGTGACCTCCTCAGCAGCACCCAGGTGTGGGACACCCTGCACCCAGTGACCTCCTCAGCAGCACCCAGGTGTGTGACACCCAACACCCAGTGACCTCCTCAGCAGGGGCTTCTCCTGGAGGGGATCCCCCAGTGCTGGTCTCCTGCTGCACCCCTGTAATTCTGCACAATATCCCCCTCAGACACTGTGCAGAATTACATCGGGGACACTTGTTTGTAGTATCTGCAAACTTCTCTTGCTCTTGCTGTGAGCTCAGCGTTTTGCAGATTGTTTTGTAAATAGAAGGTGATGAACTGTAAATAGAGTCTGCAGCTCCTGTCTGTAGTGTATGTAATTGTATCTATTATATGTTCTAGTGTCTGGCTGAGCTCTGCTGCTAGAAATGAGCTGTTCTGCAAAGGGGCTCAGTGCTTTCTTCTCAGATAACGCCACCTTCGGGCTGGAGTGTTTTTGCGCCCGTTTTTGCGCCTAAATGCAAAAGTCGCACGTGATGAATATCATTAGGCGCAGCAAAACATCTGGAATTGAACGATAGATGAGGGAAAGGTGGTTATTTTAGCTGCGCGGCTAATTTGACGTTTAATCGCAAAAATGGCGCAAAAACGGTTGCCTAAACGAAAAGGGCAAAAAGCAAAAAACAACAGAAAAAAAAACAAGTGATCAAATGGGAGCATTGCTGGGAATATAAAGGGTGCTAGAAACATTACTGATGTATTCCCCATGGAAAATGATCATAATGCATATAGGGTATAGCATTTCAATCATGACAATAGTGGCTCTTCTCTTTGTTATGAGGCCCTGCTATATAGCCAGCACAGTCAGCCTCTATGTTTTAACCACCAAAGAGCAGGACCGAGACACACGTTTCCGCCATACTGGACTGATCATACATGGAGTCATGTTATGGGTGGTGGACTGGGTCAAAACTTTAGAGATGCAGGAGCATGTAAGTCGGACCTGTCCTTGTTTCCGCTTAGTAAGGAGGTTTTACTCCGTTTTTTTGGCACTACTTTAAGGAAAGTCTGGGTTCCCACACCCGTCTTTACAATTATGGCACAGAGCTATATCGACGTATGCTCGAATGGGATATGTCCCATGTTGCCTTTGCCTCCCCCCCCGATTGGGGGAAGAGGAGTGAGATTATTCAGGATGTTGCCCTCAATGATGTCACTTTCTGTTTACGGGACAGTCAACTGTCGCTAAAAGAAGTAGGACATCATAGAGGTAAAATCGAATAATCTTCACTGGGGTTTCTCCTCTGGCTAGTGGCGAGGAGGCCGGGGGATGCAGTCTTCAATGGCATTTGTTGACCACTTAGGATGGCCTCCGAGTGTACACGCGCTCAGGAGAGGGAACAGGATGGGAAAACGCAACTTACAGCAAGCATCTTTCGATCTTTTTGTTTTCACAGCATAATTACTTACAGGGCAGACAGGGCAAAACTATTGGGTTACGCTGATCAGATGAGAATAAACAAAAGTAAACATAGACCCTAGCCCCTGTCCACAGTAAGAGAACGGCCACTCATAAATAACATAGCGTTTTGGAGTCCTGTGTTAATCTGGGAATGAGAATATTATAGGTTACACATATGTCTTTGGATCTTAAAGAGTGCACCCCCCCCCCATCTACACACGCTGCACCCCCCGAGTTACTGTACTCCAGGTTTCCTGTAATTATATGCGCATGGATTACATAGGAGGCCTGGACTGTAGGATTTTCTCTTTTTACATCACCTTATAAACAGTTTGTGGACTCATTTAGTTACGCAATTGTTTATATATCATATTCGGAATAAATGCTTACTCGGGGGGATTTGTCGCAAGCCTGAGTAGGATTGGTTAGTTTGTGCATGAGGATCTGTAGAGATGAACAAGAAAAGTCATGTTGACTGTGTGCCCCACCCCCTACCATTGTAAGAAAAATAAAGAAAAAATCTGTATCTCATCGACTATTTTTTTAAAAAACGAATCAGTGAGCGGTTACTATTTGTGGCCAGGTACAGCCAAACACTTCCATGGTTGGTGTCCATCAATTGAATGGTTCCAAAGTTACTTAAACTGGGAAAAATCCTGTCATAAAAACCTTATCTTGTCATAAACCCAAAAAAGATGGGGTGAGTCAAATCTGGAGTTCTCAAACGATTGGCGTTGGGACAAAAATGCTTAATGAGAAGTGTGAAAACTAAAAGAACTATTGGCCTACGTAGAGCAAAGTGAAGTTATCCCCTGGTGGGACAAGTTACAAATTATACAAGAGCTTTTCTAGAAGAATAGGCCTCATTTATAGGAAACTGTTGCCCAAGCAACCAATCATAGCAAGCTTCATTCTTCATTGCTCTGGAAAAAATATAAGCTGCGCTGTGATTGGATGTATGTGCAAACTGTCCTGCTTATGTATTACAAACAAGGCTAGATTTTCTAGTTTTAGTCCTTCAGCAAACTAAATTTAATCATCAGTGATGACCATTAGAATAAATGTGACTGGATTGGTAGATTCCTTCTACACTATAGGACAGAAAGATAATTCTATATTTACTCATATTCCTCATATGTCAGGATTTCTGGGTTATCAGATGCTGTAGTATTGGAAGTCAGCGTATTTAGGGGTAGTAGTACATTTCTCTGTCCTCTCATGTATATGCACATTATCAACATTTTTATTCTCCAAAAACTTAGCCTCTTTTTAAAATAAGGCAGAAAATCTTCATGTATGAGGGCACTTTGGGTGGAACAGTTATCCCATTTCATGCTTTTAGGAAACCATTCAGCATAAAATTGCAGGGATTAATATCTATTTCTCTCTGACCGTAGATGTCACTGCAAGTCAGACACAGAGCGCCGCTCAAGTGGTGATGTGTGCCGCTATATACAGACACATTACACATAGACGTTCCTTATTATGGGGACATTCTAAGTGTACGCCGCTATATCTATGACACAGAGTTATTTAGGAATTACACCAAAGCTCATCCCTTCTCTAAGGTATAGAGGAAATAATTTCATTCATTTGTTAAATGAAAATTGGGCATAAATAAACATAATTGATTCAACTGCCCTTATTACCCCGCCCACACACAGTGGTTGGCAATAAGAGTCCTGATTACAGCGCCCACACAGTGATTGACAGGGAGACTCCTGATTACTCTGCCCACACACAGTGATTGACAGGGATAGTCCTTATTACTCCGCCCACACACAATGATTGACAGGGAAATCCGATTACCTGCCCACCCACAGTGATGACAGGGGAGTCCTGATTACCCTCCCCACTGATGGTGTTGCAGTGAGAAGTCTAGATTATTCCGCCCACATATAGTGATTGACAATGAGAGTTCTGATTATCCCGCCCACACACAGTGATTGGCAGTGACAGTTCTGAATACCCCGCCCACACACAGTGACTGACAGTATGTGTCCTGATTACTGCGCCCACACACAGTGATTGGCAGTGAGTCTGATTACCCCACGCCACAGTGATTGGAGTGGTCCTGATTACCGCTCCACACACAGTGATTGTTGACTTTAGAGTCCTGATACTCGACCACACAACAGTGACTGACATGAGAGTCTGATTACTCCGCCCAACACACAGTGACTGACAATGAGAGTCCTGGATTACTCGCCCACACACGTTGTCTGACAAATGAGAGGCCTGATTACTCCGCCCACACAGTGACTGACAATGAGAGTACTATCCTGACTTAATCCGCCACAACACACTGATTGGCACTGAGTCCTGATTACCAACATACAGTGTGCTAAATATGTCAGCGGAACAATTATTTGTTACAATGTATCAGGTTAAATAAATAATATTTTGATCCTGTAAGACCCCTAGTGAAAGGGATATCTTAGAATCCTAATGTATCACCTATACATTGATACAGAATCCCCCATACATAAGGGTTTATGGTACAGAGTAACAGCAGGTCAGAGTTACAACTATGATAGTAGCTACATAACTGGGAGGCACAGATGTAGCAGAGCCTGCCCTGTGACATCACATAATAATGAATTACCAGCAGTCCTATAAAACCCACAGCTATCACCTGGTGACATCAGGAGGAGCCGTGTATCGCTCTATATACGGCGTTGTGCTATTTCCTGTATACTGTCTGCAGCCAGCTGTTCACAGAAAATGCTCCTGACTGCTCGCTTTATCTGATGCTGTTAGCTGGAATGATCTCTGCGGCACAGAGCGGCTACCGGGAGAGAGACAATAGCTGCCAGGATGCAAACTATCCGAGGAAATTGTACTCTATTATCGCTAAACACAGGTTCAATATATATGTATATTCATACACACACATATGATAGATAGATAAAAGATAGATAGAGGAGGGATGGATGGATAGATATATAGACAGATATGAGATAGATAGATAATAGATATGAGATAGATAAATAAATACAGTAGATGATAGATAGATATGAGATAGATATAGATAGATTGATAGATATGACTAGATAGATATCGAGATAGATAGATGATGATAGACAGGAGATAGTAGATAGATAGATGGAGAGAGATATGCGATAGATATATAGATAGATAGATAGATATGATAGGATATGAGATGAGATATCTAGATGATATGTGATGGATAGATATGAGATAGGCTACATTACACTAACTATGGGGGGACGTATTACGGCACCGTTACCGTTCCGTACCGGGAAAAAGATAGGACCTTCCTACTTTTTCCCGTAATACGGCGCTCGTGCGCTTAGTTGCTTGGAGTAGGGGGCGGGGGTGAGCTGCAGCTCACCTCCTCCTCTCTCTCCCGTACATCGATGTGCACGATACGGTACAGAGTACGGGCGGTGGCAACGGCAGTGTTGGAATATAGCATAGATAATAAATAATAAGTAGATGAGGAGAGTACGATGATAGTAATAGAGAGAATAGATGGAGAAGATATAGAGCACATACATAGCTATGAGTTATGATCAGCAGAGCTGAGATATAGAAGATACGATCGATAGATAGATAGAGGTAGATAGATAGATAGCTGAGATTAGATGACTATCTCGCGACTGATAGTCGCTAGAATCTGCGACTTATCTATCGTGCTCGTATGATATCGACGACTCGCTAGATCGTATTGGTTAGGATAGTGCTAGACTCTTCGAATTAGCGTACTAAGTGAGATAGGTATAGATGATGGTAGATAATAGATGGATAGATAGCTAATAGATAGATAAGATCGAAGGAAGAAATATATACACAATTTCTGGCGTGATGAACTGTATATTTGTACGCAGAAGCAACTGGTAGACGAAGCACTGATAAATGTCCCACCCAAGTCACCCACCTGTAGGGATGTTTGGGAGTTACTGCAGGTGTAAGTTTATCATTGAGCTCCTCTCTGGTTGGCTGCAGGCGGCCTGAATCTATATTTAAAGGGATGCTGACAAAACAAACATATGCAATGCTGTGGTCGACCATATGGGTGGCCTCTGTAACACCTGGTAGGAGCTATGTATTCTCCCCAATCAGCTAATATTAACGAGCCCTGTACAGTTGAGGCACCTGCATTAACCGACCCATTCCAGACTGGGGGACTGGCCAGCGGTCGACCCCCTGCAATACTTTCGTTCGTTCTTTACATTTGTGAAGGAGATGCAAGGAGTTTGGTTACTGTGTCGTCGTCTAACCACCTTACTAATAGTTGATAAAATTAACAAGGTGTTTACAATTCTCACACATTGACTATCGTTAATTGGCTACGTATGATCTATCTATTGTTGCATTAAAGAAGCCACCGGAACCATGGGGGGAAAATTCCTCCCAAAACATACATAACGCGGTTTAAAAACGTACTTTGCTCATTGATGGCAAAATATGGGGTGTCAAATGGTTGACAACCTATCTAGAAACTGCAGGACGGACATCTTCCTTCTTCTCCATTGCTGTGTCAGCTTTACTAGTTTTCAGTTTCTATACATGACTACTATGAGAATTTTATTATTAGGTGTAGTCCTTACGGTAGGGCTATAACATTCGATTCTGACCAGAGAGATTGATTACTCTTCCTTCTTTGAATGGGACGATGGGTCCATCTACAATGGAATCACGTCAGGAAGGTTTAGGGTGCCAGGACAATACTGGTCGGGCGTCACTTCATGCCAATCTGAGTGCAATGAGACATCATGTTGATTGTTTGGCCATGATGGAGTCTGCGTTGGCTGTGGACTTGTAGTCGGGCCCGGGTGTAGATTAATTATATGTACACCAAAACGCTCCCACTATCTCTTTTCTTCCCCTCTAACAAGGTCACGGGACTAGTCCTCCACTTCATTAATCACAGGCCTGAGACAGCCGCACTTCTGATTCCCAATTCCTGAGTACAATGGGATGCTGATAAAACCTAATTCAGTCCCTTGTCTTCACACACAGCAGAAGAGAATCATTAGAAGGAAATGGAGGGAAGGATATATCTATATATAACGAGAACTCTGGATTTTATAGCAAAGATGATCCAATATATTTATAGGCAATTTAAAATAATTTCACGAGGTTTACAAAAATAACAAATAGGTATATATGAAGGAACGGTACACAGATGTAACCCCACTACTCGTCCACTCAAGTAGGGTGAAAATGTCCTTTCTAGATTTTCCTCTTATGAATAAAATTCTTGTCCATTAACCATAAAAAGTCATGTGAAAATAGTGAAATAGTCAGATTTGCTGGAAATAGAGTCAAAGTTTTCCACCCCTATCTATGTTTTTTACCCACCTAGAAACATGCATGCTTGGTGTATATATATAAGATAACAATTCCATCTTCTAAAATGGGTTTTGGAGCTACATAACCGAGATAGACAGATTAAAGAAATAGGTGGATTTTTTACTGGCAGCCCACATTTTTCAACTATGGCCCAAATATCAATCTTATATGCCCTGGAATTGGTGTACAATCTCCTGGAGATCCCTTTTCGTCATTTTACGCCACCTCTTAACAATATGGGCATGGAAGGGCGCAAAGGGGGGGCGTCGGTGGGGAGTACGGCTTCCAATGTCGTCGCACTAGCTATAGCTTGTGAACCGTTCAGTGCTTAGGCCATAACACATTTTCATGACGCTGGATTTGGCGTAGATCAGGCCTCGGCAGTGCAACAGCAGGCTAGTCCGGGTGGGTTTATCAGGAGGCCAAAGCCTCCATAGAAATCTGATGTGTGCTGTTTGGGTGGTGGGATACAGGTTGAACCTATATCTTAAACCTGTATGAATCATCAGTTCTGTAAACTAAATTAGATCTTTAATGCTATACACCAGCATGCTGTTTCTATAGGTACATACAAACAGTAGATAAAACCTGGTCTAATTTCAGGGGAAAATATGACTCTTCCCTGTTCATTTTACAAGACTTGGGGAAGGAAACAGTGAGATTCTGACAAAATCTGACCGCACACATCTGACGAGTCCTTGGCTAAAAGATGGGGTGGTGCATCGTGTTAAATTGGCCATGATGAGTTGTGGACCTCCAACCACAGGGGCAGATTATTACCCGGTCCCTTTGCATCCCGCAGCGCGTTCTCTGCGGTGGATTTCGGTGGACCGCCGGGACCTCACTAGAGTAGTATCTCCCGGTCACCAGGTGGCGCGCTTGCGCGTGAAGTCCCCGAGGCCCCCTGCTGGAATGCACTGAAGTCATCGGCTATTCCTGGTGAAGGTAAGTGCAAGTTACGTGACACTTTTTTTTTCTTTAATGCGGTTTTTTTCTTGAATCCATCGGTTTTTCGTTTGGTCCACGTCCCCCGAGTTTCGTCTGTGGCATGCCAGCGCCGAGAGCCACACTTATCCGAACGGCGGTGCCAAATCCCGGGGCAATACAGGCAAACTCGGCGCAAATCGGAAATATTTGGTAAATGTAGGAAAACGCGAATCGGGGCCCTTAGTAATACTGACCCCCAATGGCTTATACATGTGAATACTGCTCATAGACGGAGTATAAGACTCGGTTATAATCTTGTTGGAAACTTTGTCCTTGTCTGTCAGACAGGCCAACATAGAAATTCTGTATAGTTCCCAACAATGACGCAGCGTTTCCCGCCCCTCCCACCTCTCACATCTATCCGGGAGCTATAAAATACACTGCAACTCACGGCGCATGCCCTGGATTAGGAGATGAGCAGGCCCAGCATGAGGACGCAGCCCAATGTAATTACACACGATTTGTCATTGCAGGTTTCTACTACAAATAATCAAGTTTCTCCTAGATATGTGATCACCACAGTTAATATCCCCTAAATAGCCGCTCAGTCCACGCACGGAAAAAGCCCAGAACTGATAATCCTCTGTAGAGATGCTCTATGTTCATCGGAGGGACACGCTGTTTGGAAGTGGTGCTATTTGGATTGCGGGTTACAGAGTCGCCTTTGGGGGGCCTACTACTGGAGATGTAAAACGACCGTGCCTTCCCTTCTCATTCAATCTGCTTTACTTGTTTCTTATGGTGCAAAGTGGAGGGAAAACATTAGCTTACTATAGCTAAAGCTGTTGTGGGAACGGTACCCTAGAAGAAGACATCGTGCTCATTGATGTTCGAGAAATAATTCTATGGAACCTCAAGCGTTGGAGGAGATGTCGAATATTGTAACGTCTGCAGGTCAGGGTGCTGTTGGAACTCGCTTGTGAGAGATCACAGCCAACTGAAAAATATGGTTGTGCTAAAGGATTAAACACCAAAGACAAGATGTACAGATTACCTGACGAGGGAACTGAAAATCCTCATGTTCTGGTCTTGTAGAAATAGAAGTTGTTGACCTCTCTGTTGTTACTGGAATTTAGCTGGAAGGCTAAACTGGGCACTAAATCTGGACATATTCACTCGGTAGGGGTCTTCTTTCGAGGACGAAGGGGCAATGCAAAGGGCTGACGCCCTCAATGCTGTCTATTATCACACTTGGAAGACTACCACATTCATATTAGAAGGTCACGGCCCCAGAGAAAGTAGCAGATTTTATTGCATTATTATAATCACAATTTTTTGATCTTTGCTCCTACTGAGTAGATTTTAGTTCCATCACTTTTTCTGTGGTAGTTTGTGATCACAATGGCTGGGAGGATACCATATGATACGTTCCACTCGATACGTCAATGAACTGGAAACATGGTGCAATTGAGATAGGGTTTACAACAAACGATGTGAGCCCAATACAATAAGCTTTGAAGCAGTCAACCCAAAGGGACCTACCTTGGTCCACAGCTACAGACACATCTGTAATTGTACAGCATCATGTGAATGCTTTTGTAGGTCTGTCGACCGAGATTGCGATGCTTCATAGTGAGCATATATGTGGTTAATACAACCCACACACTGGAGATGACATACGTGCGAGTTTTTGTGGGATAATACCCACCCATCATAAGAATATTCTCGTTTAGTGACCCACAATTTGCCCCGACAGTGTTCCAATTTAAGGCCACCTGTTCTGCTGATACAGTTTTCAGCAATGAAGATGAAACTTACCACTCGATGAAAATTGTGAAACCAAGTACCTTACACGATCTGGTGTGTGCCCCCTTCTGGCAGTGATATGCTCTTCTTTTAGGTTTTGTATGCCCCTTTTTTACCAAAAATAGCTTTTAAAATTATGCGAATTGTATGCGGGCTCCGGTTTACTATAGTGTTAATGCGCTCCGTGTTTGTGTCCCCCCTCAGGTTTCCTTTGCAATTTTTTAAAGCCTTTAGTCTGTTAAAACCCAGAGAAGAATCTAAAAGAAGACGGATCCTGCCAGTAAAGGAGGCTACACTGCCGCATGTAAGCTCTTGTTTTTTATGCAATACTTCAATTGGGAGTAAGTCCTTATTATTTTGAGTATCCTCGAGCCGTCGTTTCTTGGCATCATGTAAAGCGTTTTGTGTTTGTTCGTAAAAAAAAAAAAAAGCGGGCAAAAGAAAAGCTAAAGGATTATATCCTGGAAGATGGGCACACACTCCAGTATGTCAGTGGCTTGGGTTTACAATCCCTTCTCCTGGGTGTTTAGATTTCCTTTAATGTGTATTGTTTACATTCTATTTCCTTGCTCTAAAATATATCTGTATCAAAATATTAATAATTGAACACTTCACTTAGCACGATCCTGCCACTAACAACACGAACTAAAACGGGTTTTTGGTTTTCCCGCATACACACGTGGATCTTTGGGTCGTATTCTCGTGTCGATAACCTCTAGTGATTTCTGCTGGTCTTCCACTTTGTGCACCTGTGAAAAAAAATCAATGTCGAGAGCCAATGTGCAAAGACTTGGTCCCATGTGGCACATTAACCTTAATGTTACCTAATCGGATCGAGTTGTTCTGTCTCAGTCGACGTTTTTAAGAAGATCTCAGAACACAAGTAAGTATAGCGTTAAGGCCTTTGATTTGTACCATGTTGCGTGGTCCGCGCCACATAGCTAGCTCTACTCAAGGCAACCCGATATGTCTGAATAGCAACACATTGAACGTGTATAAAATTGATAGCATTAAAAGATAGATATGAGATAGATAGATAGATAGATAGATAGATAGAAGGAAGAAAATAATAACAATTTCTGGCCGTGAACTGTGATTATTGTACAGCAGAAAACTGGTAGAGAAGCCCTGATAAATGTCCCACCCAAGTCACCACCATTAGGGGATGTTTGGAGTTTACTGCAGGTGAATTTATCATTGAGCTCCCTCTGCTGGTGGCTGCAGGCGGCCTGAATTCTATCATTTAAAGGGATCTGACAAAAAAAACATAGCACTGTGGTCTGAACACTGGGTCCCTGGTACACCTGGTAGGACTATGTATTCTCCACAATCAGCTAATGATAACGGAGCCCTGTACAGGGTGAGGCACCTGAATTAACAGACCTCCATTTCCATGACTGGGGGCTGTGCCAGCGGTCGGACCCCCTGCAATCTTCGTGTCTTTATAGATTTGTGAAGGGATGCAAGGAGTTTGGTACTTGTCTCTCTAACACCTATACTAATATGTGATAAAATTAACAAGTCTGTTTAAATTCTCCACCAATTGCTATCAGTAATTTGGCTCCGTATGATATCTATTGTGCATTAAAGAAGCACCGGAATCCATGGAGCGGGAAAAGTTCCTCCCAAACACATAACGCGTTTAAAAACGTATCTTTGCTCATTGATGGCAAAATATGGGGTGTCAAAGGTTTGACAACGCTCTAGTAACTGCCAGGACAGGACCATCCTTCTTTCTCTCCTATTGCTGTGTCAGTCTTTACTGTAGTTTTCAGTTTCTATACCTGAACTATATGGACATTATTATTATTATGTCAGTCCTTACTGTAGGGCTATCATTCTATTCTGACCAGAGAGATTGATTACCTTCCTTCTGGAATGGGGACGGAGGGTCCATCCATACATGGAATCACGTCAGGAAGGTTTTAGGTGCCAGGACAACTGGTCGGGAGTCAATCTCATGCATCTGAGTGCAATGAGGACATCATGTGGATTGTTTGGCCAGTGAATGGAGCTGCTTGGCTGTGGACTTGTAGTCGGTCCGGGTGTAGATGTAATGTAGCATGCACAGCGCTCACTATCTCTTTTCTCCCCTCTAGCCAAGGTCACGGGACTAGTCCTCCACTTCATTAATCACAGGCCTGGAGACAGCCGCACTCTGATTCACAGATTCCTGAGCTACAATGGGATCTGATAAAAACTAATTCAGTCCCTTGTTCTTCACACACAAGCAGAGAGAACATTAGAGGAGAAATGGAGGGGAAAGGATTATATATTATATGAAGAGAAACTCCTGGATTTTATAGCAAAGAATATCCAATAATTCTTATAGCAATTTAAAATAATTTCACGAGGTTTACAAAAATAAAAAATATGGTATATATGTAAAGGGAACTTTACACCAGATTGTACCCCACTACTAGTCCCCTCAGGTAGGGGATGAAATGTCCTTTCTAGAATTTCCTCTTTTATGAAGAATCTTGTCCATTTACCTATAAAAAGTCATGTGAAAATGAGCTGAAATGAGTCAGATTTTGCTGGAAAAGAGTCAAGTTTTCCACCCCTATCTTATGTTTTATACCACCTAGAAACATGCTGCTGGTGTCATATTAAAGATAACAATTCCATCTTTCAAAATGGGTTCTTGGAGCTACATAACCAGAGATAGAGACAGTTAAAGAAATAGGTGGATTTTTAACTGCAGCCCACATTTTCAACTATGGCCCAAATTTATCAAGTCTTATATGCCTGGAATATGGTGTACAACTCCTGAGATCCCTATTTCGTCTTTTACGCCACCTCCTTAGCAAATGGGCATGGAAGGGCGCAAAGGGAGGCGCAGTCGGTGGTGGAGTAGGCTTCCAATGTCTGCGCACTAGCTATAGCCTGTGCCCGTTCAGGCTTAGGCCATAACACATTTTTAAGCCAAGCTGGATTTGGCGTAGAACTGCCTCGGCAGTGCAGCACAGGCGTCCGGTGGGTTTATCAGGAGGCCAAAGCCTCCAGAGAAATCTTGCTGGTGCTGTTGGGTGGTGAGTACATTATACCTATATCTTTAACTGTATGTATCATCAGTTCTGTAACTAAATTAGATCTTTAATATAACACCAGCATGATGTTTCTAGGTACTATACAACAGTAGATAAACCTGGCTAATTTCAGGGGAAAATATGACTCTTCTCTGTTCATTTTCACAAGATTTTGGAGGAAACAGGTGAGATTCTGACAAATTCTGACCCACATCTGACGAATCTTGGCTAAATAGGGGATGGGGTGCATCTGTGTACAAATTGGCCATGATAGGTGCTGGACCCAACACAATGGGGCAGATTTACTTACCCGGTCCATTTGCGATCCAGCAGCGCGTTCTCTGCGGTGGATTCGGGTCCGGCCGGGATTCACTAAGGTAGTTCCTCCGACGTCCACCAGGTGTCGCTGCTGCGCTGAAGTTCCCCGAGGCCTGCTGGAATGCACTGAAGTTCATCGGCCTATTCCTGGTGAAGGTAAGTGCAAGTTCCGTGACACTTTTTTTTTTCTTTAATGCGGTGTTTTTTCTGAATCCATCGGGTTTTCGTTTGGCCACGTCCCCCGATTTTCGTCGTGTGCATGCCAGCACCGATGAGCCACAATCCGATCGTGTGTGCCAAAATCCCGGGGCAATACAGGGAAAATCGGCGCAAATCGGAAATATTTGGGTAACATGTCGGGAAAACGCGAATCGGGCCCTTAGTAAATGACCCCCAATGGCTTCTACATTGGAAATTACTCTCATAGACTGGAGTATAAGAACTCGGTATAGAATCTTTGTATGGAACTTCTTGTCCTTGTCTTGTCAGACAGGCCAACAGGAGAAGATGTCTGTAGTTCCCAACAATCGCAGCGTTTCCCGCCTCCCACCTCTCACATCATCCGGGACTATAAATTAAACTGCAAACTCACGGCGCTGCCTGGGATTAGGAGGTAATGAGGCAGGCCCAGCATAGGAAGCAGCCCCATGTAATTACACAAGATTTCATTTGCAGTTTATCCTAACAAATAATCAGTTTTCTCCTAGATATGTAGATCACCACCAGTTAATATCCCGCCTAAATAGCGTCTTCAGTCCCCGCAGCGGAAAAAGCCCAGAACTGTAAATCCCTGTAATGAGCTGATCTATGTTCAGCAGGAGGGACAAGCTGTTTGGAAGTGGTGCTATGTGGATGCGGGTACAGCAGGTCGCCTTTGGGGGCCTCCTACTGAGATGTAAAAACCTGCCTTCCCTTTACTTCCATTATCTGCTTTACTTGTTTCTTATGTGCAAAGTGGAGGAAAACATTAGCTACTAAGCTAAAAGCTGTTGTGGAAACGGAGCCCTAGAAGAAGACATCTGCTCATTGATGGTCGAGATATAAATTCTATAGAACCTCAGCGTTGGAGAAGATAATCGAATATTGTAGTCATCATGGTCATGGTCATGTTGGACCTGCTGTGAGAAGATCAAGCCAACTGAAAAATATGGTTGTGCGAAAGGATACAACCAAAGACGAGATGTACAGATACCTTGACGAGGAACTGAAAATCCTCATGTCTGGTCTTAGAAATAGAGTGTTGACCCTCTGTGTTGCTACTGGATTTAGCTGGAGCTAAACTGGGCCTAAATCTGGACATATTCCTCTAGGGAGGTCTTACTTTTCCTGAGGACGAAGGGTCAATGCAAAAGGGCTGACCCCTCAATCTTCTATTATCTACCATTGGAGACACCACATTCATATTAGAAGGTCAACTGGCCCCAGAGAAAGTAGCAGATTTTTATTGACATTATTATAATCACCAATTTTGTGATCTTTGCTCCTCACTGGAGTAAGATTTTAGTTCCAATCACTTTTCTTGTCTAGTTTGTGAGCACAATGGCTGGGAGGATACAGATGATACTTCCAAATACGATACGCAATGAATGGCAACATGGTCAAATTTGAGATAGGGTTTACCAACAGAATGTGGCCAATACAAAAGCTTGAAGCAGTCAAACCCAAAGTGGACCTACCTTGGTCCACAGCTACAGACACCTACTGTAATTGTAATCAGTCATGCTGAATGACTTTGTAGGTCTGTCGAAGTTGCGATGCTTCAAGTGAGCATAAGTGTGTGTTAGTAACAACCACACACTGAGATGATATAGGGCGATTTGGGATAATACACCACCCATCCATAAGAATATCTGGTCGTTTAGTGACCCAAATTGCCCGACAGTTCCAATTTAAGACCATGTTCTGCTGATACAGTTTTCAAGC
The DNA here is from genome assembly GCA_019512145.1 of Engystomops pustulosus. Lineage (NCBI taxonomy): Eukaryota > Metazoa > Chordata > Amphibia > Anura > Leptodactylidae > Engystomops > Engystomops pustulosus. The sequence goes on along the minus strand of CM033643.1, from coordinate 8,856,193 downwards.
AATGAAAGGAAATCTACCACTAGGATGAAAAATTGTAAACCAAGTACACTTACATGCTGGTGTGTGCCCCCTCTGGCAGGATATGCTCTTCTTTTAGGTTTTTATGCCCCTGTTTTTACAAAAAATAGGCTTTAAAAATTATGCGAATTAGTATGAGGGGCTCCGGTTTCTATAGCTGTTAATTGAGCCCGGTGCCCCTCAGGTTCCTTTGCATAATTTTTAAAGCCTTTATGTGTAAAAACCAGAAGAAGCTAAAAGAAGAGCGGATCCTGCCAGAAGGGGCACACTGCAGCATGTAAGCGTCCTTGGTTTGCAATCCTTCATCCTGGTAGTAGATTTCCTTTAATTATTTTGAGTAGTCTCGAGCCGCTCAGGTGCATTTGCATAATTTTAAAGCTTTTTTTTGTAAAAAAAAAAAAAAGGGGCAAAATAAGCTAAAAGAAGAGCATATCCTGGAAGATGGGGCACACTCCAGTATGTCAGTGTGCTTGGTTTACAATCCTTCCTCCTGGTGGTAGATTTCCTTTAAATTTATATTTTACATTCTATTTCCTTGCTCTAAAATAAATCTGTACAAAATATTAATAATTGAACAATCCTTAGCAGATCCTGCACTAACAAGCCCGGAACTAAAACGGGTTCCATCCACACGAGTATCTTTGGGTCATTCCTATGGAAACTCAGTATTCTGCTGCCAATTTTCTGAAAAAAATCCATGTCGATTAGCCAATGGCAAAACTGTCCCATGTGCACAAACCTTAATGTTACCTAATCGGAGAGTTTGTTCTGTCCTCGAACGTTAAGAAGATACAAGAACACAATTAAGAAGACGTTAAGCATTGATTTGTACAATTTGCCGTTCCGGAAGGCGAGAACCAATATTCATAATGTATCCTGAAATTACCTAATGTTCCTTCCAATTCAGCTGTTGGTATGAACTCATTGAACCCTCGTGCACCAGGAAGCATGCAAACAACCTGACATTGAATGAATTTTTTACCGAGTAGGAACAGTTTTTTTTTTTTTCCTCGAATAAGCGGGAAAAACTTTTTCCATATCAGATACAGTAGCTCTAAATCCCAGATGAGGAGTTTCATAAGCAGAGGCTCGAGCTGTACAGATATGCCCTAGAGGCAGGTAACAAAGAAAGCAGCCAAAAAGGCTTTTTTATTAGATACAATAACATCTCCAGGTCCCCAATGTTTATCTCCTAACTCAATTTTTTCCCTCAACTTCTCATTTTCTTATTACATATCCTGCCGCAGTTTCCCACAATCAAATTGTTCTTATTATTTTTCTAAGCCGGGGCGGGGGGGGGGGGGGGGGGTGTTAGAGTTTGGACAATGGGCCTGTTTGCTAAAACTACTTAAGGCCGGAAGGCGCGTTGAATGAGACTGTAGAGGGGAACAGCTCATATTAAAAAAAAAAGCTCTTACGTTTGGCTTTAACAAAAAGATTATTATTATAAAGTCTTTAACTTTTTTTTTTCTTCATTTGAGAAGGGATTTTGCAGACTCAAGTTCTGCCGATGCAATTAAAATGTATTTCTTTGGCATAAGGAAGAGGCCGTCACTGGGGAGAGTGGGTTGTCTGTCCTTACAAGTCTAATGCCGGCTTTTACAAGGTCAAAAAAGACCCATGTTCTCTGGAGAACGTCAGTCAAGAGCGAGAATGTATCTCCCTGATGAGCTGAGAATTATGGGTTGAATTTCCCTAAAAAAAAAAAAAAAGATAATATGGTTCTTTGATAGGACGGTTAAATTATCTTATGAAGACAATTAAGCATTTTTCATATATAAGGGAATATTATCTTGTATTGTAATTACTGTATTCCCCAAGTAGAGCTGAAGGGTAGAGTACTAATGCAGGACAAGACTTCAAAAATCCAACTACAACCACAAAGTTACAAACTTCAAGTAGGACCAGATGATCGTCAAATGTCGAAGATAGTCTAAAATTTACCTACTTCTGGGCAGGATTAGGCTCTGTTCACACATTGGGGCACATTTACTTACCAGTCCCTGGCGCTTTCCCCGATCCGGAATGTCTGACTGGAATGCATTGTGCCGCGATTCACTGAGATTGTGCGCCCGATTTCCTGCATGTGTCTCTTCCCCGCTCAGGTCCGCCGGAGTTCACCTTCTTCTTCCTGGTGCATGTAAGTGCAGGTCTTGCGACACAATTTTAAAGTTAAATCCCGCGCTCAGTCCGATTCCGTCGGATCATCCGATGGCCCGCCCCCGATTTCTGTTGCATGAAAGCCGGCGCGATTGCGCCAAAATCCGATCGCGTGCTACACATTCCCCTTCTAAATAGCTGTCACAGCGGCGCAAACCCCGAAAAATTTCCAAATTCCGACAAAAGTGCGTTCCGTGGACCCTTAGTAAATAAGCTAGGTTATGCTCACTTCCAGTTCAAATGTAAGGTTAGGATACAACATCTCTTTTTGCCCATGTCCACTGCAAAAATATACAGCATAACACTATGTACAAATCATAACATTATTATTCTTATTATTGTTCAAGCCCCACAAATAACCCACACTGGGGTATTTTAATGGTGAGTAATTGAGTACCCATCTATCTGGATTATTACTAATAATGAAAGATATTGGGGGGATTGTATGAATACCTTTCTGCCGTACAAAAAGCCCCGAATCTATTTGCATGAAGGGAGGTCGCCCCCCACCCCTACAACCTTTTATCCATTGCGTATGGCCTCATTTGCTGATCGGTTCACTATTTCCCAGACTTTGTGGTAAATTACTTAATCTCCTGCCCCCCACACTTACAAACATATTACAAAAAAATATGAGCTAAATAGTATACCGTGCTGTGAGCTAGAGAGGTGAACCCCTTTGAAGTAGAACCTTGGCCATCGAAAGATCCTCTGATCCTCTAGTGCGCCGATCCGACAATGCAGACTCAACCCTTATAACAATAAAATAAGCCCAACCAATGTGCAATTTAGAAAGAAATGCCTTCTTGCCTAAAATCCCGCCTATGAGTTGGCGTACATCTCATCTCCGGCCCTAAGCATACCCAGAGGGAGAAACGCACACTGCGCATACGCCGCTTACGATCCACTTTGGCACCGCAGTGTGCGCTTCTCCCTCTGGGTATGCGCAGGACCAGAGGGGAGAATACAGGCGCACTGCGCATGCGGCGAGATTTGAAGCGAAACCGCCAGTGGATGGGGATAGCAACTCCACGGCGGGGGTTACCTGACAGGGTGGCCTTGAGGGTGGCTGTCTGCTTGACTGCTGTTTCCTGAACCCTGATTGGTATCTGTCCGTGAACTTTATTTTTATGGTAAAAGAAGCTCAGGCCCTTGTTAAAGACATGTGCAGAAAACATTCAACATCCCATATAATGTACATTTGGTGGTTTATAAGCAATTCCCGTGGTGACAGGTTCTTTTTAACCTTCATTTAAGGTTTCCCCTTGCTCAAAATATTACTAAATATTTACTGCCTGATAATGCGGCTGAATGGCTGAGGCCTATCCATCTGTAGCCATAACTTCTCCATCTATTTCTTCTTACTAATAGAGATTTTAGCCTTTACGAGCGCGAGTCATGTAATCCTTTAAATCCCCCTAATTTCCCTGAGTAGGGTTAAGCGCAGGAGTGTGCCACCAGTCATCTGCAGGCAATAGGTTTGCATTAAATAAAGTAAAATAGATGGATATTTCTCTGACACCCTGAGTGATGTGCTGTCAGGTGCTCCTTACGCACTCAGTATTTTTCATTACCGCCTGCTCCTTCCACAGTTCGCTAATCAGCAGCCTGGCTCTCGGTGCACGTCCGCGCGTTACAGAGACGTAACGCGACTCGGTCAAGAGTGAGAAATCTGTAAAAGGCATCCTGCTAAAACAGGCCCACACTGAGACTGGTAATATTGTCTTCAATGGGTTCATTACACTTTTAATACCTTAAGCTCGGATTGAGCATGTAGTGCTGACATATAATTATCCTGCCAATACTCCTCCGAGCTCCTCACATGGAATCAGCAAGTTCTTTGCCTAGGATCGCTACGCTCTAAAAACTGCTACCTGCAGAGGAGAATGGGGACTACGTCACCAAGGCCGAAGCCCCGACACACTGAACAGGCCTTGTATCAAAGATCAAAATGTTACGTCTTAAAGGACCTTGTGCTCTCCCCCTCCGGTCCTTTCCATTACCTTCCTTTCCCTCCCCCCAGATTTTAGAAGGAAGGAGGCCATGGATAACAAATATAAGCAGATACCACAGTCACGGTGCCTGCATCTATGAGTTATGTCTCTGGTTTATCATGATGGATTCTGATTGTAGACTTCCTTTAAAGGGGTTGTCCAGAGGTTGAAAAACATGGCCGCCTTCTTCCATAAACAGCTCCACACTTGACCATGGGTAGTGCATAACATTGCAACTAAGCTCCATTCATGTCTATACAGATGAGCTACAATACCTGCACCAACATGGCACTATTATAAGAAGATGGCAGCCATGTTTTTGAGTCCCTGGATAACCCCAGTAAGCTGGTTTCAGATGGTCATGTATGTTGCCTGAAAGACAGATAATGGATATAGATAATAATACTACATGTTGGCATGATTTCCTGCCTGAACACGTTACAGGGAGCAGAATTCAGGACAGTGGTGTAACGTGAAGCTGATGGGCCCCAGAGTAAAGTCTGTGCCAGGCCCCTGAATGTAATGTGTGGTTTATAGTACTAGTCTTCTCCTATTGGAAAGTAACACCTCATGGGCCCCCTAAGCTCCTTGGGCCCGGTTGCGACTGAACCCACTGCAGCCCTTCAAGTTACGCCCCCGATTAGTTGTCGATCTGCCGGTGGACTACTGTCCTATACCAAAGACTTATCTACAGTAGAAGCCATGAGGGGAAATGCATCAGTAGTTCAATACTTTATAACTTTTTGCCATTTGGGTTATGTTAGAGAGACTGACAGCTACTTATGTAATATCTAGAATAAAGCGGAAGCTGTCAGTCACATACAGGTGAGTCGGCCTCCTTCCATTGAGGCCTATGAATTCACCCAGGAGACAGGATTCTCCATTCTCAGACTTCCAGGGAGACGCGCCTTCAGGTTTATTATCAGATCTTCTGCTCTGTATCGTAAGCCCAATATCCTTCCGAGTGTCGCAGGTGGGAAACTGTCTCTCCCAAAGCTATAACTGGATTAAGTGGATTACCAAGTGTTTAAAATATTGAGCTCGGCTCCATCATGATGTTGTAATAGCAGATATGGATTATTTGTGATTACGGGCACATCGCCTGCGTGCTAATGCCACCTGGAAGGGAAATCTGCGAGAGATGAGGATAATTCTCTCCAGGTTACCGGGTGCAATCACAATACACACGTAGGGGGCTCTTATCAGCACTTCTACACAATAAAATAATCAAAATTTCTAGCACAATGCAATTTTTGAGCATCTACACCGCCTCCTCGCCATGTGGGCCGGCATGGGGCATGGCTGAGTACTTTTTAAAAACTAGCGAACATTTGTTTGCAGATTTTTAAGCAAAACTACTCTAGGTCTGGCGTAGTTTTGCTCTCCGGCCATGTATCCGCTACGACTGATGGGGCGTGGCCTTTATCATATGCATTTTGGAGCTATGAGGTGTCTGGTCAGGATGAATGGTCTTTTGACTTATCTACCATAGGATACTGGGAAATATGCAAATAAGCTTTCCAGGATGGGACAAGGAAAACATTGCCTCTCGAATACCTTGTAAGTCAGAACCCCTTGGGCAATGTTTTTCCTTGTCTCACCCTGCGAAGCGTATTTTCCAGAAACCCCCTGGTCTCCACACGCCGTCAGAGGTGGTCTTAAATGGCAAGGTCTCCCTAAGGCGTCTTCTTACTTCCCCTACCTTAGGGTAGGTCTTCAATATCAGATTACTGGGGGTCAGGCATTCAGCTTCCCCATCAATTGGCTTTGTAAAGTTCAAAGGTTACGTCTTAAAGGACTTTGTACTCACCCCTTCCGGTCCTTTCCATTACCTACCATTCCCTCCCCCCAGCATTTAGAAGGGAGGAGTACATGGATAACAAATATAAGAAGATGACCACAGTCACAGTGCCTGGATCTATGAGTAATGTCCCTGGTTTATCAGGATGGACTCTGATTGTAGATTTCCCTTAAAGGGGTTGTCCAGAGGTTGAAAAACATGGCCTGTTTGCAGCTTAGTGCTATTCAAGTAAATCGGACTTAACTGCAATGCCATGTAAAGCCACCATACAATGGAACCCCATCTGATATTGATGAGAGATCCTAAGAAAAGGTGATCGATATTGTAGTCCTAAGAGGATTCACCACATACGGAATGACTGGTTCTTCATTATATTCCCAATATAACTGGTAGGGAATCCTATATTCTCAGACTTCGGCTAAGAAGGAAGGAGCTAGAAAGAGCCTATGCATCATGGAGAGGCAGTCTACAGTATAGCAGGAGGATCCAACTATGACTACTCACAGGAAACCACTGTATATGTGATCACATGGTAGTCAACCAGACAGGAAGTCAAGTTGTTTCTGGGCAACATATCTTTCTATCTACAAAAAGAAAATTCAAGCAGCAAAACAATCAGATCATAGTAAAATCTGTTGTTTGGGTATAGGGTTTGGGTATAGGGTATATATTGGTCGTACGGGAATAACATCCAAGAAAAAAACTGCACACGTAGAGGCACATTTATCAAACACTGGCGCTAATTGTGATAGCGTATGATGCTGCCCCTGTCCCCAGCATGCAATGGATTTAAAGGGGTATTCCAGGAATCAGCATAATTCAGCATATACTCATATATAATTCAAATGGGTCCTTAAAATATAATCTAATATGTAAGCACAGAGCAGACATGGGACAGAAGATGGCCACTGGTCACATGTCCACATTACATGTCCTGCACCTGCCTGGGCAGGTCATGTGATCACCACTATGTTTGTCTGTGGTGGGTTGGTTGCAGCGCATCCAGTATGGCCACTGTTGTGACGGCAGTTATACATCATTACTATGGTAACAGCGCAGGACAGTCTGTTACATCATCACTGGGAGCAGAGCATAAGAGGGAGGAGGAGTTACTGAGGACTAAAGGATCATGGGACTAGTAGTTTCCAGTGGCGGCCATCTTGGTGATAACTCCTCAAAATTTAGAGAGGCCACAATTATTTTGTCAATCATAATCTATTTTGTGAATCATCTAACTATTTAAGCTCCAATTTGTTACTAATGACATAGAGCTTTGTTATATTAATTTATTTATAGAATTATGGGCTTTTGTATCAGACGTTTATATATATAGAATACCCCTTTAACAGGCCTGGCGTAGAATTGTACCTGGCATACAAGCCTTGATATATCTGGCCCTATGTCTCTCTGTATATGTATATACTCTATATACACCTCATGTAGCAGAAGTAATGAACATTACTAATTGTACGGCAATGCGGTAATAGAAAGAAGCTACAATATTCTCTCAGAAGAAGAAACATCCATTAGCCTAATAGACCAGGAAGCGTTAATGGAGCAGAATATTAGTGCAGTTTCTTCATCAGCACATCTGGGGAGACCCCTCATTGAGTTACAGAAGACCCCCTGGCATTTCAGTGCATCTGTAGAGATCGCCCGCTGCTTGTCTGACAAAACCCAATACAATCAGTCCAGAGAACGCTCCAAAGATGAGACGTCCATATAACATGTGGTATAAGGAGAGGAAAAACAGTAGTTATATTCTTGTACATAGGGGGCAGTATTATAGTAGTTATATTCTTGTACATAGGGGCAGTATTATAGTAGTTACATTCTTGTACATAGGGGGCAGTATTATAGTAGTTATATTCTTGTACATAGGGGGCAGTATTATAGTAGTTATATTCCTGTACATAGGGGGCAGTATTATAGTAGTTATATTCTTGTACATAGGGGGCAGTATTATAGCAGTTATATTCTTGTATATAGGGGGCAGTATTATAGTAGTTATATTCTTGTACATAGGGGGGCAGTATATAGTAGTTATATCCTGTACATAGAGGGCGTATTATAGTAGTTATATTCCTTGTACATAGGGGGGCAGTATTATAGTAGTTATATTCTGTACATAGG